>LNAC01000689.1:811805-874824 GCA_002007465.1 Ailurus styani | reverse complement strand
GTGTGTGTGTGTGTGTGTGTGTGTGTGTGTGTGTGTGTGTGTGTGTGTGTGTGTGTGTGTAGCCATACAGGCTGCGATACAGGCTGGGATGGAATACAAGAATTTTAAGTCTTATCTCTTTTGCAGAAAAGATGGCTTTATTTCATTTTCAAGACTGAACTATGATTTGAACACATAATATAGTGATGATAGGATATTCTAAAAATTGTAAAGAGTGTATTCATATCACTATTTAAAAATCAGGAAATACAATTGTTTCAATCAAGTAATAATGATTAAGAAAAATTCAGGCTTCAGAAAGTGTTATGGGCCAAAAAAGCCTAATTAACTTTAACATTAAGTAGAAATCTAACATTCTTATACTGTTTCAAACATGCAGCAATAAACATTCATAGTTATTTTTCAGAACAAGTTAATCTCCCAGGGGTCAAACTGGCCTTCCCTTTTTATCTAATAGTTAGCAAATATCTACTAAAAAAATAAGATCATCTCTATAAATTTATTTTACAAGTCAGAGATACAAAACATATTTAAGCAAAATAATATTTTATTCAGTGAAAATAAAAAGCCTTGCTGGGCCCAAAACCACTTTGGCTCTCAACCAAACACATCCTATATTCTTAGCCCGGTACTTGTTGTCATGAAGATTGTAAGACTCAGAGGACATGTTTATTTATTTGTTCGAAAGTCATTTAAGTCCTTACTTGGTGCTTTATTTTACTTCTTTTTTTTTTTAATTTTATTTTTATTCTTTGCCCAAGGGGTACAGGTCTGTGAATCATCAGGCTTACATCTTTCACAGCACTCACCAAAGCACAAACCCTCCCCAATGTCCATAACCCATCCACCCTATCCCTACCCTCCCACCCCCCAGTAACCCTCAGTTTGTTTTGTGAGATCAGGAGTCTCTTATGGTTTGTGTCCTTCCCCATCCCATCTTGTTTCATTATTTTTCCCTCCCTNTATATATATATATATATATATATATATACACAATGGAATACTATGCAGCTATCAAAAGAAACGAAATCTTGCCGTTTGCAACGACATGGATGGAACTGGAGGGTATTATGCTTTATTTTACTTCTATCTAAAACAGGGATACGAAAGTAATCACCTGGTAAAGTGATCGTAAAGATTAGCCCATGAGAGTGCTCAAAACAGTCCCTCCCATGTAGTTCAAGTTCAATAAATGTTGCTGTTGTTATTTTTTTAATTTTTATTACTACTACTGTTGGCTGGAATAATATGTAATAGTAATAGTGGTAATAATAATAATATTGTTATTACTGTGAATGTGAGTCACTAAAAGGCTTACCAAGAAAGTAAGCAATGGGGACACTGGAAGAATCTGAGATGTGCAGAGGGAAGAACAGCATTCGGATTAGTATAGGTGAAGTCACAGCTGCACCAAGGCAGTAATGGAATTTAGTGTATGTGAGAAATCGTCCAGAAGAAAGTGTGACTGTAGCAAAGATTTAAACCAGCAAATAATGAGAGACAAGGTACTGTTAAGATCGTTGCATAAGGTTCCTAAACCTTCCTAGGTTTGGAAAGCCTCAGTTTCCTCACCTATAATGTAAGGATAATTACAGCAACTATATCACAGGCATTCTATGCGGATTAAATTACATATTACACTCACAGTATTTTTCACAGTGTTTGGCATATAATAAATACTCATTAAATGTTAACAGTAAGAAAAAAGAATTATAATAATTTTTGCAAAAACCTCTCACCAGGGTATATAATTCACTCTCCTTTGATTGTGGACTTATATCTCGGTCTTCATTAAAATAGTGCTGCTGGGAAGGATAACCCAGTTCTGTCAGAACCACATCCTCAGGCCCTGCACTGGATTTAGTATATAAAGCTAAAGGGTTGAGTTCTCTGAAACCCTGGGATTAAAAAAAGAATGGTTTAATTACTTAGAGAAAAAGTGAAAAAGTTAGCACTTCATAATTTTCAAATGTGAAAATATATTATCTTCTAAAAATTAACAGTGAAAAAATTTTCCATATTGACAATTTTTCCTCGTCACAAAATTATTATTAACAGTGATGCAGATATCACCATCAATATTTGCAAAACAAGGGTGTTGTCTTCTCTAAGACCTCAAAGAAATGATTTGAGGTAAGAAAGAATCCTCAAATCAATTACTTAAAAGTATTCACACTCTCATCAGCCAAAGATAGTTTTTTGAAAATTAAGAGAGTGCTCTGCATTAAGAAGGCAGGCATCTCACAGATGTCTCTAAGATTAAAGAATACATCAAATAGCTTTCTCTATTAAATTATCTTACACTTTGAAGTATTGAGAGTAAATAAAATATATTACAAAACACATCCAGACTGCTCCACCTTGGAAGGGACATTTTCTCGGCATACAATAGCATGGCCCTCTGTTCTCAAGACATGATGGAAGTAGACGTCTTCATTTGAGGATGTATCACACAGAAAAATGTTAAGGATTCCATCTACATATTCATCCACTACCCCCACTAATGGCTTCAAACCACACAACTTCTGAAACTGCAAAATAGCTCTGGATGTCCAATGTTTCTGAAATATATTCAATACATGAGATTCAGACAATAAATTAAAACATGAATTAGAGTAACTACGTACAAAAATAAATTCCTGATGAACTACAGATTTCATGGAAAAATAAAACCATAAAAGTACTAGAATTATACACTGCAGGATATTTACGATTTGGGGGATAAGAAAAATCAGAATAAAGGAAAAATTATTTAAAATGTGATTATGGAAAAAACTTTATTACTTACGGGGTGAAAAACTTTCATTTTCAGAAATGATTAAGTTAAATTACTGGACTAATTCTTCCACAGAAACCACTAAAATTCTAGATAAAATATTTTATAAATATTTCCAAAAGCATCAAAGAACTGTCAGAAGAGTAACAGATTATCAGGAGAAAATTAAAGGGAAAGTGGGAACTATTTTGTCTTAAAAAGGAAAAGAGGGGCACCAGGGTGGCTCAGTAGGTTAAGCGTCTGCCTTTGGCCCAGGTCATGATCCCAGGGTCCCAGGATCAAGCTATGTGTAGGGCTTCTTGCTGAGCAGGAAGCCTGCTTCTCCCTCTCCCACTCTCCCTGCTTGTGTTCTCTCTCTCTCAAATAAATAAAATCTTAAAAAAAAAAAAAAAAGAAAAGAAATAAACTAGCTTCACCTAGTTCAATTTTCACATCACCTGGCTAGTACACAAATGCTCAAGTTGATCATTTAAATTAACGTGGTTCCAGACAGGGAGTATTCCTAGGTACCTGGCAGAAGCGAATCTCTCTAGAGGTAGGCAATCTTATCACATATTATTCAAACACTCTTACAAATAATTTTTCCAAGACAATGAATACTATGTAGGCAAAAATAAAAGGCATACAAAGAAACAACTAATCACAAGTAAGAACAAGGAGAAACAACATAAACCTTCAAAAACTTTCTAGACAATTATAAAGAACTAAACATAATACACTTAAAAAAAGATTAATTTGAAAGTCTCTGCAGAGATCAGCAGTCTATACAAATTAATCTAGCAAAATTATAGAAGAGAACTTTTAGAGAGTAAAAATATAATAACCAAAATTTAAAACTGTAAGATTGATTATTAGGTTATACAGAATTAAAGAGTAAATCAGTAAAGTAGAAGATAACTTGGAAAAAAAATACCCAGAATGCAATATGGAAAGAGAGAAATATGTAAAATACAGAAAGGGTTTAAAAATATGGAAGATAATTTGAGAAAGTTTAACATACTTTTAATTGTGATCCCAGAAAAAGAGATGCAGAAACAGAGACAGAAGGAATATAAATATGAATAAAGGGAGAAAGACAACACTAATTGAAGAGATAGTGGCTGGGAATTTGCCCGATTTAATTAAAAGTAACAAAGCACAGATAAAGGGAATTCAACAGGTCACAAAGCAGGGTAAGTAAGAATAAATCCACACATATAAACTAAAACTGAAGACGCAAGCAACAAACAGGAAATGTTAGAAACAGCTACAGACAAAACGGACACTGTCTTCAGAGGAACACACATCACCCCGACTGCTGACTTCTCCAATAAGGTAAGGGAGACCAGAAGCCACTGTCATGATACCTTCAGTGCACTAAACATATTACCTGCCAACCTAAAACTCTAGTGAATGTATCTTCCAAAAATAAGTGCAAAATTATGTGTCCAAGTACACATGACTTAGTTTGCCATCAGCAAACCCTCACAAAATGAAATCTTAAAGGATACAGTTCAAACAAAAGGAAAACGTTCTCAAGGGGCTTGAGTGGCAAGAATGAAGAGCTAAGAAATTGAGAAATACATGACTAAATCTAAGTGAACATTATTTTATGTGGTCCATTTCTTGAGCGGTTTAAAACAATAACAATAATTAGACAACAAAAATAGATCAGAAGAGGAGGTTAAAGAAGAAAGTGTTCTAATGTCTGCATCATTATTTATAACATGTGTTGTATTTCCTAGAGTAATCCCTAAAATAATATAGTGTGTTAGTGGAGTAAGTAAAAAACTTTTCAAAATAATGCATGCAAGGTGACAAAAAGAAAGAATAGATAAGCCTGTGATGTTTCACTTGGGCCACTGGGTTCTAAAGTCTGCAGAGATTAGCAGTTGTCTCAGGCTCTGGGCAGATGGCAGTCACTGATTTTGAAACACCCATTCTGTGGCTCCGTCCCTTCAAGTATTTCTCCCTTAACTCCTAGCTGTTCTGCCAGTCCCAAACAATGTCCTCTAACTCTGCAAGCCAGCAAGGCTACAGATGAGGGGACTGACCCCAGGATAGAAGCTGAAAATTTCCTGATCTTAACACCCTGCAACTTGACTCCCAAGGGTAGATTTCTGCTTTTCTGCTTGCTTTGGATTTTGCCTATGAGAATATTAGTCCCACCATGCTACTCTGTTGTTACTCTGCATTACCAAAGGCACTAAATATTTTTGAAACCAGAAAAAAAGATAAAAAGTTGAGATTCATTCATTTAGTTGAAAACCTTTATTAAGCACCTACCATGACACAACCATTGATCGAGGCACTAGAGATATGGTGGTGAAGAGATAATGTCCCTCATCTCAGAAGCTTACACTGTATGTGAACAAATAATTATGGTAATACCAGATATAGTGTTATAAATTGCAATGAACAAATGAATTGGGAGTGTATACTTTAAATTGGCTGGTCAAGGAAGTCCTTCTTGGGAAATAACATTTGGGCTTAAATCTGAATGATAAAAAGGGGCCAACCATGAGAATGCTTTGAACAAGCTAGTCCAAGGAACAGAGTGGGCAAAGCCCTATGGTCAGAATCGTTTCAGGAAGGAAATAAGAAAGCAAAAAAGACACAAAAATGGAAGCCATCTGGCTAAGATGACAATAATGAACATTGGCTCCAAGTGGGTCAAATTTAGCCCTGAGCTCCTGATGGAACAAAGAAACCAAAGCTAAAATGCACCCTAAAAAAAAAAACCCTGAATACCGACTTACACAAAAACTGTAACTGCATACACTGTTTATATACTCAAAAATCAGAACATATTGAATGTCTAACAATAAATACTTAAATCAATCTATGATATACATTTACCTAACAGATTAATATGAATCTATTAAAATTGAGAATTATGGTAACATGATAATTTATGCTATAATAATGCTGAGTTAAGAATATAAAATATTACTATTTTATGTAATCCTGAAAACCCTACAAAATCTCTCACCCCCAACATCCAGTAAACTAAACTGAAAGAAACACACATCAAAGTTCTAAACTGAATGTGTTTGAAAGGTAGAATAATACATAATGTTTTCTTTTTCTTGCTTCAGTACTGTTTTTCAGATAAATTTTTTTAAAGGAATAATCCGTGTAATATGTAAGCAACTGGTAACTTAAGGTCAAAGAGGCAAATGCAGTGTAGTAAGTGTGTATGGCATATATAGGTAAGAGTTCTGGGGCGCCTGAGTGGCTCAGTGGGTTAATCATCTGTCCTCAGCTCAGGTCATGATTCCATGATCCCGGAGGAGGGAGCCTGCTTCTCCCTCTCCATCTACCTGCCACTTCCCTTCTTGTGCGCGCGCTCTCTCTCTCAAATAAAATCTTAAAGAAAAGAAAAAGAGTTCTGAGGGAAAAACACAAAGTTAGGTGCATGATATTCATAACTACATAAAGAAATATATCTGTATGGATGAAAATGCCTCCCGCTTCATCCCCTCCAGTCACCTCACACAACTATGTTACTAGAGAATTCTTTAAAAAACAGATAGCTGAGTATGGTGGTTCCCTAGGTACATCCTTCAGCTGCTCCCCAGCATCTAAAGGACAGCGCCCGGACTCTTGAACGTGGATATGGATCCCCACTCAGGTCCTGTTTCTCTCACATCGCTTGCCGTCCGCCAGCTCATCTGCTGCCACATGAGCAAACTGAGCCACTTACCGTTTCTCAAATTTGAGATATTTTATGTTATCCTCCCTTTGGCTGGAATGTCTTTCTTTTTTGGTCTAATTTTCCTTCGAAATTCCACTCCAATGCCACCTCGACCGCAGGGTCATCCCTGACGACCCTCAACAGAGAAACGCACTCCTCCTTCTGCAGCTCTAGCCCACACTATAAATAGCTCTACAGCAAATATGACACAGCACACGGGTTTCTGTCTCCATGTCTATCTTCCAGACTATCTACAGTGATTTCTCACTGTAGGGCTCATTCCATGTTTTATTTTTGTATCCTGAGATCCTAGAACTATTCTCAACATCAAATGTTTGCTGATTAAATGGGGAACAAACATACCTCTACTGGTCTCACCCAAGCCAAAGAACAGGGGATAGCCTGAGCTGGAAGCTTTGTGTAGCAGCACCTGCATGCAAGAGATAATCATATACACAAATTATTTAATCATATTTTTAAATGCATTTCATGGAATCTCTAATCCATTCTTGATTTTATCTATTCAGACTACTTCAGAGTATTTTATTCATGCATTTTTAAGATAATGTCTAACACTTCAAAGCAATCTAAGAAAGTTTTTAAACATAATAATCTTTGAAAACCATGCAATTAAAATATAGGTAGGAACAAATCAACCTTCATGCTATATAAATGTAACTCTTAGCATGACCCAAAAAATCATTTTCTTAGTAAGAGACTGGAATTTAGTCTCATGGTCCATTCAGATTCACAGTCACGTGAAAGAAGACCTAAGAGATTACAATCCCCCTGTGAAACTAAGGAACCGTACGACAAGTCCATTTGCACTAAAAACATAAAGGGATGGAAGGGAGGGAAGGATGGATTGAGGAAGGCAAGAGAAAAGGAAGAGTGATCCTAACTGCACGTGGCTTCAGCGCAAGGATTCAAAACTTAAGAATAATTTAATAAGATCTGTTAACTCACTTGAGGAACCTCAGGGCGGACTTTTGAACAGTTCCAATATTTCCAAAGTCTGGGTAGAATACTTCAACTTCCTGCTTCCCAAGGACTCGATGGATAATGACCCGATACCACCACTTATCCTCAGAAATCCTTACACAACAGAGATGTCCTGGTTGGATGAAATACTCTGGCATGGCGTACCGATCAGAAACAAGCTGATTAGAATAGCAGCGCCTACACAATTCCATTAACACAGGGAATCACATAGGGGAAGAACATACCAAGATCACTTTTACTGATGTATCAAGAACAAGAAAGTCTTGCCAAAAAAGAAAAAAAATCCCTACTATTTCTGATTTGTCAATGCTTATTAACACTAATTTTATTTTCCTCTTTCTTATCTAAATCCCTTCTCTTCATCAACAGACTTCTGCAAATAGAAAGTTACACATTCATTTAAGCTCATACTCTCTGAACAAAATGTAATCCAACTTTATTCCTCAGCATTTCCTAAAATGGGCATTTTTAAGATGTCAGTGGCCTGTTAATTCCCAAGTCCCACAGCTTTCGATATCCTTGCTTTCTCTGCAGCATAACCCCGACCCCATCCTCTTCCAATCTCTATCCTAGTTCCCAAGATAATGTTTTCCCCTACTTCTTTACTGTCAATAATTGCTCCTGTAGTGCCTCTGTAATTGTTTTAAAAGTCTGGGTTCTTTGGGCTCTTCTTTTTAGGAAGTATAAAATAATAAAAGCTCAGGCTTTTGGAGACAACGACGTGGGCTCAAATCCTAACTCCATCATTTACTAGCCATGTAATTTTGTCTTTCTGTGCTTCAGTTAGCTGGTTGTGCATGGAGAGGATAATAAAAACCTTAGTTCAAATATGTGAATGTTTGGCCCAGAGTCCAAATACAGTAGGCACTCCTTCACTATTATTATTCTTGCTGTACACAGCACCGCCTCACCCATTTTCATGTCTTATTCCACTACAGATAAACTGGTGATTTTCCATCTCGATCTTTAGACCCTGAGTCACTTCTGAACTTTAAAACTTTATTTCCACCTGTAATGGAAAAGATACTAGTTGCCCCCAATTCTCATTCTCCTCTCTTCTTCCCCTAGTAAGAGGATCCCAAATTTTAACTGAGTATATAGCCATTCAGATTTCCCAGGCTCCCTTGCATCTGGATGTGAATACTAAGTTCTGGGCAACGAGATGTGAGGAAAAAGTAGAGTGCGCAGGATTAGGACGGTAAATTTTACGTATGTTCTACCACAATTAAAAAAAAAAAAAAGTCAACTATATAAATTCCAGCTCGCATCTTCCAACAAAATGGCATGCCTCCAACCTCCTACCTTCTCTTTCTCCTTCCCACTGGCTGGAATGAGGAACTGGTGGGTGTGGTGACAAGCTACCTCCTGGACCACACGGATGGGGGCAACACACTGTCTGCTCCAGAAGGACAGGAAACACTTGTGTCCTTAATGCCACAGAGCTACTCTATTAGTCTGTAGTGCTTATATATGGACTATTATGAGAAGAAGAAATAAATTTTTACTGTCTTTATGCTACTATGGCTAAGTTATGGCTTTCTAACAGTGGCTAAACCTAATCCTAACTAATACTGCCCACTCAACATTGTCAATTCCCTTCTACCTCATGGTCACCTTAGAGGCACCAGGTGCAAACTTCTAATCCCAGCTCAAACCTCCTCAGTCTCTAAAGTCAACACAGGTCTCCTATTCCCCCTTAGCCTTCACATCCCCTCCCCCATCCTTGTCACCAAGACCTGACAACTGTACTTTCCCAATTTCTCTCCAGTTTGTCTCCCTTTCTACTCTCACTCTTACCAAGACTAGCATAGTAACAGATGCTCTCCTGTTCATGCCACCCACCTTGCACACTGCAACCAGAGTTATCCTAAAATACAAACCTGAAGATGCCCCTACTTTCTAAAAACCTTCAGAAGCTCCTCACTGTCTATACAATAAGTCAGAATTCCTTCCCGTGGTGTTCGTACTCCAGCTCTTCCCCTAGTATTCTAGTTTCATCTTCAGTCACTGTCTACCCAACTTCACACAGTGGTGACTTCACTTCCCTATTTGTTGCTCCCAGAGCACAGTGCTACTCCTGTTGTTAATGTTAATGCTGGTCTTGGTGCCAGTGACCGCCTGCCTGCACATACCCACTCACACCTTCTTGACTGGCAAATTCTTACTTGTTTTTAAGCACAGATCAAGTACATCCTTAGCGTAGCTCTCTTCTACCTTGCAGGGGCAGAATTACCACCTCATGCAATGCCCCACAAAGCCCCTATCTTACCAGATAATCATGGTATTGACAAAGGCAAAGACCATGTCTGTCTTCTCCTCGTACTCCTCATGCCTCAACATCCCAAGCACACAGCAGATATGGTATTAATAACAGCAGCCCACTTTTGAGCTAGACTCCATTCTAAGTACTTTAATCTTCACAACTCTAAGGGGCAGGTACTATTACTATCCCTGCTTTAGAGATAAGGAGAGTAGGCCTAGAGACTTAAAGTAACTTCAAGGTCACAGGGCCAGTAAGTGTGCTTTAAAACAGCACTGAATCTTATAGGCATACTGGAATGTAGGATAATATTTTTACTGAGTGATTATTATGTGACTTACATTATGCCAAGTGTTCTTGGGTGAGAGAGCAGTGGAGTATATAATGTGGTAAAGTTAGATTAAAAAAACGGAATGCTCTTGGAGAGGTATGTAATTATTCTTACATGTGACACCAATGTAAAAATGAGACACTGTTGTTCTTGAATAACTCTAAGGTGATTGCAAATGTACATATTTTACATGATTTTTACTAAGAAAGGGCATCATTTTAGCAGAGAAAAGAGATTAATTTAGAGTAGTAGTTCTCCAAAGCCCTGGGACCCTGATGTCCTTTCAACAAGTCCATAAGATCAAGACCACTGTACTATTATAAAAATAGCGATTTGCCCTCCTCACTGTGTTAGTATTTGCAGTGATGTTATAAAAGCAAGGTGCCTCAGCCAAATCAAGGCAGTGGCACCGAACTTTACTAGCTGTCATTTACACAGCGCTGCCACGCACTCACAATTAAAGAAAAAAGAAAAAAAAAAGACAATGTCACTTAAGAATGTCCTTTATAAATAAAAATAAGTTTATTAAATCTCAACCACTGAGTGACCATTTTTTCAATGTTCTATGTGACAAAAATGGAAGTACTATACACAGAAAACACTTCTCAAGTTGTCCTAAAGAAAAGCACTTATGCATTTGAGTTGTGAATTGAAATAGCTGCTCTTTTTGTGGAATATTTTTACTTGGAAAACAAACTAGCCATTGTTCTCATGGAACACCATTTATTTATGCTTGAAAGGACCGTTATCAAACTTTGTTTATTCACACTTAGGTATCTGACACACATTTTCTCAAAAATGAGATGAGCCTATCACTTCAAGGAGAACACTTGACAGTATTTGTCACCACTGATAAAATTTAAGGCTTTCAAGTGAAAATTAGGATTTTGGAAATGTTGCATCTACCACCACGAGCTTGACAGCTCCCTAATACGTAATACTTTTCTGATGAGATCAGTGGTGATATTAGTAAGTGTGGAAGATCTACATAACTCAGCAAACCAGTATTTTCCAAATTGCCAACACACGGTGTTTTAAAATTATTAATGGGGGTAAAAGATCCTTTCAGGGTCAGCTGCATTGAATCCACACTTAGAAGGGCCTTTATGCTTGCTTTAATGTTCTGCCGTTGCTGTCCCGAAATTCTTAATGAATTTTAAACTTGGCACCTTGCATTTTAATTTTGCACTGGAGCCTGCAAATAGCATAACCAGTCCTGGGTCCACTCAAGGTGCAAAGGAAGACCAATGGATTAACACAGTAGAGTGTGAAAAGTTCAAATTCCATACTGCAACTCATCTTTAAAAAACTACCACTTGGGCGCCTGGGTGGCTCAGTGGGTTAAAGCCTCTGCCTTCAGCTCAGGTCATGATCTCAGGGTCCTGGGATCAAGCCCTGCATCGGACTCTGCACTCAGCAGGGAGCCTGTTTCCCTCTCTCTGCCTGTCTCTCTGCCTACTTGTGATCTCTCTCTCTGTCAAATAAACAAATAAAATCTTAAAAAAGAAAAAAGAAAACTACCACTTGCCAAGTTTTGGAATGTTCACAAAATTTCTGAAAATATCAAAGAAGATTCACAATTTTCTGAAAAAGCTATTAAAATACTCCTTTTCCCAACTATGTATCTGTATGAGGCCAGATCCTTTCCTATACTTCAACCAAAACAATGCAACTCAAGAGATTAAAGACAAAAGCAGATATTAAAATCAAACGTTCTTCTATTAAGAGAGGTATTAAAGAGATCTGCAAAAATGTAGAACAATGCCAATATTCTGATTTCTGGAAAATAGCTATTTTTCAAAGAACTATGTTATTTATATTCACACAAATAGACTTAAGATTATTTTAAAACAAAAATATTTAAATCTTACAGTTTTAATTTTTTTTTAAAGTTTTTATTTTTATTTATTTATCTGAGAGAGAGAGAGCTTGAGAGGGGATAGGTCAGAGGGAGAAGCAGGCTCCCCGCTGAGCAGGGAGCCCGATGCAGGACTCCATCCCAGGACTTCAAGATCATGACCTGAGCCGAAGGCAGTTGTTTAACCCACTGAGCCACCCAGGCGCCCCTACAGTTTTAATTTTAAGTATCAATAAACTAAAGTCCTTGAGTCCTTAATTTTTAAAACCCCTAAAACCAAAATGTTGAGAACTTCTGGTTTAGAATGAGATACATGAAAAATACACTGAAAACAACAGACTCCTACCGCATCTCAATCATCATGTCTTCAAGTAACTCTGATGAATCCCTGCTATAGATTCGGATGTAGAATTGACTAGGAGAGATGATATACTCCACAAAGACCCCCACAAGGGTACTGGTATCTAATGGTGGCAGTCTGCGTAGTTGCTTGTCCCGTACAGCATCTGGTGGGATATCATGATTTGCCATTGCCAGGTTGAGATGTGACTTGTTAACTTCTACTTGCTACAAGTTAAAAAAGCAAAGAAACTACTATAAAACATTAAGTGGCATTTCAAACTATGACATTTCTCAAAGTATATTTCATGGGTCATTTTTGTCAGAATCACTGGGGAAATTATAAAAATGAAGCTTCTTAGGCACTAGCCAGGACATACTGATACGGAATACCTGGAAGTGGGGCCTCCAATTATGCACTTAAAAAATTCCCTACGTGGGCGCCTGGGGGGCTCAGGGGATTAAGCATCTGCCCTCAGTTCAGGACATGATCCCAGGGTCCTAGGATGGAGCCCCACATCGGGCTCCTTGCTCAGTGAGGAGCCTGCTTCTCCCTCTTCTTCTGCCAGCCACTCCCCCGGCTTGTGCTTTTTATCAAATAAATAATAAATAAATAAACTCTTTAAAAAAATTCCCTAGGTGATCCTTACCTACATTAATATGTGAAAACTACTGTCTTATGATATTAAAAGTACATTATACAGTTGCCCCATACAAAATTGCAAATATGGTACTTAAAATATTCAGGCTGAGCCAAGATAGACTGTCATCGTATCCAGCCCTACCAACAAAAGTAACTTTAAAGAATGCATTAAATTTCACACTAGTCTTCCAACCAAAAATAGGGTTTCTCAAACACTCTTATTCTAAAATATCTTATTTTCCTTTAGGCCTTTCTCTTGTTCTCTAGAAAATATGCAGTAAGCTTTCCAAACAAAATGTTTTCCTTTCATGAAAGAAGCCAGGTATAGATGATAGAAGAAAGGAAGAGTAAGCAATTAATTCCTTAACAATAAAATAAATAACAAGAGAGGAGAACACAAAAAAGGAGAATTGTGCAGGCATGTAGTGAAAAAGAAAAAAGGAAAAGCATCCTGTAATTGAGGACAGGTGCAGGGGCGACTTGTAGCAGTTGTTGAGACATACAGCTAAAACAAAGCTCCTCAATTCTTCCCTCTGAAGCCCTCAAGGGTTTTCCAGCCTACATTTTAAAAAACATGGACTGAGCATTGGGTATAACCTCTTGAGAAAACTGGCAAATCTTCAAAGCCATCTGAAAACTTTAAAATGAGATATGAATGAAATTAGTTATACAAAGATTGAAAAACAGAATAAATGCTGCATAAGGTGACTTCAGACCAAATCTTTGCTCTAAGAAATCAAATATCTAGAAATAAGACTTTTTTTAAAATAGAATTTTGGTTTAAAGAAATATTCATTCAGTTACTTTTCATAGTACTGAATCTCCAGTATACAAAGTCGTTAAACCTTACCAGCTGTAAAGGTTTTACCACCAGATTAGGCTTCTTGCAAATCTTCTGCTCTGGCTCCTTACAGCTTTTAGGAAGACAATCCCATGCAGTCTCCTTGATAGCAGCAGTAGACAGTGAATTTCTAGGGGGACTGGAGACATAAGCTTTGACTTCTATTTTCTTATCTGATTGAACTAAACATGAATTTCTGACTGATGAAACATCTCCATCTGAAATGATCAATAGAGTAGACTGTGGATAGCTATTATAATAATTTGTATAACTATTACTAAGCACATTCTATGGGCCAGGCAACTGGGCAAATAATGATAAATGAGAGAGACATGAACCTGTCATTGCAGACCTTTCAGTATGGAGAGATAAAAAGAAGTTCTAGAAGGGAATAAATCTTAAATTATTTATGTTGGCAGGGACAGGGTAAGTCTGGTAATATTTCTTGAACTTTGACTAAAGGTTTTATGTTTCAACATCCTGATTTCAATTTATTTTTTGTTCAACTTTAGCAATGAATGTGTTGCTTAATGTACAATGTATGTGACTACTTAATATTCCATAATACAGTGCCTGAATTTTTAGGGAATTACCAAATATCACATATTTTGTTCAAATTCCATGTACACGATGATTGTAAGAGGTTGACACATTAAAATAGACTCCAGATAGACCTAAAACCGTAGTGACTCCTAAAGAAAAACTAATAAAAGTGCACAAAGATGTAGGTACCTACATCTGTATCTTTTATAATGATAAAAAATACACTCTACATATCTGTCAATAGGAGACTGATTAAATGAATATAGTTACATAAAAGAGTTATATGTAGTTAAAAAGGATGAAATAAACTTATTTATGCTGATATAGAACAAGATCCATAATATATGAACTATAAAAATCAAGAACTTAAAAAAAAGAACTTATACAACATATAATACTGTTTTGTGCAAGAAAATTATACATGTGATAAATAACTATGCTACATTAAAGAGGTCCAAAAAGGACCCATTAAAAAAATTACTGGTTACCACCCTACATTGCTGGAATTGTTTAAATAAGTAAATATTGCTTTTATAAGTTTTCATAAATCTAGCTAAGCTTACATATATGTTGAAAAAATCTGGGGGCGCCTGGGTGGCTCAGTGGGTTAAACCCGCTGCCTTCGGCTCAGGTCATGATCCCAGAGTCCTGGGATCGAGGCCCACATCGGGCTCTCTGCTCAGCAGGGAGCCTGCTTCCTCCTCTCTCCTCTCTCTGCCTACTTGTAATCTCTCTCTCTGTGTCAAATGAATAAATAAAATCTTAAAAAAAAAAAAAATCTGGAAGACTATGTAAAAATTCTAACAGCATTTTTGGGGGAAGTGAAATAATGCTAATTGTTCATTTCCAACTTTCCACTCACCTGTGATATTTTCCAAAATATTTGCATAAGTTACTATAACATATGTTATAATAACATAAGTTACTTTAATAATCAGAAAAATCAGCAAAGATACATTTACATTTTGGACAAAAAATTGCTATCCATCAAAACCACTTGTAAAAGCTTATAAAAACATAAGAATGAATAATGCAGGGGTTAGAGACATCAATCCCCCAGTCAGTCGAAAATGTGCATATAACTTTTGACTCCCCAAAACTTTACTAATAGTCTACTGCTGACCAGAAACCTTACTGTAACATAAACTGGTGATTAACATATATTTTGTATGTCATATACATTATATACTGTATTCTTATAATAAATCTAAAGAAAAATGCTTAAAAATAGAAATTACATTTACAGTACTGTACTGATTTTACCAAAAATAATCCATATGTAAGTGGACCTATCCAGTTCAAACCCACATTGTTCAGGGGTCAACAGTACCATATTATAATTTAGCATGACCATTGAGGGAACAGGGGGAAAAGTACATGGAATCTCTGCATTCATTCGTTGTAACTGTATATAAACATATAATGCCCTCAATAAAAAATATCAAAAGGGAAAAAACGCTAGGTCAAAAGAAAAAACACAAGAAACAAAAATCAAGTACCCTAAATGCAGTGTGGTATCCTGGAATGGGATCCAGAAACAGAATAACTGTGGGGAAAATGGTAAAACCAAAATAAAATCTGGATTTCGTTAATAGTAATGTATCAGTTAATTTCTTAGTTTTGATATTGTATCATGGTAATATAAGACGTTAATATTAGGGGAAATGGAGGAAGAGCATATGAGAATTCATTAATATCTCTGCAACATTTCTATAAACCTAAAATTATCCCAAAATAAAAAGTTTGTTTAAAAATAAATACAAGTGCTAGGTCCCAAAACACACCCATTTATTCTGAGTATCCATGTATTTCTAAAAAACTTTTGATGCACAGCCAGAGTTAACAACCACTGATCTGGTGCTTCCCCATCAGATCACTATTTTTAGAAAATTTATTTCTTCAGAGTTATCCAATATCTGGATAAGGAAGAAAGTATATTTAAAAAATTCAGATGGTCTATGGAGCACCTGGGTGGCTCAGCTGGTTGAGCATCCAACTCTTGGTTTTGTCTCAGGTCATGATCTCAGGGTTGTGGGATCAAGCACTAAGTCAGGCTCTGTGCTCAGCTCGGAGTCTGCCTTCCCTCTTGCCCTCCCTCTATCCTTCCCCACAATGGTGCACTCTGCCTCTCCCTCCTTCTCTTAAATCTTTAAAAAATTTAGATGGTCCAACTTTTAATTCTAAAATTTATATGGAACCAGAAAAGACCCCAAATAGCCAGAAGAATGTTGAAAAAGAAAACCAAAGTTGGCAGCATCACAATTCCAGACTTCAAGCTCTATTACAAAGCTGTAATCATCCAGACGGTCTGGTACTGACACAAAAACAGACACACAATGGAACAGAACAGAGAGCCCAGAAATGGAACCTCGACTCGATGATCAACTCATCTTCAACAAAGCAAGAAAGAATGTCCGATGGAAAAAGACAGTCTCTTCAACAAACGGTGTTAGGAAAATTGTATAGCCACGTGCAGAAGAATGAAACTGGACCATTTCCTTACACCACACACAAAAATAAACTCAAAATGGATGAAAGACCTCAATGTGAGACAGGAATCCATCAAAATCCTTGAGGAGAACACAGGCAGCAACCTCTTCAACCCCAGCCACAGCAACTTCTTCCTAGAAACACCGCCAAAGGCAAGGGAAGCAAAGGCAAAAGTGAACTACGGGGACTTCATCAAGATAAAAAGCTTTTGCACAGCAAAGGTAATAGCTGACAAAACCGAAAGACAACCAACAGAATGGGAGAAGATATTTGCAAATGACATATCAGATAAAGAGCTGATGACTCTATCCAAAAGAGCTGATTTGACTTTATCCAAAATCTATAAAGAACTTATCAAACTCAACACCCAAAGAACAAATAAACCAATCAAGAAATGGGCAGAAGACATGAACAGACATTTCTGCAAAGAAGACATCCAAATGGCCAACAGACACATGAAAAAGTGCTCAATGTCACTTGGCATCAGGGAAATACTAATCAAAACCACAGTGAGATACCACCTCACACCAGTCAGAATGGCTAAAATTAACCAATCAGGAAACAAAAGGTGTTGGCAAGGATGCAGAGAAAGGGGAATCCTCCTACATTACTGGTGTGAATGCAAGCTGGTGCAGCCACTCTGGAAAACAATATGGAAATTCCTCAAAAAGTTGAAAATAGAGCTACCCTACAACCCAGCAATCACACTACCGGGTATTTACCCTAACGAAACAAATGTAGTGATCTGAAGGGATATGTGCACCCAAATGTTTATAGCAGCAATGTCCACAATAGCCAAACTATGGAAAGATCCTAGATGTCCATCAGCAGATGAATGGATAAAGATGTGATATATATATAAATATATATATATATATATACGTGTGTATAAATAAAATGGAATACTATGCAGCCATCAAAAAGGGATATCTTTCCATTTGCAATGACGTGGATGGAACTAGAAGCTTTATGCTAAGCGAAATAAGTCAATCAGAGAAAAGACAATTATCATATGATCTCTCTGATATGAGGAATTTGATAGGCAGGGCAGGATATCTTGGGGGGAAGGGAGGGAAAAATGAAACAGGATGGGACCAGGGAGGGAGACGAACAATAAGAAACTCTTAATCTCAGGAAACAAACTGAGTGTTGCTGGAAGGGAGGGTGGGGGGAGAGATAAGGTGGCTGGGTGATGGACATTGGGGAGGGTATGTGCTATGGTGACTGCTGTGAATTGTGTAAGAATAATGATTCACAGACCTGTACCCCTGAAACAATACATTATATGTTCATAAAAAAATTTAGATGGTCTTCATTAATGATACGGGTTAGCCTTACTACAACAAATATCACCAAAAAGAATGGTCATCATATACAAAGTGTTTTCGAGACTAACGTGTAATCTGTTTGGTTGATGTGGTTACAATAAAGAATATTATATGAGCAATCCTTTATTTTTCCTTGTCCTTTCAGGGACAAAAAAAAAAAAAAAATCAGGTGTGCATCTTCCAGAACACTCCAGGCCCATCCCCACTTCAGCTGTAGACAATTCACTGGGGCAGCCATATGCACAACACTCTGAGAAGCCCCAGCAAACACTCACTTCAGCTCCAGTTGTACGTCCAGGACACACTTGCATGGAGAGCACCAGAATCCTCTGGTCTGTACCCACTTTGGCTTCAGCCATCACACCAGAGTTGTCCCAGAGCGAGGTGCCCCAGGACACCCAGCCTGCACCCACTAAAGCTCCATCCAACCAGTCAAAGCTGCCTGACACATACAGTCTATGCAGTAATGCTCCTACACAAGGCAATTCCTTCAAGTCTAGAAGTAGTTTTCTACCTAATTCATAAAAACAAACACAAAGAGTCAAACAAAATGAGGAGACAGAAGAATATGCCCTAAATGAAAGAATAAGATAAAAACTCAAAAAAAAGAAGTAAACCAAATGGAGATAACCAACCTGTCTGATAAAGAGTTCAATAATCATAAAGATGCTCACTTGACTTCAGAGAAGAGTGCATGAACTCAGAGAAACTTCAACAAAGAGATAGATAATATAAAAAAGAACCAATCATAGCTGAAGAATACAATAACTGAAATGCAAAATACATTAGAGTAAATCAGCAGCAGACCAGAAGGTACAGAAGAATAGATCAGTGATCTGGAAAACAGGGTAGTGGAAAGCACCTGTGCTGAACAGAAAAAATATTTTTTCAGATGAGGATAAGTTAAGGGATCTCTGGGACAATATTAAGCATTCTAACATTCACATTATAGGGAGTCCCAAAAAGAAAGAGAAGAGGGCAGGAAAATAACTCAAAAAAATTAATAATAATAACAGCTAAACATTTCTCTGACCCAGGTAAGAAAACAGACATCCAAGTCCAGGAATCACAAAGAGCCGAAACGAGATGGATCCAAGGAGTTCCACACCAGGACACAAATTAGTTATGATGTCAAAAATTAAAAGTAGAGAATCTAAAAATCAGCAAGAGGAAAGCAACATGTTGAATACAAGGAAACCCCATAGGAATATCAGCTTTGATGGAAATGGTATGATATATTCGAAGTGATGGAAAAAACCCTATAACCAAGAATACCCTACCCAGCAAAGTTATCATGCAGAATTTAAGAAGAAATAGTTTCCCAGGCAAACAAAAGTTAAAGGAGTTCATCACCACTATAAGAGACTTACAAGAAATGTTAAAGGGACTACTTTAAATGGAAAATGAGAGGTAATAATTAGAAAAAATTCCAAAAAACAAACATACAGTAAAGGTAGTATATCAATCTCTTATAAAACTAGTATGAAAGGGTAAAAGGCAAACGTAGTAAAATCAATTATATCTAAAAAATTAGTTAAGAGCCAGGAAATAAAAAGATATAAAATAGGACATTATATGCATAAAACTTGGAGGGGGGATAATAAAAAATTTATGTTTTTAGAATGTGTTCAAACTTCAGCAACCACCAACTTAAAATATAAAATAGACTGCTACATACATAGGATATTATATATAAACCTCATGGTAACCAGAAACCAAAAACCTATAACAGATATACAAAAAATAAAGAGAAAGGAATCCAAGCATAATACTAAAGAAAATACCAAATCACAAAGATAAAAACAGAGAAGTACCATAAAAAAAAACCAGAAAACAATTAACAAAATGGCATTAAGTATATACTTATCAATAATTACTTTAAATGTAAATGCACTAAAAGCTCCAGTCAAAAGACACAGGGTAATTGAATGGATTTAAAAAAACAAAAACAAAAACAAAAACAAAAAACCCAAGACACATCTATATGCTGCCTGACAAGAGACTCACTTCAGACCTAAAGACACATGCATACTGAAAGTAAAGGGCAGGAAAAACATATACCATGCAAGTGGAAGTTTAAAAAAAAAAAAAAAAGCCAAGATAGGACTATGTCAGACAAAGTAGACTTTAAAACAAAAACTATAACAAGAGATAAATAAAGGCATTATATAATGATACAGAGATCAATTCAACAAATATAATCATTTTAAACATCTATGCACCCAACATAGGAACACCTAAATACATTAAACAAATATTAGAAGACGTAAAGGGAGAAACTGATAATGACACAGTAACAGTAGGGGACTTGAACACCCACTTACATCAATGAACAGATCACTCAATCAGAAAAAAGGGAAGCAATGGCTTTGAACAACACATTAGATCAGATAAGACTTAACAAATATTTTCAAGACATTCCATCCAAAAAAGCAGAATACACATTCTTTTCACCTTCTTTTCATCCTCCAGAATAGTTCATGTTAAGCCAAAAACAAAACTCAATATATTTAAGGAAACTGAAACCATATCAAGCATCTTTTCCAAACACAACAGTATGAAGCTAGAAATCAACTATAAGACAAAACTGTAAAAAAACAAAAACACATGGCTGCTAAAGAACATACTATTAAACAACAAATGAATCAATAAAGAAATCAAAAGGGAAATGAAAATATAGATGGAGACAAATGAAAATGAAAACACAATGATCCAAAATCTTTGGGATGCAGCAAAAGCAGTTCTAAGAGGGAAGTTTATAAGGATACAGCCTCACCTCAAGAAACAAGAAAAATCTCAAACAATTCAAACTTACATCTAAAGGAGCCAGAAAAAGAAGAACAAATCCCAAAGTTGGTAGGAGAAAGGAAATAATAAAGGTAAGAACAGAAATAAATGAAATTAAATGAGATTAAAATCAACAGAGAAGATCAATAAAACCAAAAGCTGGTTCTTTGAAAAGATAAACAAAACTGATATATCTTTAGCCAAATTCATTAAGAAAAAAAGAGAGAATTCAAATAAATAGTATCAAAAATGAAACACAAAACAAACCAACACCACAAAAATACAAAGAACTCTAAGAATACTACACAAAATTATATGCCAACAAACTGGACAACCTAGAAAATGGAGAATTCCTGGGAACATACAATCTTCCAAAACTGAATCAGGAATAGAAAATATAAACAGACCAATCACTAGCAACAAAACTGAATCAGTAATCAAAAAAAATTCCCAAGAAATAAAAGTGCAGAACCAGATGGCTTCACAGGTGAATTCTACCAAACATTAAAATAAAAAAGAATATCTACTCTTTCAAAATATTCCAAAAAATAAAAGATGAAGGAAAGCTTCCAAATTCCCTCCATGAGCCAGAATTGCCCTGATACCAAAACCAAAGACACTACCAAAAAAAGAAAACTACAGGTTTTCCTAATATCCCTAATGAACATACAAGGCAAAAATCCTCAACAAAGTATTAGCAAACCAAATTCACCAATACATTAAAAGGATCATTTACCACAATCAAGTGGAATTTATTCTAAGAATGCCAGAATGGTTCAATACCCACAAATCAATCAACTTTATATGTCACATTAACAAAATGAAAGTTAAAAACCATATGGCATTTCAATAGACTCAGAAAAAGCTTTTAACAAAATGTGACATCTGTTCATGATAAATTCTCAAGAAAGTGGATATAGAGGGAACATAATTCAATATAATAAAGGCCATGTATGACAAATCCATAGCTAACATCATACTCCATAGTGAAAAACTGAAAGCTTTTTCCTCTTAGGAACAAGACAAGGATGTTCACTGCTGCCATTTTTATTCAACACAGTACTGGAAATCCTAGCTACAGCAATCAGAAAGGAAAAAGAAATAAAAGGTACCCAAATTGATAAGGAAGAACTAACACTGTCACTATTTGCAAATAACATACTATATACAGAACACCTTAAAAACTCCACCAATAATCTATTAGAATAAATGAATTCAGTAAAGTTGCAGAATACAAAATTAATATACAGAAATCTGTTGCATTTCTGTACACTAATAATGAAGTAGCTAAAAGAGAAATTAAGAAAACAATCCCATTTACAATTGCACCAAAAAGAACAATATACCTAGGAATAAATTTAACGAAGTGAAAGACCAGTACTCTGAAAAATATAAAATACTGATGAAAGAAATTAAAGATGACACAAATGAAAAGATACATCATGTTCATGCATTAGAAGAACAAATATTGTTAAAATGTCGACACAACCGAAAGCAATCTGCAGATTCAATCCAATTCCTATCAAAATATCAACAGTGTTTTTTTAAGATTTATTTGACAGAGAGGAGAGAGAGAGAAAGAGGAGGGGCAGAGGGAAAGGGAGAATTCCAAGCAAACTTCCCATTGAGCATGAAGCGTGATGCAGAGGTCAGTCTCATGACCCTAAGACCATGACCTGAGCCAAAATCAAAAGTCTGATGCTCAACTGACTGTGCCACCCAGGTGCTCCAACACTAACAGCATTTTTCACAGAACTAAATAAATAATCCTAAAATTTATGTAAAACCACAAAAGATCCTGAATAGCCAAAGCAATCTTGAAAAAGAACAAAGTCAGAGGATCACAATCCCAGATTTCAAGACATACTACAAAGCTATGGTGATCAAAACAGTATGGGACTGGCACAAAAATGGACACATAGATCAACTGAACAGAGAGCCCAGATAGAAACCCATGCTTATATGTTCAATTAATCTCTAACAAAGGAGGCAAGACTATACAATGGGGAAAAGAAAGTCTTTTTCAATAAACTGGGCAGCTACATGCAAAAGAATTAAACCGAACCACTTTCTTACGCATACACAAAAATAAACTCAAAATAGATTAAAGACCCAAATGTGAGACATCAAACCATAAAGCTCCTAAAAGAAAACATAGGCAGTAATTTCTTGGACATCAGACTTAGCAACATTTTTCTAGGTATGTGTCCTCTGGCAGGGGAAATGAAAGCACAAATAAACTATTGGGACTACATCAAACTAAAGAACTTTTGCAAAACAAAGGAAACCAAAATGAAAAGACAACTTACTGAATGGGGGAATATATTTGCAAATGATATATCCAATAAGGGGTTCATATCCAAAATACATAAAAAACTTCTACAACTAAAAAACAAAACAAAAAACTTCTACAACACCAAAAAATAATAATAATCATCCAAATAAAAATGGGCAGAAAATCTGAATAGACATTTTTTGAAAGAAGCCATACAGATGGCCAACAGACACATAAAAGACGCTGAACATTGTTAATCATGAGGGAAATGCAAAATCATTGCCACAGAGAGAAATCACCTTATACCCAGAATGGCTAGAATCAAGATAAGAAACAGACAAATGTTGGCAAGAAGATGGAGAAAAGGGAACCCTTGTGCACTGTTAGTGGGAATGTAAATTGCACAACCACAGTGGAAAACACCATAAAGTTTCCCTAAAAAGGGCGCCTGGGTGGCTCAGTGGGTTAAAGCCTCTGCTTTCGGCTCAGGTCATGATCTCAGCGTCCTGGGATCTAGGCCCGCATCGGGCTCTCTGCTCAGCGGGGAGCCTGCTTCCTCCTCTCCCTGTCTCTCTGCCTGCCTCTCTGTCTACTTGTAATCTCTCTCTGTGTGTCAAATAAATAAATAAAATCTTTAAAAAAAAAAAGATTAAAAAAAAAAAGTTTCCCTAAAAAAAATTTTAATTAAAAATAAAAATAGCATACAGTCCAGTAATTCCACTTCTGGGGATTTAGTCAAAGAAAATGAACGAAAACACTAATTCAAAAAGATATATGCATCCCTGTATTTACTGCAATATTTTTGACAATAGCCAAGTTATAGAAGCAACCTAAATGTCTATCCACAGATGAACGGATAAAGTCCTAGTGTATATACAATGGAATATTAGTCATCTATAAAAAGAAATGAAATCTTGCCATCTGTGACAACATGGATAAACCTAGAGAGTATTATGCTAAGTAAAGTAAGTCAGGCAGAGAAGGAGAAATGCCATATGATTTCACTCCTATGTGGAATCTAAAAATCAAAACAAAATGGAAACAATCACAAATACAGAGAACTGATAGTTGTCAGGAGGGCAGTGGTGGGGGGATAGGCAAAATAGGTGAAGAATATTAAGAGGTATAAACCTCCAGTTATAAAATAAATAGGTCACAGGAATGAAAAATACAGCATAGGAAATACAGTCAATAATAGTGTAGTGTAATAACACCGTATGGTGACAGAATTAACTACACTTATCACAGTGAGCACAGCGTAATATATGGAGCTGTCAAATCACTATGTTGTACACCTAAAAGTAATATAATTGTATGTCAACTATACTTCAATTTTTTAAAAATCAGGTTTGCATCAGATTGTGATTCAACTCACCAGATGGTAGTGGCTTCATATCGGCATCAAACACCAGTAAATCTTGTTCTCCTTCCCTGAACTCAACATGGAGAATGTCACTAAGAGCTCCAACAAGTTCTGTCACGTTTAAGAAGCCCAATTTTTTTGGTGAAAGTTCCTCTTTAAAGATTATCTGTCAAAAAAAAAAAACCAGAAATAACATAAAACATTAGATAATAGGAATATAATATACACAGATGCCCTTAAACAATGTCCTTTAATTTGTACTTAGTCAAACTAAATTTTTAAGAGTCAGCGAACTCACATATTCCAGTAATACAAACCTAGAGACCTACAATCCCTTCCAGGCCAGTTTCAAGTTCCTTTTAAAGTATATGGTAAATTGAAGTGAAAACAAGGAAGACTTTTTGCCTCTCATTTTTAACAATGTCTGATTATAAAGCAAAAGTCTTTTTTTAAAAAAAGGAATGCACAAAATACAAAAGTCATAATAAAACTGGCTATTTCTTATTTTCAGATAAAGTATTCACTACCACTTTCAACATGCAATAAAGTAACAATATTTTCAAATATTTCCTTAAAATGTTATGATTCCAGGGCGCCTGGGTGGCTCAGTGGGTTAAAGCCTCTGCCTTCGGCTCAGGTCATGATCTCAGGGTCCTGGGATCGAGGCCCGCATCGGGCTCTCTGCTCAGCAGGGAGCCTGCTTCCTCCTCTCTCTCTCTGCCTACCTCTCTGCCTACTTGTAATCTCTCTGTCAAATAAATAAAACCTTTAAAAAAAAAAGTTATGATTCCATCCTAGATGTTGAGATTTATAAGGTGTCAGTATATCTCCTACAGTATTCTTTGACTTTCTTGCCCTGCAAAAGAAGAAAAATTATACTAAATATAGAAAAAATATATATGGGATATATACGAAATATGTTTGGTTTAAACTGCACAATGAATTGGAAGTTTGCTCGTTAGTGAGATTCCCCCATTAAGATGTTCAAATTCTTAAACTTCTGTCTCCCTAACCATGGTAAAGCTGTTGAACTAATCATAATTCTTTTTCTGTTCCTCCAACTAGACTAGGAAATAAACACTTGCTCTGACTTAATCACCTTGGGGAAAACTGGCAGGAACACAGGAGGTAAACACTAAAAGAACTAACTCTTGACAGTGGACGGGACTGCTGTATACCTTCCTGTTCACGGGCACTATGAGACCCAACTCAACACTTTATGACTTCTTCCAAGACACTTGAAAAACTGGGGCCCTGAATCAGCCAAGTCATGGCTTTAAAGGGTCATTAATATCACATCCATAGCTAGCCACGAATATCCCGAGAGAAAAGTTTGGTAGAAGAAAGGGGAAGGATGATGGTGAATGAGACTTGTATCTCTCCTTTACACATTACATATTATGGCTTCTTTCCCATTTATGTTTGTTAGTCTCTTTAATGGTTTATCTTCTCTGTAAAGTGCCTAGTACGATGAATAATGCAAGTCAATCAAGCATAAGACTAGGCTGGGAAGGATTTCATTAATATTTTAATACATGTTATTTAGGAATCTCAAAAGAGTATACAGCAAAACTAAGTCTCTGACCCACTCCCATCCTTCAGTGGCCCAGGAGATTACTTCCCTGGAGGTTAACAAATTACTCCCAGGTTCTTGCATAAATCATCACCATCAGTTTCTTGAGCAACATTCTAGAAACTGTCAAAATCTGAATACTCATCATGCTTCAGCATAATAGATTATATCTATTGTACATTTTTCAGTTAATACAGAGATAATCCCCTATCAGTACATGACACAGTTAAGTTTTGCTTTGTGATTGAGAATCAGTATTAGTAAGTTAACGGTTTTGTCCATTGACAGATATGTCAGGTACATTTTTTTCCTAATTCCTTTGTTACATCTCCAGCTTTACAGACTCCCAACCATAAGCAAAGAAGTAATTGATTTCTACTCCCACTCACCCTCACTTCTCTCTTCCATCACCAATTCAATTTTAACTTAGAGATTATATTTGTGCCCTCAAATATATCTTATTACATAATTTTTTTCCTCACTGTGTGAATTTTGCAGATGACGTACTCCCGTGCAAAAACCGATTTCTGCATCAGCGGCTGGATCAAAGGTTTGGTCAGACTCATGCGATGCTGTATAGTTTATAAAGAGGCATGGAATGTCTAGTTGTCTCTTTTTTGGTGGTGTCAGGAGCCATTCCTGGTCCATACCAAGGTCTGCTACTTTATTAAGGGTTTTAACATAGTGAAATTCTATCAATTCTTTTTTGTTACTTTGTTGGAACATTTTATAGCTATGCTCCCCTCATCTGCTACTTACAGTCATACCAGTTCATTTAGCAAAGCCGGGATAAGTGATTGGCTCTTTCTCTTTATCATTCTTCAAGAAAATAAACTGGTTCTCTATCATCCTCTATGATGACCAGTTAGTTTTTAATATCATAGGAACTCACAGAATTAAACATTTGATGGGCTTCAAACCACTGCCCATATTATCCTTACTAATACCCGAAGTAAGTCTTCAAGAGGAAGATTCCTAAGCCCTTCTGATGTGAACCTAGTCTTTAATAGGTTCCTTATTTGGAATGATAAGATATTCCAGGGTCTGTTTATGCAACTAGGATGTTTATTCACACAATTAAAATTATCCCGTAACTGCTTCCGTATATCCCATAATTACTACTATGCTATATAATACCACATTATACAACAGTCTCAAAATTGAGTAACAGTACTAACATTACCACCATCAATATAATAAAAGCAATTAAGCTTTTTTGCCTTTTGCCTAATGTTTCTCTATCATTTTGTGGAATTTTTCTTTATCTACATTGACAGACTATATAGCCATTATATACTATATTCTCTTCTTCTAACCCTCACTTGGTTTTAGTTTTGTAAGTAGCACTCACTGTCAGTCCTTTTGTTGATCCCTCTCAACTATTCTGGTTTTTTGAAGTTCATTCTCCAGTAGACTCCCTGAGAAGGACTCATGAGAGCAATAGTTCTTGAATTCTCGCATGGTGATGACAGCTTCTCTGGTGCTCTATAGTTAAAGGTTAATTTTGCTAGCTATAAAATCCTTGGCCTACATTTTTTTCCTTGAGTGTATGAAATATGTTATTCCGTTTTCTTCTAGCATAAAATACTGCTGTGAAAATATCCATAACCTAATTCTGTCTCCCTTACAAATCGCTTGCTCTTTTTGTTTAAATGTCCAAAGGATTGTTCTTTTTAAGTCCAATAATTTGATGTGAGTCTTTCTGGTGAACATTCGCAGGTATGTCATGGGTTCTTTCAATATATAGTTTCAAATCTGCCATTTCAGTAAAGTTCACTCAGCTATAGTTTTCAGTATTTGTTCTGTTCCATTCTTCGGTTTTATTATATGTTAGCTCTTCTCTGCATGTTTTCAAAATCTGTTACTTTCTCTTAAATCTTTACCTTTGTTCATTTTTTCTCACATAGTATAAAAAAATTTCAAACTAGGCAGAAGGTGAAAAACTTGGACAGTGAACATCTACCAGCTCAGTGATATAATTATTAGTATTCTGCTATATTTGCCTTTTCATCTTATCATCTATCCATCCATCTACCTACCAATGTTATACTTTTATACATTTCAGAGTAACTTGCAAACATCAATACCCATCACCCCAAAATAAGTTAGCATGCACATAATTGAGTTCAATATGTTAGTTTTTTAAGGTAAAATTGACATATACTGAAACACTTAAAACTTAAGGCAACCATTCAATGGCTTTGATAAAAGCAAAACTGTCTAACCCAAACCCCTGTTCAATATGTAGAACGTTTCCACCAGTTCAGCAAGTTCACCCTTACCTAGAGACAAATAACTCATTTCCACCACAGATTAACTTTAGCTATTCTAGCACTTCATATGAAGACATCCTACAGTACTGTGAGGCTTTGTTCACCAGTGAGTGTTTCTCAGATTCATCCGTGTTAGTTCATGTATTAGGTTCATGTCTTCTTAATGGTGAATAAGTATTTCATTGTAAAAATACACCACGATTTCTTTATTCATTTTCCCAGTGATGAATAATAGGGTTGTTTTTAGTTTTGGCTATTTAGTATAAAGCTATTATAAATAATGTGTACAAGTCTTTCGGTGGGGGGACACAGGCTTTGATTTCTCTTGGAAAATATCTAAGAGTATAATTCTGGGTCAAAGGGGGTAAATATAGTTATTTTACAAGAAACAGAAAAATTTCCAAAGTAGTTACACCATTTTATATTTGCATCAAAAATGTATGAGAGTTTACTATTATGTGTGCACATATCTGCATTTCCAAACTGTTCAAATCTTTTTGCAATTTTTTAATGGAGTTGTCTGGCTTTCTGTAATGGAGCTACAAAAGGTTATGTATTCTGGATTTAAGTCTTTTTTAGGTGTACAATTGTAAATATTTCTTCCCACTCTGTGATCTGCCTATTAATTTTTAAGTAGTCTACTAAGTATAATTTTAATAAAATCTCATTATCAATTTTCCTTTAAACAATTTTTGCTTTCTATGTCCTAAGAAACCCTTATCTCTCCCCAGGTTGTGAATATGTTATTTTCTTCCAGATGCTTTAATTTTCAACCTTTTCATTTGGGTCTATGATAGCTCTCAAATTAACTTTTGTACATGGTACGAGATTGGGGTTGAGGTTCATTTTTTCCTTCACGGATATTCAGTTGTTCCAGCATCATTTGCTGAAAAGTTATTCCTTTCTCCATTTAATTCTTTTCGCACCTCTGTCAAAAATCACTTGAGTGCATATGAGTGGTCTGTTCACATAGGCTCCTATATGACAAATTCATGGGTTTTTCAATGTTTACAAATAGCCTTCAGGAATTGTGATGAAAAATGTAATGAATCTAGAGCATAATAACAATATTGAGACTTCTCATCCATAAATGTGTTACCTCTTACATTTCTCTCAGCAATGTTTAGTTTTCAGTGTAGATGTCTTACATTTCTTTGTTAATCTTATTTTCAAGTTACTTAAGTTTGACACTATTGTAAACAGAAATTTCTAAATTTCTTTTTCTAATTGTTTTCTGCCTTTATATAGGTATATAACAGATTTTTCAAATATTAACCTGTATCTTTGGCCTTAGTAAATTCACTCGTTAGTTCTAGTAGTTTTTTCATGAATTATTGAATATATTCTACATAGATAAACATGTTTCCTGCAAATAAAGAGTTTTACTTCTCCTCTTCAGGTTCAATTTGTGTCCTTTAAGGGATTTGTTCATTTCATCCAAGTTATCAAATGATTAGCACAGTTGTTTATAACATTCCCTTGTCATTTTATATCTGTAGGATCTATAATGACAAAATCTCTCTTTCCTGATGCTGCAATCTGTATCATTTTTTTCTTTTTAAGTTCCCAGTGGTTCACCAATTTTGGTGAACTTTCTAAGAATCAACATTTGGCTTTCATTTTCTCTTAAGTGCTAATTTATTGGCTTCTATACATAGCTTCATCATTTCATTCCTCCTACTTATTTTGAGTTTACTTTTCCCCTCTTCTTCTAGCCTGCTTAAGGTAGACCCCTAGGTCAATGATGATTTTATCGTTTTCTTCTTTTCTAATTTAGACATTTCAGAGCTATTGATTCCCCTGTGAATACTGCTTTGGCTACATCTCACAGATTTTGATATGCTGTATTTTCATTATCATTCAGTTGGAAATATTTTCTAATTTCTCTAATAATGATTTAGAAAAATGGTGTTTAATTTTCAAATTATCTGAAAGGTTAATTCTTAATTTGTTGTTTGATTTGTAATTGAATCCCTTCTTAATCAGAAAACATACTCTAAGATTTCAGTATTTTGAAATCATTAGGACTTAATTCTATAGCCAACTAAATGTTCTATCTTGGGAAATGTCTCATATGTACTTGAATAGAAAGTATATTCTGCACTCTTGAGTCTCGTGTTCTATAAAACAGACCAGGATGGTAAAGAGGGTGGTTCAGATTTTCTATGTCCTTATTCATTTTTTTACTATCCTATCAATTGCTGGAAAAAGAAAATCTATTTGTGGAATTCATTATTTTGTCCATTTTTGGATCATTTATTTTAAAATATTACGTAAATACACATTTAAATGTTGTGTCCTCCTAAAGAATTGATCCTTTAACCTCATGAAATGGCCCTCTGATAACACATACTGCCTTGAATTATGTTTTATCTGAATTTTTAAAATCAATTCAGTTCTTTTATGCTTACTTCATATATGTCCTATTCATCTTTTATTTTCAGTCTGTCTTTATATTTACAGTGTGCTTCTTGTTAATGTCAGCTAGTTGCACCTTGCCTTTACATCCTGTCTCATGATTTCACTAATTCTAATATTTCATCCACTTACATTTATGAAATATAATTGGATTTACAACTACCATTTTGCTATTTTAAGTAGGCTCCATGCCCAGTGTGGAGCCCAATGTGGAGCTCAAACTCACAACTCTGAGATCAAGACCTGAAATCGAGAGTTAGTAAATAAGCCATCCAGATGCCCCACCATTTTTCTATTTAATTTCTTCTGATCCCATCTGTATTCTGTTCCCCTCAAACTCTGTTCCATTGTTGTCTTTCAAGCAAGACAGCTGAACAGTAAAACCCATCTTCCTTTGGGCTTACTATTTTTGTATAATTCCATTTTAATTTATTTACTGGTTTTATATCTGCAACTCTGCAATTTTATGGCTATTTTATAGACCCTTAACTTTTCAGGATTACTGAACTACGTCACATAAAATATAAAGAACCTCACAACCTACAGTTCAATGTACTCCACTCATTATGCTATGGTTTTCATGTGCATTACATTCACATCATCTACATGTTACAAACCCAGTTACACAATGTTATCATTTTTGCTTAAAGCAGTCATATATTTAAGTGATGAAAAAAAGTCTTTTCTCCCTTGCAGATTCAAGTGCAACCTAGCATCATTTTGTTCAGCCTGAAGAATGGTCTTTAGAATTTCTTACAGTGCAGGGATGCTTACTATTAATTTATAATTTTTGATTATTTGAAAATGTCTTTATTTTACTTTCATTCTTGAAAGTTACTATCAGTAGATATAAAATACTGGCCTAACATTTTTCCTTTGAGCACTTTAAAGATAACTTCCACTCTCTTTCAGTGATTATTGTTTCTAATTAGAAGTCAGCCATCATTTGTATCATTATTCCTCTGTGTGCATTTCTTTCACTGCTTTCAGGATTTTCTCTGAAAATCATTTTTCTCTGGTGCTTTCAGAATTTTCTAATTATCTTTGGCTTTCTGCAGTTTGACTATCATGTACCTGTATAAAGTTTTCTTTATATTCACTGCGTAAGGTTATCTGGGCTTGTTAAATCTGTAAACTTCTTTCACAAAAATTTGGAATATTTTCAGCCATTATTTTTTCAATTATTTTCCTAATTTCTCTCCTTTCTTTCTTTCATCACTAATTACATCTATGTTAGACCATCTGGTATTGTTCCACCAGTGTCTCAGACTCTGCTTTTTTTTTTCAGACCCTGCTTTTTTTTTTTTTTTTTAAAGATTTTTTATTTATTTATTTGACAGAGAGAGAGAGATCACAAGTAGGCAGAGAGGCAGGCAGAGAAAGAGGAGGAAGCAGGCTCCCCGCCGAGCAGAGAGCCCGATATGGGCCTCGATCCCAGGACCCTGAGATCATGACCTGAGCCGAAGGCAGAGGCTTTAACCCACTGAGCCACCCAGGCGCCCCAGACCCTGCTTTTTTAATCTTTCATTTATTTTCTCTATTTTGCAGATTGAACCATTTCTATTGACCTGTCTTGAAGTTCACCAGTGCTTTCTTCTGCCATTTCCAATTTGTTAAGATACTGCAGTGAATTTTTTTTTTCTACTTCTAAAAAATCACTTGGTTTTCTTTATAGTTTTTCTCCAGTAAGACATGTTATCTGTTCATCCAGTCTGAACACATACTTCTTTATATCCTTTATCAGGAGTATAAAAGGTCCTTTAAAACCCTTTTTCTAACTTCAACATCTGCATCACCAATATTTCCATTGATTACTTTTTCTCTTCACCAAGGATATTTTGTTTCTTAATATATTTAGTAAATTGGCTTGTATCCTAGACATGATGAATGATAAACAGGAAAGACTTTGGGATTGCTCATATTCCTTTTAAGCCGACCACTTTTTACTTTGGTTTAGCAGGGAATGAATTTGGTTGAACTTAAATTCTGCCTCTCTGTAATGGTCAACAGCTGAAATATAGTCAGTTCTTTTAGCCTTCTAGGCTACTTTGACCTTGCTGCAAACATGTGTAGTTCAACTGTCAACCAGAGATTTGGGCAGAATTTATATGCAGAATTTGGTGCTCCTTCTCTGTAGCTCTCTCCATCCTAAAATTTCTCCCCTCATTTTTCAGCTGCTTACATAGCTCTAAACATTATCCTTTGGTTCTTCAAGCCAGTATAAACTTCTGGGTTTTGTCCAAATCCCAAATTCCAAACATTGGATGAGGCCTGCCATCAGCCCAAAATCTAGGCAAATAAAAAAGTTGTTATTCCCTCTTCCAGATGCTGAACCCTGTCCAGTTTATGCCTACTTTTAGATATTGATTTAGCACCTTCAGACAGTGGTTTTTTAAACTCTGTCCATTCTGGACAACTTTCTATCCATTCTGGATAATAAATAACATTCTGGACTGCTTTTCTGCTTCAGACCTCCTTCTTTTTCTATTTTCATATATTGTTAAAAAATATAGGGTCTTAGTACAGCCACAGAAGTTCCTCAGAGAGTTAAAAATAGAAATATGATATGATCCAATAATTTCACTATTAGGGTTCACCCAAAGAAAATGAAAACACTAATTTATTTAATCTATACATCCCATGTTTATTGTAATATTATTTACAACACCCAAGATAATGAAAGCAACCTAAGGGTCCATCAATAGATGAATGGATAAGGAAGATGTGGTACACACACACACACACACACACACACACACACACACACACACACACACAGAGGACTATTACACAGCCATAAAAAAGGAGGGGATCTTGCCATCTGCAACAACATGGAAGGGCCTAGAGAATACAATGCTAAGTGAAATAAGTCAGACTTCACAAATACCACAGGACTTAACTCATATGTGGAATGTTAAAAAAAAAAATGAACAACAACAAAAAAGCAGAATCAGACCTGTAAACACAGAGAACTGATGGTTGCCAGTAGGCAGGGGATTGGGAGGATGGGCAATTGATGAAAGGAAGTGGGAGATGCAGGCTTCCAGTTACAGAATGACTAAGTCAAAAGAATAAAGGGATAGCATAACGAATATAGTCAATATTATAATACCATTGTATGGTGACAGATGATAGCTACAATAGTGGTGAGAACAGCATCATATTTAAACTTGTTGAGCTGCCATGAAGTACACCTCAAACTAGTGTAACATGGTCAATGATACTCAAATTTAAAAATCAATAAAATATATATATAATCTGGTTTTTGCAATATCCTGGCACTCTTCTTTTAATCCTTACATCTGGGCCTTCTTTTCCTATGGTCCCTATCCTGCTCAATTTTTCCTCTCATGTCTGGTCCTATCTGGGAGGGACTTCTGGCCTGCCCATTTCAAGAATTCAGAGGCTATAATGCTCCAGCCTGATTCAAGCCTTACCATGAAACACTCTCTGCTATTAGGTATATCAAAGTTATTATCTGATTTCAGCTGTTGTTTTCAAAATAGCTTGCTGTACTGTCTAGTGAATTATCTGATGGTTACTTTGTGATTTTTTTGTCCCCAGATCCATCAGAAATTAGTTCCCTTGTTTCCCTGTTTTCTCCTGACACAGACACTGGTAACATGAAGACCTTGTGGCTGCTGGTAATTTTTCCCCACACAACTGTTCTTAGAAAATATATTACCCAATTTTGTTGTAGATATTATCAGTGGATTTTTAGTTTTGCTATCTAGTTTCTCTGTCTTTATGTGGAGCCTCAGGAAAAGCCAAAAACTATGCTGCCACTGCACTATCTTCCCTTCAATTAGCAATTGAACAGCCATTTTGAATAAATAACAGACTCCTGAGCAGGTAGTTCAAGAGGGCAAATCACACAGGTAGCTTATTTATATGACACTGGATAAATAAAGGGTTAAGTAAGTGTTTCTCTAAGTTAGAACAAAAGTTAAAATAAATCTATACTTACTGTATATTTCTAATTATGAAGCTGAATTTCTGCCTGTTTACTAAGAAAAGCAAAGAGCTTCACTGTAACATTAAAAGATTTGTTTTAACTTCTCCAAGATTGCTGACTTGTAAGCTTAACACCTTGAACTTTCATTACAACCTACATTTCACTGTTGTATAAAACTATTCACTTTGAGTTGTGACGCTGGCATAGGAGACTGATTTTACCCATCAATTTTGTGATAATTAAGTCATATTTTATTACAGAATTTATTCTGGAATTTCATTATTAGGTAAGTTAATTTGCTGGTTCATCAAAAAAACATCAAGATGCCTTGTTTTAAGTCTAAAACTTTTGGCACTAAAAGATTCATATTTTTAAAACAATGGGAATTTAAGTTTTTTCCATCACTTCTAAGAGATGATGCCCATCCTTTCAATCTTCTCTTTCTTCTAAGAGTTAATATTTATTGAGCAATTACTACATGGCAGGTACTGCTCTAAGTATTTCATTTTTAAGTCATTAAACTTCACAAAGCTCTCTAAGTTAGTTGTCCTGACTTTTTACACATCATTTATAAACCAGCACATGGAGGTTAATGTATCTTAACCATTATGCTGTAGTATCACAAAATCTGTGTTTATATCTGCAAATATATGACAGTTTTCATGGCACAGAAGTTAAGATTTAGGATTCTGAAGCCAGGCTGCCTGAGGTTCAAATCCTGACTCTACCCATTACTGATTATCTGACCCTTAGGCAAGTTACTTCTCTGTGCCTCAGTTTGTTGTGAAAAATCAAATGAACTACAATATGAAAAGCATTCAGAATAGAGCCTAGCATGGAGCTAACATGTATAGAGATCTTACCATTTTTTTAAATTGGATATGTGGCAGTGTCTAAATTACCATTCTGCAACTTGATTTTTTCACTAAACAGACGATGATCCATGTTGCAGAATAAATCTAGTTCATTTTATCTACTCTGTATAATTCCATCACATAAACGTCGATCTCTATTTATCCATTCTCCTACTGACAGTCATTTAACCTGTTTCCAGTTTTTCACTCTGCTGCCAGGTGCACATGTCTTACGCAGGTCTCCATGTGCACACACGTAAGAGTATCTCTACAGTATGTATGTAGAAGTGGAAATGCTGGATCACTGGGGGTGCTTATCTTCAACTTTGATACTGTCAAAACTCCAAAGGGGTTTTATCTCACAAGCAGTGGATGACATATTCTGTTTTTCCACATCCCCACTGACACTTGGCATTGTCAGATCTTAAAAATAAATTAACTTTCATTCTAATAATATTGTAACTTTAAATGGTAAAGATATCCTATGTATAATGAACAGTACTTATAAAGGACCATATTCTTAACTCTTTCAGTAAAGAAAATGATACCAAAATGCAAAACAAAATGTTGAAGTACTAGAGCATAGACTTGGGAGGACCCAAGAAGTAGACACAAAATTTCTACCCATCACAAGAAACATAAGAAAAAAAAAAAAAAAAAAAAACACCCCACAGTTGATGAAAAAGAAAATACTTGCCTCAAACTCTCTGAGCAGTTTAGAAATAAGCAAACCCTCTGGAAACTTGGATACAACCTAACAGAAAAAAAAATACAATACAAATAGACATTATTAGGATCCTGGCTAACAGAATATAAAAATAAAAACACTATAAACTTAAATAGTAACAAAGGTAAAAAAAATAAGATTACTGAGTGAATAAATTAAAAGTCAGAATATTTTTTAAATCAATTTCCAGTTTTAAAAAAGGATATAACAAACAAAAAAAGGCTTCCAACATTTCCAGAGTTGAGAAATCTCTGCACAATACTGCAATGCCACAGCTCTCCAGAAATTCCTACAATTCTTTAGAAAACATATTTAGCTTTAGCTCACATAAAGTAAATATCCTACAGCATAATTTCAAGCATTTTATTTTAGATATTTTATTTTTAAGTAATCTCAATCTCCAGTTTGGGGCTCAAACTCACAACCCTGAGATCAAGAGTCACATGCTTTACCAAGTGAGTCAGCCAGGCACCTCTCAAACATTTTAAATGGTAGAAAAGAAATAAAAAAGGGAGCCTGGGTGGCTCAGTGGGTTAAAGCCTCTGCTTTCGGCTCAGGTCATGATCTCAGGGTCCTGGGATCGAGGCCCGCATCAGGCTCTCTGCTCAACAGGGAGCCTGCTTCCTCCTCTCTCTCTCTCTCCGCCTCTCTGCCTACTTGTGATCTGATCTCTCTCTCTGTGTCAAATAAATAAATAAAATCTTTAAAAAAAAAAAAAAAAGAAAGAAAAGAAATAAAATGAATACTATAGAAAACTTTGAAAAATACAGTTAAGCAAAGAAAAAAATTATCATAGTCATTGTTGCCCATATGCACATAAAAATACCTGTATTAATATAAAAATAAGGTCACCATTTCTATAACAAGTTTTTTTTATCATACCATAAGTAACTCTCCACATCAATAAATATGGATTAACATATTTACTGGCTATAGAGTTTTCAAATTATACAATATATCTAAATTTATTTACTTGATCCTCTATTTATGGCTGTGTCCTGTGTTTTATTGTCACAAATATTATAATTATTTTCATTTTGCGTGTTGCGTACTTGCCCAACTATCTTTTGGAAAAATTCCTAAAAGGAGACTTACTCCATCCCAATAAAGTATAAAAAGCTTTGTGTTGTCCCAGATTTTTCCAAATATTACATTTCATTAAAAAGTCTAAATCAAGTTTTAGAAAAATATAAAAATGATTCCCAAATCCTATGACCAGAGATAGTTTTTAATACTTTTCATAAATCATCCTTTCAGAACCTCTTTACGTAGACACACACATTATACATGATTATACACGAAAGAACAATCCTAAACATGTTATTCTATAAAGTCTGTTTTTTTAAAGTCCAATAATACATCAAGGAGATACTGCCATGTAAATTAATTGAGATATATGTAAACTTTCTTATGAGCCTCCTGGTACTGTCTAGTTTGGGTAGTTAATTTAACCAATCCTTTATCAATGAATGTTTAATTTTTCTTTAATTTTTTTTTACCATAAAAAATCATATTGAACATCCTTAAATAATCAATCATTGGATACATGGCCAAATGTCCAAACAAAAAAATAGGGTTTGAATGTACCATGGTTTTTGCATTTCTCCCAGTAAAACCACAACATCTAAAGTGGAATAATTTAAAGGAGTAAGAGTCATAATGGCACTCTGATCATTCAAGTCGGAATAGCTCCCACCAAAATTTTAAGTATACATACCCTTTAGCCTGGTACAGCCAAAGAGCTTTCACAAATTAACAAGGAAAAACATTAAATTAGGCCAAAGGCACGAACAGATAATTCACATAAGAAATATAAGTGGCTACTAAGCATATGAAAAGATGCTCGATATAAAAATCAAGAGGTGTAAATTACAACATTATTGCACAGTAACATTTCACCATCAGTGGGAGTGCAAATCTGTTCAAACCTTTTAGAGGGCAATTTAGTATTAATGACCAAAACTAAATTATTCAATGCCTTTGACAAGTCCACTTCTAGACACATGTTCAAGAACATTAACTGTAACATTTTTTAATAGCCAAGGCTAGAGACAACCCCAACGTAATCAATCGCAGATCTCATAAATGAAAGAGTACACTGGCAGAGTGGAATACCATGTAATGTTTAGAATAATATTTGACATCCATATATATGAAACTGATACTAGAAATATCTTGAACTGTTTGCTAACAATGATTTATGGAGGTTAGGGGAAGAAAAAAGGAAGACAGCATTTATGGAAGACTTCCATTTTCCATATAATTTCAAAAACATTAAAAATTACTAAGAGTGTGTAATTGTTTTCTGATCTTAAAGGAATGGCCACTCTATTTGCAATATATTTTAAAAGATCAGATATTAAGTATAAAATAAATACTCACAGGCAAAGTAAATTTAACCAAAAATGAGATCTAAATGTGTAATCAATTATTCCTATTCATTTCCCAGAAACAGAAAATACTTACAAATCTTATCTTATGTTTTAGTTCTGGACTGATAGTCCCTCCAGGTCCAATCTGTGCAATAACTGATTTGAATGTGTTCTCCAGCTATGAAAAAAGAAGTTCAAGTTATAATCCAGAAAGAAAAAGAACAAAGAAAAATCTGAACAATATGTAAAAGAAAACATCTACCACAGGAAATGTCTTTCAACCAAATGGGGTAAATTCTTAAGAGGCACTGTTCAATTTCATACCATATAAACTAAATTTAGAGTAGATGAAATCTATAAAACTAAACACTCTTCAAATTTCCAGGGTAATTAACATACTCTAAAACAATCAGATTCTAGAGTATTCCATTTTTCAAACTCCTACTCAATCTCCTACTCTTACCTAGAAAGGATTTTTGTTACTAATTTTCTTCTGTTTATAAAAATTCGATGTTTGTTAAACACATGCCTAGTGAATGCCAAATGCAAGGAAGGGACTGGATGTCGGTAGGTCCTGGGAGTCAGGAAAGCATGTGAGCCAGGGCAGGAAGGAAAAGCTCTTCTGCTCTAACAGGAAAGAAGGACAAAGAACCAGGCAGGATACAGAATGTGGGGTCAGAAGTGGTAGTGACTATCTGACGGCTTCAGTATTCTAAGATTAGCAGCAAGGCCCACTCCTAAGAGTTGGAGAGAAAGGGGAGACAGTTCAAGCAGTTGAGAAAGCAGAAAAATAAGGTGAAGAAATGATGGACGATTATCCAAATGCAACAGGCAGGGAGTAAAGACAGGAGAGGCATGAGCTAAGACAATAGGGGTCTAAGGATATTAGTTGAGACAAGCCAAAGGCATAGACACCCCAATAAGGTAAAGGATGATATTATATATAGGACTATTTGGAAAAATAAGCCAGTAGCACAGGCAGTAACAGTCAGAGAAGCATGGCGCATATGAAGACAGGCTCCACCAGGCCAAGAGCCACGGCAGGGGAGGCCTAAGTGAACCAAAGACCATAGATTCGCATTTCTCCCAGTAAAATCACAACATCTGAAATGGGATGATTTAAAGCAGTAAGAGTCGTAATGTATGTTTAAAGATAGTAAGTAAGCAGGAAAAATAGATGCTAGAAAAGACACAAAGGTATAAAGAAAAACACACATTACCTAAAATCCTATCACATAGAATCATTATTAATATTTTTCCTTCTAAACTTTCTATTTTTTCATCTTTCTTCTTGTTGTCACTTGGCCTGTCATTACTTACAAACTGTATAACCTCTCAGGTCTCAGTTTCTTCATCTAGATAATGAAGACAGCTTCAATATCTTGAAAGGTTAACAGGAAAATGGAATGGGGGGAGAGGAGATTAGATTCTTAGGATTTTATCACTAGCTTTCACAAAAAGCCTCAGCCCTGGGGCTTAATGTTCCTCATACTTCCTCTGCGTCTGCCCTCAGAGAACTTGCCAAAGCTCTCCCAGCGAACAGCTAAGAGAATCTAAAGGGAACTGATTCCTCACATCCCAACATGTTCCCCTCATTAGAAGAGTCAGTATAACAACTTCCTGTATTATTACTGTGCTAGGTGTTTCAGGGGACCAAAAAAAAAAAAAAAAAAAAAAGGACACCTTACTGTGTCCTTTTTTTCCTCTCAAGACACTTAAAATTAAGTAGGGAAAGGAGATAAAAGCATAAACTGCTATAACCTAAGGCTGCCTCAGAGCATCACTGAAGAGGGACAGAAGCGCAGATGGATCTATTATCACATTAGGTCATAAACACAGGGAAAGCTTCCTTTCTGAAGGCCCCTGAAGGGTGGTAGACACAACAATGAAGCCATAAGGAACTTCAGGAGCACAGGGAAAAAAAAGGAAAAGGAAAAAAAAAAAAAACTCGCCTGAAGGCATTAAGGAAGTAGTGGGAGAGAATACTGAAGAACAGAGAAGGACAGACTACAGAAAACCTTAAGTGCCAAACTAAGGAGTTTTACTTGGTTTTGTAGACAAAACCTTGAGATTTTCAGCAAGGGAGAGATATTATCAGAATTTTAACCTGTCAGTAAAATATGATCTAAGGGGGTGGACAACCAACGGGGAACCCACTGCAACTCTCTGAAGGGGAGTCCTCACCGGGTGAGAAGACTAGGGAGTGAGGCTAGAAAGAGGGGACATTATAAAGGTGGAACGTGGAATCTACAGAAATCAGGAAACATCGCAGTGCAGGCGAGGGCCTGCTGATTCAATAGGGATGAATAAAAAGAGGCCCAGGGAAACAGCCTCAAAGACTTTTAAGTTCTAGGAGGAAAAGCTAAAGGGCCTTGGAACACAGAGGTAGGTCTTTGCTGGTTTTTAACAAATTCCAAAAGTTTGGGAAACTGGGAGATAAATGACAGGATGAGAATTACAAATGTGATTTTTCTCTCTCGGGCGTGGCTTGTGACAGGGTGAGCAAACGAGAGCCCAGGGGCCAAATCTGGCCCGCCATCTGTGTTTGTATTGCCTGTAAGCTTGGAACAGTCTCAACATTTTTAAGTAGTTAGGGGGAAAACAGAACATGAATATATTGTGACACATGAGAATTATATGATATTCAAATTTCAGTATTCATAAATAAAATCTTACTGGAACATGCCACACTCACTCATTTACACATTATCTACATGATTGTGTTTCACACTACAAGGACAGAGTTAGGTGTTTACAACAGAGACCATTTGGACCTCAAGCCTCAAATATTTACCATGTGGCCCTTTAAAGAAAACAGTCACCAGGCCTGGGCTTAAGATATTAAAACGATAGGCTATTAGCTAGGAACAGAATGCTTCTTAAGAGGAAAAAAAAAAAGTTTTTTGCCTCAAGCTTGATCACTAAATTAAGATGCCTTTAAGCTGAATGGGGTAGGGAAGATTTCTTAAAGTCCAGCTAATCTTGGGGATATCTATAACTGGAGGATAGAAGTTATAATGAGGGGGAAGGGTCGTAAGAGAGGAAGGTAATCAGTGATTGACACAAGGAAATAATCTAGAGGGGACCCTGATTTCAATAATATTTCAGCTTCAGATGCCTACCTAGCAAGCACAAAGAATGGATAATAAATCAATCAAACAAAAATCATATTATAGGGGCATAAAGATGGAAAGTGACAGGGGGAAAATACCACATTCAGATAGGAGTCTCTAAGATCCGAGAAGAGGCAGAGAAGAACTTTGAATCAGAAACTGGTACTCCTCAAAAAAATGAACAAAAACATGAATAGACAATTGATAAACAGTAACATTAAGCAATATAAGCATGAAGCTTAAGCTCTAGCAAGCAGACATTAGTAAGATATAGTTACTTGCCTATCAAATTGGAAAATTATTTTTATAATAATGCCACATATTCATTCAACAAAAATGTTCTGAACACATACTATGTGCTTCACACTGGATATACGAGGTACATAAACTAGATATGGTCATTGCCTTTCTGGAACCCAGTGGTCTAGTATGGGGAGACAAACATGAAATAATCATAAATATATAACTGCAATTATGATAAACATCATGAAAAGACTCAAGAGTGTCATGAAAGGATAATATCCTTGAAGGCATTAGGAAAGCAATGGGAGTGAATGCTGTGAAAGATGTAAGCCTGATGATTCACAGACCTGTACCCCTTGGGCAAATAATAAAAATAAAATTTAAAAAAAAAAAAAAAAGGAAAGCAATGGGAGATATAACAGACTGGGTTGGTGGGGAAGGACAGGTCATCTATGCTGGGTATTAGCAAAGGTACAAAGAAAGAAGCACACTCCAAACACACCTTATCTGTGTGTTAACTGAAACAACTTTTATAGAGGACGACCTAACCACATAAAAATACACGTTTTTCTTGATGCAGTGAGTGTTGCTCCAGAAACTTATCCTGCGATATAATGATTTTCATCACAAGGTTATTTTTAATAACACTAGAAAGAGCCTTAATGCCTAATCAAGGTTACAAGTTAAATTACAGTACATCTTACTACCAATAAAAATTATGTTGTATTACAATACTTAATAATGTGGGATGTTCACAACTTACAGTTATGATTTAAGAAAAGGTCACAAACCTGGACCAGAATGATTCTAGTATTATTTCAAAGAGGAAAAAAAAAGAGAGAAAAAGCTGCTTAGCATAATACTCTCTAGCTCCATCCATGTCATTGCAAATGGCAAGATTTCTTCTTTTTCATGGTTGAGTAATATATATATATATATATATATATATATATATATATATATATATATATGCCACATCTTCTTTATCCATTTATCAGTTCATGGATGCTTGGGCTGTTTCTATAGTTTGGCTATTGTAGCTAATACTTTCATAAACACTGGGGTGCATGTATGCCTTTCAAAATAAGCCAGTTAGAAAGACAAATATATGTTTACTCATATGTGGAATTTAAGAAACAAAGCAAATGAGCAAAGGGGTAAAAAGAGAGACAAACCAAGAAACAGACTCTTAGCTGTAGAGAACAAACTGATGGCCACCAGAGGGGAAGGAATGGGGGGATGGGGGAAACAGGTGACGGGGATGAAGGAGGGCACTTGTGATGAGTGCCGGGTGATGTACAAAGTGCTGAATCACTATACTGTACACCCAAAACTAATATACTATTGTATGTTAACTGGAATTTAAATAAAAAATTTCAAAGAAAAATGTGATAAAAGTATCTGAGTGATAAAAGTATAGGTTATTTTTATTTTCTTCCATGCTTTCCTGTATTTCAAATCTTCTACAATCAATCTTTCTTACTTTGTAATATGAAAAAGTTTTAAACAGACACCTGGGTGATATTTGGAAACATGAATGTGGGAGCATTTTGGAAACAAGAGGCACGAAGCTAAAAGCAGAAAGGAATACAAATGACATCTTAGAGGAATATACTGCAGCCCTTTGGCCATATGGTAAAACATAAATACATTTCTGATCAAGATCACAAAACTGGCACAGACACACGTAGAAGCAAAGTCTTCAACTGCTGAAATATTTGCTAGGTGCCTCATCTGACAAGAAACCAGACAGTATGGAATGTGACTTGCCATACTAAAAATGTCCTCCAAACTCGCAAGAAAACAGATAGGGAACAGCTACTTTTAGTTGGCCAGGGAACACGACTTCTAAAAAACTGTATTAATGAACCCAATGAACAGCTCCTGCTGACAGTAACAGTTTAATATACCCAGCTGCTTGTCCACAATACTCTTAAAAGATAGTGGGGCCAGGTCATCAAGGAAAATAAAAAATCATCTTTTCTTATAGGCAGTACCAAGCACACACCACCTGACATAAAAACTATCAACTCTTTGGTTGCAAATTAAAAGTTCAGTGTAAACTAACACCCAGCCCTGATTTTTAATTCATTTAAGACCAGAGCTGCTTTTATAAATCCAGGTTTACCTACTATAAACCTCACACTGAATGTTACAGTGAAGTTTTCTAATGTGTGAGATGGGAGCAGAGTAGCATGGCGTACTCCAGATGGTATGAAGCCTAGAGAACCCAGAAATGCCAGATTCCCGTTCCTTAAGCAAACATTCTTACAGGCAGTGACCTATCAATGGAAGCAAAGGAACACCGTGGTTAGCTGTGATCTGGGACTACACACAGGCAGAGCATCTGAGGCTTCATACGCTACAAAATATGGCTAATCCATGCTCATCCACTCACACTGTCATTCTCTATGTAAACTTCCTCTCAGCCAATATAAAGGAAATTTAATAGAATGTGATAAAAAGATTATTCATATCTTGCAAAACAGAGTTTAAATTGTTCTAACCATTTGCTTTGTGAAACAAAGCATGGGCAATGGGCAAAGGGTGTTCACAAAGACCACGCCTGGCTGTTCCTCTTAGAGGTAAAAGATGAATACTAATACTCATTTTACCAAGGAGAAATTTATTTTCCTTCTTTTTAATAATGTGATTTTCTTACTACAAAATAGCACATGTTCATTGTGGAAAAACATAAAATACAGATTATAAAAAAGTCTGTAAATTTATAATTTAAGTGGGTTATAGATCTGTTCTTTTTTTATACTAATACACATACTTGTAAAATTCTGAGTAGGACCACAGAGCAAACTGTTAAATCTATAATTCTGAAGAAATGGCAAGTTGTACATTTATAAGTAGGATTATATAGGATCTAATAATTACATGGAATCTGTCCTGCTAGCAAATTAAAATACATAGTTTAGGAATTAAGAGTCCACACTTTGGAACAAGATTCAAACAGCTCCCATGGCAAAAACTTCAACTGGCAGTGAAATGTGGTTACTAGTTTGCATATATGAGGAATTCTTGGAGCTACATGAAACTTAAAGGAAAACAGTTACAGAAAAAGTGTCTGTGCTTCCCTCTCACCCTCTCCTTGGAGCCATGCCAGGAGCAAAGGTCCTATATGGTGCATTTGCTCTGACCTGGTTCTGATGGTTACAGGCAGAGTCTCCCCACCCCATTCTATGGAGTTTAAAGTCTTGGAAAAAGAAATATGTACTATCATTCTTTAATATTTTTTCTGGAATTTTTAGTCAATACAATAAATTTGGAAGATAGAAGAACTTCAAACATTGGAAAAAACAAAGCAAGTTTATCCTTCAATGTTGAGCTTTACAGTTAATTTATTTGGACTCAATCATTTTGAATGTTGCTTTGCTAGGGTGGGTACTACATCGACTGCACTGTGTTCCCTAAAATTCATACACTGCAGCCCTAATCCCTAATGTGATTTTTTTTGTGATGAGGTCTTGAGGGTGAGTACAGTGTACACACACATACATACACTTACACACAGATATACACACATACATACACATACACACACACACACACACACACACAGGAATATTATTCATCAAAGAACTCCTGCCATTTGGGACAACATGGATGGACCCTGAGGGCGTTAGGCTAAGGGAAATAAGTCAGAGAAAGACAACCACTCTATGATCTCACTTATACAAACAAAATAAAAACTTGAGCTCACAGATACAAGAACAGATTGATGGTATCCAGGGGCAGGAGTATGGGAGTGGGCAAAATAGATGGAGTCAAAAGGTACAAAAGTCCAGTAATAAAAAGTCCTGGGGGACACTGCTCTGGGTGGTTCAGTCGGTTAAGTGTCTGCCTTCGGCTCAGGTCCTGATCCCAGGGTCCTAGAATCAAGTACTGCATTGGGTGCTCTGCTCAGCAGGGAGCCTGCTTCTTCCTCTCCCTCTGCCACTCCCCCTGCTTGTGTACACTCTCTGTCAAATCAATTTTTTTTTATCTTAAAAAGTCCTGGGGATGTAATGTACAGCATAGCAACTATATTTAATACTGTGTGTATTAATAATATAGGATAGATATATAATAATATACATTATATAATTATATAACATATACAGAGCTACTAACACTATATTGTATACTGAAAATTGCTAAGAGAGTAAATCTTAAAAGTTGTCATCACAAGAAAATAATTTGTAACTATGTGTGGTGATGGATGTTAAGTAGAATTACTATCCTCATTTCATATTATAAAAATATCAAAGCATCGGGCGCCTGGGTGGCTCAGTGGGTTGAAGCCGCTGCCTTCGGCTCAGGTCATGATCTCAGGGTCCTGGGATCGAGGCCCACATCGGGCTCTCTGCTCAGCGGGGAGCCTGCTTCCTCCTCTCTCTGCCTGCCTCTCTGCCTCCTTGTGATCTCTCTGTCATGTCAAATGAATAAATAAAATCTTTAAAAAAAAAAAAAAATATCAAAGCATCATGTTGAATACCTGAAAGTAATGTCAATGAAATCTCAATTTTTTAAAAGGATACAACTCAGAAACAGATGGAGGAGTATGTGGGAAGAGGCACAGAGCCCCACACCCTCATCAGGGACGCCACTCTCCCCCCAAATCTCTACTGCTCATTAGCCTGGAAGCTCTCCAAATCCAGCACACATTGGGATTTTTATGGAAGTTTTGTTCCAACAGTATCACTGATTGACTCACTGCCCCCTGGTGAATGAATTCAACCTCTAGTCCCTTTCCTCTCTCAGGAGGTTGGAGGTAGGACTAAAAAGTTCCAACCCGGATTGAGGTAAGATGGCGGGCTCACGGTGAGCGGCTGTCAGGAATGAAACAGGTACACCTTAAGAAGAATTTAAAATCGGTTTCTCTTCAAATCATCTTCTTCCACACAAGCTGATAAGCATCTTGATTCACCATGGCGTTAGCAGCAATAAAATGGGTGATATCAAACAGAACTATCTGGAAACATTTATTTCCAATTTAAAATGGAGCTTTATATTGTGTTTGTCATAAATCTATGTATTCTTCTCTACCAGATGACTATAATTGCAAAGTAGACCTTGCTTTGACATCTGATGGCAGGACTATAGTATGCTACCACCCTTCTGTGGACATTCCATATAAACATACAAAACCTATCCCTTGGCCAGATCGTGTGCATAATAATGAAGAAACACATGACCAAGTGCTGAAAACCAGATTAGAAGAAAAAAATGAGCACTTTAAGCAAGGACGCATGATAGAACAACTTAGCAAAATGTTCTTTACTATTAAGTACCATTGGTATCCTCATGGACAGTATCATAGACGTCGTAGGAAACTGGATCCTCCAAAAGACAGATGATACTGAGGTTTTCAGGAATCGAAAAGATGTTATCTTGTATCTCATTTGCCACTTGAGAAAATGCACTAACTACATTCACTAGTATGTTATATAGAAAAATAATAATAAAATGTGTTCATATAAAAAAAAAAAGTTCCAAACCCCTAATCACATTATTGGCTCGAACTGGCAACCAGCCCCCATCCTTAGGTGCTTTCCAAAAGTCATGTCATTAACAATAAAGGACACCTTTATAGCGCTCATCACTTTAAACACTGCAAGGTTTTAGAAGCTCTGTGCCAGAAAAGAGAAAAAGAATATATTTTTTATATAATAAATCACAATATCACATCCTGTAATCATCTTAATGGATGGAGAACATTTCTATGTACATCCATGGGAAAAAAATCTCTCAGAATCTAGTAACAGAAGGGAATTTCCTCAACCTGGTTTATGGCATTTATAAAAATGGTACAATTAAAACCATAGTTAATGATGAAAGACTGAATGTTTTTCCCCCACGGTCAGGAATAAGGCAAGAATTTCCACTCTCACCACTTTTATGCATTATTATACTAGAGTCCAGCCTCTCTACGAAGGAAAAAAAAGCACACAAATTGAAAAGGAAGTAAAAATGTCTACTCCCAGATGATATGATGATCTATGCAGAGAATCCCAATTCTGGGGCACCTGAGTGGCTCAGTCACTTAAGCGTGTGACACTTGATTGGACTCAGGTCATGAGCTCAGGGTCCTGGGATCAACCACCTCTCCCCCAATCACATCAGGTTTCACGCTCAGGGTCAGTCATCTGCTTGAGGATTTCTTTCCCTCTCCTCACCCTGTGTCCCTCTCCTCTCGCTCTCTCACTAATAGATAAATAAATCTTTAAATCCCAACTCTATAAAATAGCTACCAGAATGATTTGAACTACAGAAATGAGTTTATCAAGTACCTTGATTCAAGGTCACTAGATACAAGGTCAATATACAAAAAAGTCCAATTAATTTTCTATATTTTAGCAACAATTAACTAAAAAATAAATTGAAAATATCCTTTATGATATCAAAAATATGAAAAATGTGGGGGTAAAATTTAACAAAATACATGCAGGCCTTGAGTGTTTAAACTATAAAAGAGTACTGAAAACTTAAAGACCCAAATGGAGAAATATACTATGCTCATGGATCAATACTGTTAAGATGTTAATTCTCGGGCGCCTGGGTGGCTCAGTGGGTTAAAGCCTCTGCTTTCGGCTCAGGTCATGATCTCAGGGTCCTGGGATCAAGGCCCGCATCGGGCTCCCTGCTCAGCAGAGAGCCTGCTTCCCCCTCTCTCTCTGCCTGACTCTCTGCCTCCTTGTGATCTCTCTCCTGCTGTGAAATAAATAAATAAAATCTTAAAAAAAAAAAAGATGTTAATTCTCCCCAAACTTATCTATAGACCCAATGTAATTCTAATGAAAATCACAAGAGGCATATTTATTTTTGATAGAAATTAACAAGCTGATTTATATCAAATTAAGTTTATATGAAAATGCAAAGAACCTAGATTAGCAAGAGCAATTTGAAAAAGAAAGTTATAGGACTTAACTATGTAATTTCAAGATGTTACAAAGCTAGAGCAATCAAGATAGTGTGGTATTGGCAGAACATGTAAATCAATGGACAGAATAAAGAGTCCTAAAACCTACACATACAAGAGGTCAATAGGTTTGACAGAGGTGCCAAAATAATAAGATAGTTCAGTGAGGAAAACAATGTTTTACAAAAAATAGTGCTAGAGGAATTAGCTATCCATTGCAAAAAACTTTGATCCATATTGGTATCTTATATAAAAATTAACTTGAAATGGATAATAGACTTAAGAATTAAAATCATAAAACTTCTAGAAGAAAACACAGAACATTTTTGTGACTTTGTATTCAACAAAGATTAGGTAGGCAAGAATCAAAAGAAAAATATAAGTAAATTAGATTTCAACAAAATTAATGGCTTCTGCTTCATAAAAGACAGAACTGAGGCAATGAGGTAAGCACAGACCAGGAGAAAGCATTTGCAAAACATGTGTCTCGTAAAGGACTTGTACCCATCCATATATAATTCTTCCAAGTCAACACAAATCTCAATTCTTAAGAATGAGCAAAGCATATGAGAGACACTTTAAGATTTACAAAAGGCAAATATGCATATGAAAAGATGCCCAACATTATTCAGTATTACAGAAATTCCGATTAAAACCATAATGAAGGGTGCCTGGGTGGCTCAGTGTGTTAAAGCCTCTGCCTTCGGCTCAGGTCATGATCTCAGGGTCCTGGGATCCAGGCCCGCATCGGGCTCTCTGCTCAGCAGGGAGCCTGCTTCCTCCTCTCCCTGTCTCTCTGCCTGCCTCTGCCTACTTGTAATCTCTCTCTGTCAAATAAATAAATAAAATCTTTAAAAATAAAAAAAATAAAAAAATAAAAAAAAAATAAAACCATAATGAAGTACCACCACACACCCATTCAAATGACTGGTATTTTTTTAAATTAACAATTCCAAATATTAACAAAGCTGCAACTAGAACTCTCTTATGTAGTTCAAGGGAATGTAAAATCGTACAGCCACTTTAGAAAACCGTTTGGCAATTTCTTATAAAGTGAAACATAAACTTACTGAATGACCCGACAATCCTACTCCTAGGTATTTACCCAAGAGAACTGAAGTCCACAGTCATACAAAGTATATGCAAATGTTCATAGTAGCTTTATATATAAATACCGCAAAAAGGAAACAACCCAAATATCATCTAATGGGAGTAGATAACAAATTGAAGTATATCAGTAGAGTGGAATGACATGCAACAAAAAAAAGTAACAAAAGCATTGTGCTAAGAAGCTAGACACAAAGGCCAGACACTAATTCCATTTAGGTGAAACTCTTGAAAAGTCAAACTCACAGAAAGCAGTGTAATTTTTAGATCTGTGGCTATAGCTGGGAAAAGAGATCAGTTACAAAGCAGCATAAAGAAACTTTTTGAAAATGATGGAAATGGTCTCTTGATTTTGTTGGTGATTACATGACTGGCTATATTGTCAAACTCAAACTGTACATTTTAAATGGGTAAATTTTACTGCACGTAAATTGTTACTAAAGCTAATTTAAGTTATACAGGTAAAGCACTTTTATGTCTTGAATTTAATTTCCATGTGCTTATTCTGAACTCGACTGAAGCTGCCATCTTGTGTGGATTGAGAAGGAAGATGGTGGAGGAGTAGGGGACTTGAATTTCATCCAGTTCCTGGAGTTCAGCTAGATAGCTATCAAATCATTCTCAACACCTGCAAACTCAACTGGAGATCTAAGAAAAGAACTGCAGCAATTCTACAAACAGAAAAGCGACCACTTTTTTGCTAGGTAGGAGTTGTAAAGAAGTGAACCCAAGCAGATATATCAGAAGGTAAACCCTGGAGGGAGGGAGCCAGCTACCAGAAAGTGATACAGCAGCAGAGCGCCAAATTAGAACTTTAAGCAATCTGCTCCAGTGAGGGACGTCCTTGCCTGAAAAGTGCTCAGGTGGTCAAACAGGCAGAATCCTAGGTGGGACAGTGTGGTCTCAAGATCCCCAGGATCACAGAAAGATCAGGTGTGCCTGAGTGCAGCAGAGTTCCCAAACATCAGAGCAGGGAAGCCGGCTGCTATCAATGAGCCCAGGAGTGGGCTTGTAGCTCGATGTTGTCATAAACTGTAAGCGGGGACATGACAGGGTGACAGCTCTCCAAGCAGGGGCCCAGCAAAAGGTAGAACCACAGCGAGACCCCATCCCTGCCATGGGAGGAGCAGTCCCAGTGTACATGGCAGGAGACTGAGAGTTTGAAGACTCAAAACAGGGTCTCGCGCCTGAGATAAAAACACTTGGTCACAGGCTGGGTGAACACGGAGTGCAGACAGAAATCAGGAAGACAAGAGTGATTGACTCCTTTTCCCTGAGGGTGCACTGAAGACTGAGGTGGGGGGTGCAAACATTCAGGTCTGGGGGCTGGAGATCAGGGTACCACCATTTCCATTTTCATTTCCATCTCCAAAGTGGGGCAGAAAGCCTTCAGAAACAGAAGTCACATAGAGCAATGCAAAGCAGCTTACACCGAACCTGGGCCCCTAGCAAAGACAGTGCCTGGGGGGCAAAAACACCTAAGAATTAGTCTAAAAGGCCCCTCCCCCAGGAGACCAGCAGGAACATCTGGCTAATATGAAGTTTACCCATCACACAGAACTGCAAAACTCCAGCACTAGGATAAAATAGCATGTAGTTTTGGCATCTCTTCTCATGATTGTTTAGTCTTTTGGTTTCAATTTTTTTTTCTTTTCAACTAGTTCCTTATTTTATGAGATCTTTAAATTTTTTTAATTTTCATTTTTACATTTATATTTTTATATATATATCTTATTTTTGGCTTTCTTTCATTGTATTCAATTAAATATAGACATAGATATAGATATAGATATATAGATATATAGATACAGATACACATTCGTATCTCTTTCCTTACAATTTTGGGACCTAGATTCTTCTAACAAACCAAAATACACCCAGGACCGAGTGTATTGCTCTGTTCAATCCACCTGTTGGATTATATCCTCTCTTTTTTCTTTTTTCGGTTTCTGATCTCTTCTGATTTTTTAGTATATATTTTGATGGGGATGGTTGATATATTTGTATTTTGTTCTCCTGTTCATCCATTCTTCTCTAGACATTATGACAAGATGGAAAAACTCACCCCAGAAAAGAAAACAAGTGGCTGTATTAACGGCTAGGGAATTAATAAATATGGATATAAGCTGCTGGGCCTAGAATTCAGAATAACAATTATAAAGATACTAGCTGGGCTTGAAAAATGCATAGAAGACACTAGGGAATCCCTTTCTGGAGAAATAAAAGAACTAAAATCTAAATCAAGTTGAAATAAAAAAGCCTATTAGTGAGATGCAATAAAACAATGGAGGCTCTGACTGCTAGGATAAATGAGGCAGAAGAGAGAACTGGTGATACAGAAGATAAAACAATGGAGAGTAAAGAAACTGAGAAAAAGAGAGATAAACAACTATTGCGTTGTGAGGGGACAATTTGAGAGATAAGTGATACCATAAAGCAAAACAATATTAGAATAATTGGGGTACCAGAGGAAGAGGAGAAAGGGGAGGGGAGACTAAAGGTATATTATAGCTAGAACTTCCTTAATCTCGGGAAGGAAACAGGCTTTCAAGTCCAGGAGGCAGAGAATCTCCCTCAAAATCAATAAAAATAGGTCAACACCTCGACATATAATAGCGAAGCTTGTAAGTCTCAAAGACAAAGTCCTGACAGTAGCTCAGGACAAGAGATGTGTAACCTACAAAGGAAGAAACATAAGGCCAAAAGGACCTAGCTGCAGAGACCAGGCAGGCCAGAAAGGACTGCCATGATATATGCAGGGTGCTAAATGAGAAAAACACATAGCCAAGAATACTTTATCCAGCAAGGCTATCATTCATCATAGAATGAGAGATAAAAATCCTCCAGGACAAAGAGAAACTAAAAGAATTTGTGGTCCTTAAACCAGCCCCGCAAGAAATATTAAAGGGGATCCTTTAAGCGACAAGAGAGCCCAAAAATAACTTAGATGAGAAAAGAGATGATATACAGAAACAGTGACTTAACAGGTAATACAATGGCACTAAATTCATATCTTCCAATAGTTACTCTGAACGTAATCAAAAGACACAGGATATCAGATTGGATAAAAAAAAAACAAGACCTATCCATATGCTGTGTGCAAGAGACTCATTTTAGACCCTAAGTTACCTCCAGATTGAAAGTGAAGAGGTGGAAAACAATTAATCATGCTAATGGACATCAAAAGAAAGCTGGCAATCCTTATATCAGACAAATTAGATTTAAAACCAAAGACTGTAATAAGAGATGAGGAAGGACATTATATCATAATTAAAGGGTCTATATAACAAGAAAATCTAACAATTATAAATATTTATGCCTCTACATGGGAGCAGACAATTATATAAGCCAATTAATAACAAAATTAAAGAAATGCATTGATAATAATACAAAAACAGTAGAGGATTTTCACACTCTACTCACTGCAATGGATGGATCATCTAAGCAAAAGATCAACAAGGAAAAAAGCACTTTGAATGACACACTGGACCAGATGGACTTCACAGATACATTCAAAGCATTCTATCCTAAAGCAAGAGAATACACATTCTTCTCAAGTACACATGGAACATTCTCCAGAATGAAAAACATACTAGATCACAAATCAGGTCTCAACTGGTACCAAAAGAGTGAAATTATTTCCTGCATATTTTCAGACCACAGTGCTTTAAAACTTGAACTCAATCATAAGAGGAAATTTGGAAGAAAAACAAATACATGAAGGTTAAAGAACATCCTATTAAAGAACGAATGGGTCAACCAGAAAATTAAAGAATTTTAAAAATTCATGGAAAAAATGAAAATACAACTGTTCAAAATCTTCGGGATATGGCAAAGGTGGTCCTAAGAGGGAAGTATGTATCAGTACAAGCCTTTCTCAAGACACAAGAAAGGTCTCAAATGCACAATGTAACCTTACACCTAAAGGAGCTGGAAAAAGAACAGCAAATAAAGCCTAAACCCAGAAGAAGAGAATTAATAAAGATTAGAGCAGAATCCCATGAAACAGAAACCAAAAGAACAGTAAAACACATCAAGGAAACTAGGAGCTGGTTCTGTGAAAGAATTAATAAGATTGATAAACCCCTGGCCAGACTTATCAAAAAGAAAAGAGGACCCAAATTAATGAAATCACATATGAAAGAGGAGAGATCACAAGCAACACCAAAGAAATATAAAAAGGTTATAACATATTATGAGCAACTATATGCCAACAAATTAAACAATTTAGAAGAAAATGGATGCATTCCTAGAAACATAAAAACTACCAAAACTGAACCAGGAAAAACCTGAACAGACCCATAACCAGCAAGGAAATTGAAGGAGGAACCAAAAATCTACCAACAAACAAGAGTCCAAGGCCAGATGGCTTCCTGGGCAATTCTACCAAACATCTAAAGAAGAATTAATACCTATTTTTCTGAAGTTGTTTCAAAAACTAGAAATGGAAGCAAAACTTCCAAATTCTTTCTATGAGGCCAGCATGAAGCCAAATTCTTTCTATTGATCCCAAAACCAGGCAAAGATCCCACCAAAAAGCAGAATTATAGACCACTATCCCTGATGAACACGGATGTAAAAATTCTCACCAAGATACTAGCCAATAGGATCTAACAGCACATTAAAAGGATTATTCACCAGGACTAAATGAAATTTATTCCTGGGCTGCAAGGGTGGTTCAACATTTGCAAATCAATGTGACAACACTACATTAATAAAAGGACAAGAACCATATGATCCTCTCAATGGATGCAGAAAAAGCATCTGAGAAAGTACAGCATCTTTTCTTGATTAAAACTCTCCACGGTGTAGGGATACAGGGAACATACCTCAATATCATAAAAAGCATCTACAAAAATCCCATAGCAAATATCATTCTCAATGGGGAAAAGCTCTCAGTTAAGGTCAGGAACATGGCAGGGATGTCCACTATCACCACTGTTGTTCAACATAGTACTGGAAGTCCTAGCCTCACAAAGACAACAAAAAGAAATAAAAGGTATGCGAATAGGCAAAGAAGAAGTCAAACTCTTACTCTCTCTAGATGACATGATACTTTATATGGAAAACTCACAAAACTCAACCCCAAAATTGCTAGAACTCATATATGAATTCGGCAAAGTGGCAGGATAAAAAATTAATCCACAGAAATCAGTTGCGTTTCTATGCACTAACAATGAGACAGAAGAAAGAGAAAATTAAGGAATATATCCCATTTACAACTCCACCCAAAACCATAAGATACCTAGGAAAAAACCTAATCAAAGAGACAAAGGATCTGTACTCAGAAAATTATAGAATACTCATGAAAGAAACTAAGGAAGACACAAAGAAATGGGAAAACATTCTATGCTTATGAATTGGAAGAACAAATATTGTTAGAATGTCTATGCTACCTAGAGCAATCTACACTTTCAAAGCAATCCCTATCAAAGTACCACTTTTTTCACAGAGCTGGAACAAATAATCTTAAAAGTGGTATGAGACCAGAAAGACCCCAAATAGACAAAGAAATGTTGAAAAAGAAGAGCAAAGCTGGTGGCATCACAATTCTGGACTTTAAGCTCTATTACAAAGCTGTAATCATCAAGACAGTATGGTACTGGCACAAAAACAGACACATACATCAATGAAACAGAATAAAGAACCCAGAAATGGACCCTCAACTCTATGGCCAACTAATATTCAACAAAGTAGGAAAGAATGTCCAATGGAAAAAGGACAGTCTCTTCAACAAATGGTGCAGAAGAATAAAACTGAACCATCTTATTACACCATACACAAAAATAGTCTCGAAATGGATGAAAGGCCTCGATGTGAGACAGGAATCTATCAGTCCTAGAGAAGAACACAGGCAACAACCTCTGTGACCTCAGCCACAGCAACTTCTGGCTAGACAGGTCTCCAAAGATAAGGGGGAAAAGGACAAAAATGAACTATTGGAACTTCATCAAGAAAAGCTTTTCAACTGCAAAGGAAACAGTCAACAAAAACAAAAGACAACTGACAGAACGGGAGAAGATATTTGCAAATGTTTTATCAAGTGAAAGGCTAGTATCCAACATCTATAAAGAACTTAATGAAACTCAACACCCAAAAAATAAATAATCCAGTTAAGAAAAGGGCATTTCACCAAAGAAGACACAAATGGCCAACAGACACATGAAAAAGTGCTCAACATCACTTGGCATCGGGGAAATACTAATCAAAACCACAATGAGATACCACCTCACACCAGTTAAAATGGCTAAAATTAACCAGTCAGGAAACAACAGATGTTGGCAAGGATGTGGAAAAAGGGGAACCTTCTGACACTTCTGGTGGGAATGCAAGCTGGTGCAGCCACTCTAGAAAACAATATGGAGGTTCCTCAAAAGTTGAAAATAGAGCTAATGTATGACCCAGCAATTGCACTATTGGGTATTTACCCCAAAGATACAAATGTAGTGATCCGAAGGGGCACCTGCACCCGAATGTTTATAGCAGCAATGTCCACAATAGCCAAACTATGAGAAGAGCCCAGAAGTCCATCAACAGATGAATGGATAAAGAAGATATGAAATATATATATATACACAATGGAATACTACTCGGCCATCAAAAAAAGAAATCTTGCATTTGCAATGAGGTGGATGGAACTAGAGGGTATTATGCTAAGCAAAATCAAAGAAAGACAATTATCATATGATTTCACTCATATGTGGAATTTGAGAAATAAAGAAGAGAAACATAGGGGTAGGGAAGGAAAAATAAAACAAATCTAAATCAGAGAGGGAGACAAACCGTAAGAGACTCTTAACCACAGGAAACAAACTGACGGTTGCTGGAGGGGAGTGGTTGGGGGATGGGGTAACTGGGTGATGGGCATTAAGAAGGACAGGAATGTAATGAACACTGGCTGTTACACATGACTAATCCTATCACTGATCCCTACCTCAAAGTAATAAGACACTAATAATTAACTAATGTTAATTGAATTTAAATAAAATATAATTAATTTCTTAAAATGAAAAAAAAAGTTGTTATCTTGCTAATTTAACCAGGCTTTTCTTGGTTATATCCTAGTGGCTTTTGTTCAAAAATCCTTCAGTGTATAAATGGTCCAAAAAATACCAGCACTATAGTGTTCAGGCCAGCCATTCAAGTGAAGATATCCATGAGGTAAACCAGAGATAGATTTGAGGGTCATCTACAGAAAGTACAGGTATGCCTCGCTTTTCAAAAGTTCACACTATGCCACCTTTGCTTTTATGAAGGATCTGAGCAGGGTAAGTTCTTGTTTTTGCTAACTCAAAGAAACTGAAAGAGGATTTTCACTTTTACCAAAAAAGGCCAGAAGTGGAAACAGCATCCAGCATTCGTTGTGCAGTGGTCACAGGGCCTGCATGCACTCTGAGCAGCCCGAGGGGCCCCGCCAGCCTCCTTCCCCAAGAACTTCATTCAGCATCAAGCTATGGTGGCTTGAGGCTGTGCATTATCTCCGTTTACTTATTTTGTGCATCAATTACCAAGATATGTCCTAAGGTATCAGAAAAACCATTAACAAGATGTGTTGTAAGGTATCAGAAATGCCCACTAGAGATTATTTTGAGGGTCTGGGAATGTTCAAAATATTTTCTATATAAATTAATGGAAGAGACTCCTAATCTCACAAAACAAACTGAGGGTTACTGGAGGGTGGGAGGGTAGGGATAGGGTGGATGGGTTATGGACATTGGGGAGGGTTTGTGCTTTGGTGAATGCTGTGAAAGATGTAAGCCTGATGATTCACAGACCTGTACCCCTGGGGCAAAGAATAAAAAGTAAAAAAAATTAAAATAAAAAATAAAATAAAATAAAAATAAATTAATGGTAATTGCTTCCTTGCTTTATACCGGGTCAATCCAAGAAAGGTTTCCTAGGAACACTCTACTTTGAAACAGCAGGGGAAACCTGTCAGAGAAACCACAGGAACTGATAAAATTGTACTCTTTTCCCACTGCCACCTCTTACTACCTAATAATCCACACAACCATAGAAAATGCTCAAGTTAAATCTGAAATGACTTGAATTTTAAAAAGTAAGCCCTTCCATCAGATCTAAGTCATAAACACTCAAACGCATTTTTGGTGTATTTATATCTCTAAAATCAGATATCTTACATATCTTACCTGGTTTAATTTTTCAGTGTGATCCAGCCTTGAAGTCTCTACTACATTTGATTTAAAAGTCTTTTCCATGTTCAGTATTTGCTTTGGTGGTTCCATGTTTGAAGCAGGTTGTGAAAAGTGAGCCTTTACAACTAGGGAGCCTGTGGAGTATGACCCGTGTTGTTTCATTCTAAAAGGCTGGGTAAACATTTTACCACCTTTTGTGAATAAAAGAACAGAGAAAAGCTGTCACTAACAATTTCTACTTTATTTCTTGGTGGTTATCTATAGAGGCTACTGTGACCTAACTGCCCTCAACTTTGAAATACAATTAAGGAAAGTAAGCTTATTTTTTCATATTGCCAAATAAAATTTACATACAATGAAAGAGATTTGTCATCTATAGAAGAAAACCAAGAGATCATTAAGTGTGTTACTAAAAAGGTTGGGGCTACCTAAAAACTCCACTTAAGGCTATCTGAATATAGAGAGAGGTAGGTTTCAATAGGAGGTCAAAAAGTCTCCAAGTAAGGAGTCCGCTTAAAACTATGCTTCGCAAACCAATCACCTAGTAGTATGGGAGCAAGGCAGGCAGATAAAAAGCTATATAATTAAGGATATTCTGGAATACACATTTTTTTTCTTCAACATTTGTAGGGAGAGAAATACCACTGGAGAGATATATGTTGAGGTACAACACGAAAATTTATCACTAGACTCCATTATAGCCTAACTCTACCAGAAGATGAAGCGCACGCGCGCGGGCACGCGCGCACACACACACACACACACACACACACACACACACACACACACAGTTTCCAGTATATCCTGATGACAGGAAGGAGGGTCCACAGATGGGCAACATAAACAATCCAACCACTGGGAAGGAATATCATTCCCCCCATTCGATAAGTTGGCAAACTGCTTTATACAAGTCAACCTCTTGTAAGTTTAACAGCATGATGAGTTTGTCTCCCTATGTTTGAGCAACTCAAGAATCCTGATATTGTTGATGGTTCAGGGTTAAACTCAAAACATTCACTGGCCCCTGCAGTGTTCCCCAACCAGAGCATGCAAACACCCTAGGATATCTTCATCAAATTATACTTCCTATCATAGCTTAAGTATTGGTTTCTACACTTGGGACTTTCTCATGGTTTCACCTACATTAATCTAATTACAGATTTTTTTATTTTATTTTTTTTAAGATTTTTAAAATTTATTTGACAGAGAGAGAGAGATCACAAGTAGGCAGAGAGGCGGGCAGAGAGAGGAGGAAGCAGGCTTCCTGCTGAGCAGGGAGCCCGATGGGGGGCTTGATCCCAGGACCGTGAGATCATGACCTGCGCCGAAGGCAGAGGCTTTAACCCACTGAGCCACCCAGGTGCCCCTAATTACAGATTTTGGAGAGAGAAAAAAAAAATCACTGAAGTAGGCATAGAATTTCTCCAAATAGGCTCAGTGTATAGATTCTGTACTGTCAAGGGTCTAGTGAGGCACCATACAAATGATCACACTGGTCTTCTAAGACTTTGAGACAGTGATTCAGGGATGAAAGGTACAGCGTAGGGAATACAATCAGTGGTATTTTAATAATGTTGTAGCTAAAAAAAAAAAAATAATGTTGTAGCTACACTGTGGTGAGAATAGCATGTGTACAGAGTTGTCAAATCACTATGTGTACACATGAAATTAATGGATCATTGTGTGTCAACTATACTTCAATAAATATATATATTTAAAAAACAAAAAAACGAGAGGGACAATTAGTGGGAAAGAAAAGTACTAAACAGCATTAAGAGCTGAGTATCAAACACTGGCTGTAACGCTTTTCTAGTTATTCAACTTTGGAAAAGTCAATTAACTTCCCTGAGCTTTCTTTTCCTTATCTCTAAAACTGGGTTATTCACCCTTCTACAGTATGGCAATGAGAATCCAAGGTAAAATGCTAAATACAGTGGTTATCATTAAACTACATTAATTATTGCAATGCCCGCAAGGATATCAAAGATCTGTGCCAGAATAAATCAGATGGCATGGGATGCCTGGGTGGCTCAGCCTATTAAGCATCTGCCATCAACTCAGGTCATGATCCCAGGGTTCTGGGATCAAGCCCCACATTGGGCTCCCTGCTCAGCAGGGAGCCTGCTTCTCCCTCTGCCTGCCACTCCCCCTGCTTGTGTGTTCTCTCTCTCTCTGAAAAATTTTTAAAAAAAGAAATCAGATGGTAAATGCTACTGACTAGTTTTATTTTTTAAACTCTTCATTTTCAGGGTGCTTGGGTGACTCAGTCATTAGGCATCTGCCTTCGGATCAAGTGATGATCCCAGGGTCCTAACTTGCTCGAGATCACTCAGCCAGCAAGTGGGAGCTCCAGGATGCAACTTTCAACAAACTCTGGGAGCTGAGACATTACATATCTCCAAAGCCACCATGACTGCTCCAAATTCTGCTGGCCCACAATACAGTGACTAACGCACACATGCTTACCTGCTGGCCATCCTCTCTGCTTTTCCTCTAATACACTCTTCTTTAGCATCAACAAAGAACCTGCTCTGGTCTGCTCCACAGAAATGACATCCGAAGCAGCATTAAGTACTTCAAACAGAGAGAGGAATCCATACTGCACATACTGGAATGAACGTCCAAATCGTCTGACAAACGCCTTCTCAAAATCAGAAAGGAGAACGGGAGATAATGCCAAGAGGTCTTTCAACTCACTCTTCACAACAGCTGGAAGAATGGGGGGCACCCTTCCTCGGTAAGGTACTCGCCTATGTGAGCTCTGCCCAGAGCAAACACTGGCCCTTCCCTTCTGCACGGAGTTTCGAACCTTATGGCTGCTTCTCTGTTTTGCAACCAAACTTGCTATTCCTTTCGTGGATTCATCTGGAATGGCTAAGGAGGTTTGAAAAAAGAAATCATATTTAGGTGAAAACTTAACTCCTTTCTTTATCCTTTGCATCTGTTGTTATATAGACAATTTTTAACTCTCCAAGGAGCTGTGTATCTAGGTAACATTATAAACGTGAACCTCCCATTGGGGAGGGTTTGTGCTTTGGTGAGTGCTGTGAAAGATGTAAGCCTGATGATTCACAGACCTGTACCCCTTGGGCAAAGAATAAAAATAAAATTAAAAAAATAAAAAACAAAAAAAACGTGAACCTCCATTTCTTATACATTACAGACGACCACTTGTTAGCTCCTCTACCAGAGAACAAAGACAGAAAGATAAATCCCAGTATTTAGCATTTCCACTGACTGGTGAAATAGCTGAAACTCTCAAGATGAATAAACTTCCCTGTAAGGTTCATGTTTCATGAAATTTAAAACACGAGTTCATAATTTAAAAGTCCCATTGTTATGCTTCCCCCAATTTAAGGTGCAATAATCTGAAATCATATGCAAAATGTAGTTTTTGTGAATGTACCTTTTTCCGGGGAAAGAGTTCTTGATTTTGTTAAATCTTTCACTCTTCCCACAACCCCAAAGGTAACCATGAACCCTCTCCCCCTCAAAATATTAAAATCCCCTCCCTGGGATACAGGATAATTAATTGCTATAACAATTCCTTTTAAGTTTTTATTTTAATTCCAGTTAAAGCCAGTGTTATATTAGTTTCAGATGTATCTTCCATGCATCACCTGGTGCTGATCACAAGTGCACTCCTTAATCCCCATCCCCTATTTACTTGCTAGAATAATTCCTTACTAAGTAATAATTACTGCTTAGCTTATAGATCTGAAACCCTAAGCTTACCTTTCAGTATCACAGTACCATCCCCACAGGGGCAGATAGAGACAACATCCGGCATGTCCAACACCAGCTCCATAGTTGACCGATAGCCAAGGATCCGGAGTGGCAAATGGCTGCCAACCATCAAAAGGTACTCCTTTTCCAACTGCTGTGGGGTTAAACCATCTTTGGTGGAAATGAGAAGTGACCTTATTTCTTTCCTCAGGCATTCCTGTACACGCTCTTGTTCAGACATTGCACCCTACCGGATTTAAGATAGTAACATGGCTCATGAGAAAAGTAGACAAAGCCAATTTGGGGACGGGGGGCGGTTAAAAGGATCAATCGTGTAATATAAACAACCAAGAAGCGAGTTCTAAAGGTGATGAAGCAGAAGCAAAACCGCGAGGGTTCTCTGAAACGCTGCATTTCGCAAATCCCTCACACAATCCAAACTCGAAATCTCAACCTGTGATCAACCTGCACGCCCCCCCCCTCCTCAACTCACACCTGGCTAATGTGTGTGAAGTCCCCAGTTCCTGGCTGCTTTTTGTTTTGTTTTTGGGTTTGGGGTTTTTGTTTTGTTTTGGGTTGTTTTTTGTTTGTTTGTTGGGGGGGGTTGGGTTGTGGGTTGTTTTTTGGGTTTTTTTTTTCCTGAAGCATTAACAGGGGTTTGTTTGGGGTCTTAGTCTACACCGCAAACTTGGCATCAGACAGCATCCCTCGCCAACGCTGGGAAGAGGCCCGGGTGCGAGGCAAAGGCAAGCGCGCCTTCCCCAGCGCTCGGAGTGGGCTCCCGGTGAAGTCCTCGCTGCGGCATACCTGCTCTGGCCCGGACCGACGGGGAGGCCGCCCGCTCCGTCTTCCCCAAGTCAACGGCCTCCTTTCTGCCGGGGCGAAGGGGTCCCCTCCCTGCCCCCAGCGTCTCTTCCCGTCCCGGGCGGTACGAGCAGCTCTCCTTCCCGCGAACGCGAAGACAGCCCACGCCGCGGGGTGGAAGGCGGGCGGGAGGCAGGCAGGTGGAGCGCCGCCCCTCACCCGTGGCGCCACCGCGCGGGCGCTGCCGTTGCGCGGGCAGCCAAAGCGCTTCTCCCG
>LNAC01000689.1:788179-811533 GCA_002007465.1 Ailurus styani | reverse complement strand
GATGTACGGTACAGCAGCCCGCGTTCCCGCCCCGGGGGCGCGCGGCCCGTGGGACGGTTGGGCCGGGCCCGCGGTTCGGGGGTAGCGGCTAGGGCCGCGGGGCCGGGCTGTCGGGCCGCGTTGGCTCCCTCGCGGGATCGCCGGCGCCTGCCTTCTCCGACGTGGCTGGGAGACGCTGGGGGCGACTGCGGTCCGAGAACCTCTCCGAGCACCTCCCCGGCCGGGCAGGGGCGAGGACGGGAGGCCGGCGGGAGGGGGAGGGGGAGGGGGCCTCGAGGTTCTGACCTTGGGTGTGCCTCAGACTCACCTGTGGAGCTCCCTGAAGTTGGGAGCGGGGAATGATACCGAGGTCTGATTGGCAGAGGTTCTGATTCAGCAAGCTTAGCGCTGTTGGAGTAAAGTCACAGGCGATCCTGAAGCCTGGACAATCAAGACAGAGCCAGATGCAACTCGGGCTCCAGAACGGAGCGGGTGGGGCGCGGAGAGCTTCCTGCACGAGTGTGAAGAACCTTCCAGGTGCCACTGGAGACAAACGAGCTGGGACACTTAAGAAGAGAATGTATTTGAAGAAACAACCTGGGGATGTGTTGACTGGATAGGTAGAATGAGCCAATTTTCTAAAGTCCTTGAAAACCAGAAAACAGTTTAAGAGGTACAGAATAAAGAGGCACAGTATAAAGACCTCAAAATGTACAGTCTAATTAAAGGAACACGACAAACTTTAAAAAGATATTCTGGAGTTAAATCCCAGATCAATAACTGCGAACCAAGTATCAAGGGCTGTTTGAGTCACTTGGGTAAGGAGACCCCTTTGGAAGAGTAGTTGCAATGGGAGTCATCACTAGCTTGGGTTTCCAATAATGCACCGTCTTTTGTGGTGACTAACCTAGGAAGTGAAAGGGAATGAGGTGGGAATAATCACACCGCCTCCTTCACACCGTTGATAGTGACACTGCAATTCTCCTGGTATGTGGTAATGCTTTTGATGTATTATTTTGGCCGTCTGTTTAGCATTTCCTACCAGAATAGCCCTTGCTCAATGAGTGAATGTGCCAAAGCAGGAACTCTGTCAGTTAGTGGGATTAACATTCCAGCTCTTCACTGGGCAAGTAGCGTACATAACCACAGGACAGACTCACAGTCCCACCAGCCCTATAACCAAAGGTGAACTTGGACCAGAATTCAATTCATTTATCACCTAACCCCTGTAAGCTCAGAATGTTGATGGCCAACAGTAACATTTGGGGTCCCAGAAATTAATGTTAGTTTAGAATTAAGAAGAATTATAGTCACTGAAAAATACATGTACTCCCTTTTCTTCAGAGCAGTTATCCTGAAAGCATCACAAGGCCTTTGGCGGAAAGCTGGAAGGAAGGTTTGCAAGGCTTAGGGACAGCCTTTCAGCAGCATGCTTAAGAATATTTGGGCTACATTCAACAGGCTCTGGGTCTGGGATCCGATTTAGTTCTGGAAATAGGGTGACAAGCCACGTCTCTCACTCATGAGTTGCCTCTCTTCCCCAGACCTGGAGTTGTGTTTTGTTGGTTTGCTTTTGTTGTTACTCAAACCAAAAAGACTTAGTTGGTTATTTGTTGAGTTCATTCCTTGGGATCCTGCCATTAATTAAGCACAACCAGAGAGTTCTGTGAGTTAGACCAATGTGTTTTCCATCCTGCTGCCTATGATGATGATCAGAGTTAATTCTGCTAATTAGCTGGCTCCAGCTGGCCTCCTCCCAGCCCTGCCTGTATCTGGGAGTATGTTTCAATTGCAGCTGCTCCTACAGTGTTGCTGCCTTAGATAACAGCCAGTAAAGAGTTTTTGTGTTTTGTTAAGCTTCTGCAGCTTTAATATGTGCCTCATGACAGGAATGAGAGGATCTGTAGATAAACAGGGAGGGAGTGGGTGAGTTAAAGCTCATGATAGAACCAATATAGCATTCCTACCTCCCAAGGGTGTTTTTGTTTTGTTTTGTTTTTTAACATTACGCCTGATTTAGGACCATTTGGTGTCACTTTTCAATTCTAGTTCCCACAGCAATTACTCCAAATTTTGTCATCCCTCCTACACTTTTTACCCACTCCTGCCTCACCACTAGGAAAGACTTTGCTTGGATTCCTGGAGAAAATGGAGGCTCTCATGTACAAACCTCCTCAACTTCCAACGCAGGCATCTACACCAGCCCCACTTTCATCTTTCCTCCTGGTCTCAGCTGGTGAGGGCCCATCCATCCCACTCTTGAGTCTATCCCCCCAACTCATCTAGAACCATGACCTTTGGCTATGATTACCCAGTCCTGTATATTCAACATCTCCTTACAGACCCCTTTCCTGTAACAAAATTATGCTCTAATCCTTATCTTATACAACACAAACACATGGAATGGGAGACAGAAACACAGACTCTCTTCTGACCTGTACACCTGTAACCATTCCTGCATGGCCAAATCCTTGAATAAACAATCCTTACTCATTTTTTCCCACTTTTTCATCCACCATTCACTAAACAAGGAGCCCGCTACTCTACACAGCCTTAAGTTACCTTTACCAATATCATCAATGACAAGTCTTGTAACTGACAAATCTTAAGGTCTTTTCAGTCTTTTCCTTTTAGATGATCTCTGATGTTTATTCTTGGTGTCCCCTCCTTTTGTGAAAATCTCTCCTCGGGGGGTTTCTATGCCGCTGCACCAGGCTTTGCTCCCAGCTTTCTACTTCATTTCCTATTTCCGATATTAAATGCCCACATACCCCAGGGTCCTTCCTTGGCCCTTTTCCTTTTCACTGTTCCCCCTCTTCCTGAGTGACTGTTTTCACTCTCATGGTTTCAGGTTTGGTTGCTCCCTTCCAAAAAAGCATGTGATCTTTCAGCTCTTATGTTCCAGGCGCTGTTCTAGAAGATGGGACTAAAACAGCAAAACAAATCTGAATCTTACTGAAGACAAGCAAAAGCAGACAAATATATAACGTCAAGTAATGATAATCACTCTTGAGAAAAATAAACCAGGGTAAGGAAGTGAAAAGGGGCTGCTTTAAAGGGAGTATCCAGGAAAAACTTTTAACCTCTAGGACAGTGGTTCTCAAAGTGTGATTCCAGATTAGCAGCCTAACCTTGAAAACTTGTTAGCTATGGCAATTATCAGGCCCCAGCCCAGAACTACTGAATCAGAAAGGGTCGCGGGGCAGGGGTGGAGAGTCCAGCAATGTGTTAATAAGCCCTCCAGATGATTCTCTTGCCTGCTAAAGTGAGCACTGCCACTCTAGAGCAGTTTCCCACTGCACGTGCCAGGGACACATTACCGGTGTGAAGTCTAATATTGATTTTCTCAGCCCACCGGGGCAGCTTCAGGACTGGGGGCAGAGCAGGTGCTGGGAGACCGCCACCCCAAAGTAGCCTCCTCCCAGACTTTTCAGAGGGAACCAAGTGCAGTCAGCTGCAATGCCCACAAGCACCCAAGTATTAATATGAGGACCATTCAACACTCACTGCTAGGCTTGAGAACCTGGGCGCGGAAGGATGAAGGTCCCCGACAGGAATGCGANGGGGGGGGGGGGCTCCTTTTGGGCCCTTCCCCGGGCATTTCTGGCAGCTTCCACTCTAGCTGCGCTCACCACTCTTTAGAGTTTCATCGTTGTTCTGATGTATTCCCTACGAAAAAGTCTGACTGGATTTGAAATCCATTTGCATCATCAGGAGAAATGTCAAAATTACATTTGTTGATGAAAGAAAAATATTTGATCCTTTACCTTGCATAAATTTTCAAGTGGTCGCAAAAATAGCTTTAAAAACTTTTTAAGCATTTCACAATGTATTTTGAACTATTGCATTGTACTCCTTAAATATATTTGTCAATTACATCTCAAGGCTAGAAAATAAATAAAAACTTAAAATTGTGTGACCACGGGATGCCTGGGTGGCTCTGTTGGTTAAGCGATGGACTCTCGGTTTTAGCTCAGGTCTTGAGCTCACGGATCATGGGATGGAGCCTACCACCTCAAACTCTGAGCTCAGCAGGGAGTCTGCCAAAAGATTCTCTCCCTCTGCTCTTCCCCCAGTCATGTAGGGCACAGGCTCCTGTGCGCTCTCTCTCTCTCTCCCCACCCCCAAATAAATCTTTTTTAAAAAATTACATGAACACATTTCTCACCAATCGTAACAAAGTTTTAAAAGCTAATTAAAAAGTTTTGATTAGAAATTTGTGACCATTTCAAACAATTTATATTTGTGGAAGCAAGCTCATAATTCTTTTTTTCTCATTTAAAGTGTACTTGGGGGTGGGGTGGCTCCTGGGGGGTTCAGTCGGTTGGGCATCTGCCTTCACCTCAGGTCACCATCCCAGAGTTCTGGGATTGAGCCCCACATCAGGCTCCCTGCTCTGTGGGGTCTCTGCTTCTCCCTCTCCCCCTTACCCTGCTCTTGGGCACGTGTGCTCTCTCTCTCTCACATAAATTAAATCTTTAAATAAATAAAATGTTTTAATTAATTAATTAATTAACTAAAGTGTACCTTAGGGCACCTGGGTGGCTCAATTGATTTAGGCAATGACCTCTTATTTTCTACTCAGGTCATGATCTCACAGTTTTGAGATCGAACCTTACGTCCAGCTCTGTGCTCTGAAGGGAGTCTGTTTGAGACTCTCTTTCCCTCTCTCTCTGCCCGTCCCCCCCCACTCTCTAAAAATCAATAAACATTTTTTTAAAAATAAAGTGTATTTGGGGGCGCCTGGGTGGCTCAGTGGGTTAAAGCCTCTGCTTTCGGCTCAGGTCATAATCTCAGGGTCCTGGGATCGAGGCCCGCATCGGGCTCCCTGCTCAGTGGGGAGCCTGCTTCCCCCTCTCTCTCTGCCTGCCTCTCTGCCTCCTTGTGATGTCTCTCCCTCTGTGAAATAAATAAATAAATAAAATCTTTCCCTGCTCAGTGGGGAGCCTGCTTCCCCCTCTCTCTCTGCCTGCCTCTCTGCCTCCTTGTGATGTCTCTCCCTCTGTGAAATAAATAAATAAATAAAATCTTTAAAAAAAAAAAAGTGTATTTGGGACACCTGGGTGGCTCAGTCCATTGATCATCTGACTCTTGACTTTGGCTCAGTTTATGATCTCATAGTCCTGAAATGGATCCCCTTGTATCCCCTCAGTTGGACATCAGCCCCACTCACCCAATCACTTTGACCAGACAGTACTGGGAGTCATCACATCTTCATCAAAACATGGCTCCTATCCCTGTTCTCACCTGGATTATTGGAACAGTCTCCTCACCAGTCTCTCTACCTCCATCCTCTGCCCATTTCACCTTCAATCTTGTCTACGAACTCACTTTTCTAAATTGCAATATGACCGTACCTTGCTTATAAAGTTTTGATAGCTTCTTTTGCCTATAAGATAAAATCCAAATTGTCTCATGTGGTGTTAAAGGCTTCTCATTTCTTGGGCCGCCTACATCTCTGGTCTCCTCCTTTGACAATCTGTCAACCACCCAATGCATATGAAGTCCTACCTTCGGTACTGTCTTCTCAGGTGGAAGGCTTAATTCTTGAAACCCACTTGAGGATCACCTGCCTATCTCTGGATATGGCTCAAACTAGGTCTCCTCTGACTCCATGCAAATATAATTACCTCCTCCTCTGTGTCCTCATGGTACCATATAGATCAGAAGTACTCTACCAGAAGCAATTCTGTCCCTATTGGATACTTGGCAATGTCTGGAGACATTTTTGGTCATTGAAACTGAGAGTTTCACTTTATATCACACCTGATTACACATCTGTATCTCCCTGTTAGACTATAAATTCTTCAAGGGCAGGCACCTTATCTTACCTTTACATCCTCAGAGGTGAGCAGGGCTAAACACATGGTAGGTACTCACTAAGTATCTGTGAAGTTAATTAATGAGAGAAAAGTCAAGTCAGTCTTATCTCACCACTATGCCTAACAAGCTGACAATGGCATCTCCAGGCCAAGAAGGTGGGAACATAGATGTGCAAGATCAGTATAGTAACGGGAAGTGGGTCTAGCAGAGATATCTACAGTTATGACCAACTACTCAGCCCATAATGGTCGAAATAGCCATCTTTCTCATGCCTTCTATCTCCTCACCACCTCCCTCTTAACCCACATGGACACCAAATTCTGTTGATTCTCTACCCGAGAAATAGTTCCCGCACCCTGGCCATCGCCACAGCCAAACCCCACGGCCAGCTCCCATCAGCACCACTCTTCTAAGCCTTCTTCCTTTGCCTCTCTTCCATCTACAAGTTGAGATAGTCAAATTAAGTCCCTGTAGTTTCTTCCAGCTCTAAGATGATAAGATTTGCAATTTTATCTAGTGACAATGAATTCCAAATTTTCCATTAAATAATTCATATGTCAATATTCTTTCCATTTATCCATATGGATATAAAATTTCAAATCACTGAATAGAAATAACTATAATTTAGAAAGCCTTGAAACTATCCACGACCTTTTGTCTTGGAAACAAACTCAAAAGTCAACAACTGTAATTGGTCCTCCCTACCTAGTAACCCCCTCACAGATGCCAGTCTCATAACAAATCCAAACAAGGAGTAAAGTATTAAGAGTATAAAAATGTGTACATATCCTTTCAACAAAGGGCTGAGCAATACTTTCAATTAAAAAGGAATCTAAAAAGAAAACAGCAACATCATTTTAAGTACAGCCAGTTAGGGACTCCTTCTGCTACCTCAGCATTCCCCAACCCATCCCCCTTTCAGAGATGCTGGCTTGACGTCTTTTCCATGGAATGCCAAGCTCTTTCTCAGATATCATCATTGCCATCCGTAACCCAACAACCTTGTGTTATAAGCAGGTGCTTGTATTACTGTTATGTGTGGGTATAGAAAATGAAGTACAGATTATGTAACTTATCCATGGTCTCACAGCAAAGGCGATTGAGAAGCACCCAACATACACTCCAATGCCAAGTAAAACCTTTTCTCATCAGTTTTTCTCCTGAAAGAAATCCCTCTATCTTATTGGCAATCCCTCTATCTTATTGGCAGACATCTCTTATTTGAGATTATCATCTGGCCAATTCTTGGAGTAAAAATTGAGGTGCAAGTTTATTTTAGGAATGTATAGCTAGAACCCCAGATCAAATTAATTCACAAGAGAATGAAGGACTGAGAAAAAAAGAAGTGCTACAATCAGTTTCATGCTTCTCTGAACAGGGAAATCTTTACAGGATGATAAACTGTGGTTAATTGCAACTGCTAATTTGAGTGAAAAGTAATCGTGCTACTCTTCCCTCCATGGGCCAAACGCAGCTTCTGAATTTTTCTCAATGTCGTGCTCTAGGCAGAAACTATTGAGACAGGCACTCAAAGGAAACATTTGCCTCCCTTACATAATGCATACAATAATCAGGTTTAGAGAGTAAAAACAAATCTATTTAAATTACTTTATCATCAATCTTGTAATTATTTTATTCCCAGTGGCCTAACTTGGAATATATGGAAGAAAGTAGTGGAATGGTTTTTCCACAGTCATGTAAGTTACTTCGGTCCTCTTTAACAAGGTTTTTGAGAGGAAAACCTGTGTGAACTCAGTAAATATTGAAAAATATCAATAAATGAACCCAATGTCTGCCATCCTAATCTGAGCTATTGGAGTGGACTCAAAAGTCTTGAATTTGAAAGGTTACCCATTCAGTGAAAAACAAGCGATTAGCAGAGGGTAAAGGATAAATAAATGTATCCATGTTTCAAGCTCCTCAGAAGCAAGTGGGTCAGCTTCCCCAGTTCCTTGCTGGATGGAGAGTGGCCAATGAACCTTGACAGTCAAAGTCAGGACTTCATCAAGGAGGCAGGCCAACAAGGAAGAGCCAAGAGCAAAAGCATCCCTTTCCTAAAAATGAAGGTTAAACCAGACCCCTTCCCTTCTATGATTCTTCAAGAAGCATTACATCAGCAGCAGCCTTTAACATTAGTAAACACAATCATAAACTAATAAAAATAAATATAAATGCAAATAAGAGAGAGAGTGTGTATGTGAAAGAGAGCAAAGGGGCCTAAGAGTTTTCCTATCCCCACCCAACCTTTTGAAATGTAAATGCTCCCAGAAGTAGTCGCCCACCCCACCACCACTTGCAAAGCACTTGTAAAGGGAAACAGTAGGGCCAGGGCCTAAATGAGGGAGAGGGGTGGAGTCGCCCTCGGGAAGCCTCCAGGAAGGTAGGGGTCGCTTGGGGAGAATTTTCTAACGTTTCCTTAAGGACATCCTAATTCGTCGACCTATTCTCTCCCCTCCAGCTGTCTGGCGCTGCACGAGGGCCACATCCCCTAGTTCCTACAAGGTTCGCAAATCCCGCGCGGATCCCCCGCACCTTCGGCGGTTTGCGGGCCTCGGGGGCGGATGAGGCAACTGAACCTGCTTCACAGCTCAGATCGCCGTCTGTAGAAACCCACGTTCCAACACCACGAAGCGGCACACGGGCGTCACACAAACGCGTCGCGGGAGAGCGCGGGCCCGCGGTCTTTACCTGCGCGGGTCGCGCCCGCGGGTCACTCCGCCCCGACAGCGCTCCCAGGCCGGCCCCCCACGATGGAGAGGAGGGCTCGGAGCTCCTCCAGAGAGGCCCACGGCAGAGGCGGCAGGTCCCCCCACACGGAGAACAAGAGGGCGAGGGCCGAGAGGGGCGCCGGAGGCCGCGGGCGCCGGGACGCAGGGCGCGAGCGGGCGGGGAGCCGGGGGGAGTCCCCCGCGCCCGCAGCCACCGTGGTGGACGTGGACGAGGTCCGGGGCTCCGCTGAGGAGGGCACCGAGGTGGTGGCGCTGCTGGAGAGCGAGCGGCCCGAGGAAGGTATGGCAGGTCGGGGTGGCCTTTCCACGTGGTACCCAAGGGATGGCAGATGGAGGGGGACGAGGCACGGCGCGGAGAGCCGCCGAGGCCAGAGCAGCCCGCTGGACCTGCTCAGATTCCCAGGAAATGAGAGGCCTGAGTTAGGACCCGCCATCCTCCTTCCCAGTGGTGGGGACCCAAATACATCAGAAGAAGTACAGATGGGGCGCCTGGGTGGCTCAGTGGGTTAAAGCCTCTGCTTTCGGCTCAGGTCATGATCTCAGCGTCCTGGGATCGAGGCCCGCATCGGGCTCTCTGTTCAGCAGGGAGCCTGCTTCCTCCTCTCCCTGTCTCTCTGCCTGCTTCTCTGCCTACTTGTAATCTCTCTCTCTGTGTCAAATAGATAAATAAAATCTTTAAAAAAAAGAAGAAGAAGAAGTACAGATGACATCAACTAAATAGCATTGGTCTCAGAGACCAGCTATGGATGGGAAGCGGGAGGGAGAGTGGTCCAGGTTGGGGACCGATGAACACTTTTGGCAAAGGAATCTCGCAGCGGTTTTTGTGGCCAAGGAAGAGTATATGGGCACCTAATTTAAGTACAGACATTCACGAATGTTCTGGGCAACTAAGCAGCTTATTCTTCTCTCCTCATGCCCACCCCTCAGTCTTACCTAAAAGTATTTTAAACTTTCTTCCTGGTGATCATTTGGCAGCAGAGCCAAGGGGGGAAGAGCTAGGCCCGAATTTAAATCTCAGCTAGCTAGCCACGTAATCAGAGGTGGGGCCTTCTCCAATATGCCAGGGGGATAACGATAGCACCTACCTGGCAGGGCAGGTGTGGGCAAAAGGATAGATGCCATCCAAGGCACTTCGCACAAACCTTGGAGCTAAGAACAGACCCAATTTGAACAGAATCCTTGCAAGCTAAAATAGAGGAAAGTTAGACCAAAAGAGGGAATCACGGGGAAAAGATGTCTTTTGGCTTCTGTGGGTAAAGCAACTCTTACGTACAAATGTATCTGTTTCCAGTTCTTTTTAGAGTGAAGGGAAGGAAAAAATTCATTGCACCTTAAGTGTAGAATGGCAGAGGTCTAAAGGAAAGTTGGTAAGGAATCGTCTGTTATTTTGCTTTCTGCAGGCTATGAAATTTTAACATCATTTCCTGGTTAACATCAAAGCAGTATATGTGGGAGCATTGAAAGTTATGATTTGACAAAGATTCCTACAGTTGGGGTGCAGTTTATATGGAGCATGTTAATGCTGTTTTGCCCAACTGACGCCCTTTCAGCAGTCAGAAACTTCCAGTCGTTAAAGGTTTGTTAGGTTCAATGCTACAGTATTGCTTGTAGGTATCGGGCTTCAGACCCCATCGGTTGGGGTAAGCAAGGAAGGGAGCCCCCACGTACGGAGTCTTTAGTGCCTGCCAGGCACACACTCGGTGTTTTACTGAGTATTATCGTTCCCACATCGCTGATGAGGAAACATGCGGGGAAATTAAGTACCTTGCCGGAGACCTACAGCGGCAAGCGGAGGAGCCAGAATTCCAGAGCCCGCCCCCCCTTGCACGGTCCTGCCCTGCTTCCTGGTCACGGTGCCAGCACTGCCACCCGCGGTGTGGCCTCAGGCAAGGAGTGTCATTTGTGGACCTCTCTCATTGTCTCCAGCTGTGAAGTGACTAGAGCCTGAGACCCCAAGCAGTACATGAGAAGTCCCACTGAGGGTGGGGTGGCCTTGCTGATCCCTTGTCTGGGAAGTTTCTGTGGCTTCCAGGGGTCAGTGGAGCAAGGGGAGCACCAACCCTTCCTCCTGCTCACCTAGCACCACACTCCCTTGGCCAGGCTCCTTAAGACTTGGGAGAGATGAAGAGCTTCACCTTACCAAAATTTTGGAGATTTCTTAGACTATGTCCTATCAACGACTCTTCCTTAACATTTAATATTTCACTATTTGCTTAAACCAAACAAACTGAATATTCAAAGAACTCATTCCAAGAGAACAATACTTTGTGAGTAAAGCTATAAGTTAGATTTGGGGCATTAAATATTAGTTTTTTGTTCATATCTCTAACTCCTACACGAAGGCATTTTGAGGACTTTCTTCCCTTATAAAATGCTATTTTGTCTGTAGGTGTATTTATTTCTTTTGACTTGTCATGGTTACCACTGGCAATTGAAATATGTTTATAAACTAATTAAACATGGCAATATCACCCTTATTGTCCTTACAGAAGAATATTGTAAAAACCAACATGATGTTGATAAAGTAGCATTTCCCAAAATAGATTGCATGAGAAATAAATTTTACAGGACAAAAATTTCCTTGGAGAAAACACCGCCCAGTCAAATACTTGGGAAATCCTAGGTTAAACAAAGCTAAGAATGCTTCTTTACTGCGGGGATTCTCCTCACCTCCATATGCACATGAACAGGGGAGCTCCAGAAGTAGGCCATGGGACACAGGATTTTCTAAACTTGTTTGTCCAGGGAACTCTTGCTTTGCGGAGCACCCTGAGCGATGAGTGTTCTGTTGAACACACTTTGGGAACTACCATACTGCAACATTTAGTGCTGATGTTAGTTTTGGTGTATGCTTGTGTAGCAAGTGATCAATTTGGTGATGACCTTTCCAATTATTTTCCAGGCACAGAAATCAAATATTCAAGCCTACCAACTAGTTTTCCTCTTTTCCCCCATCCATTAAAAATAGGCTTTCACCTTCCTAATCTTTAGTCAACTTCTGGTCATCTATGATGTTTTTAAACTCACAAACAGCATCCCTTTGGCCAGTTTCCCAATGCTTGGAGATCAAAATTCTTGAGACTTCTGTAACTATTACATTTAAATAATTTTCTCTATCCACTTCTCCTTCATCCTTACAAGTCAACAAATTTTTATTGAGCACCTATATTGTGTCAGGCACTATTCTAGGCCCTGGGGATACAACATAAATAACCCAGGAGGCTTGTGTTCTTGAGATGAACTTTCCCCAAAACATTTTCATTTATCACTCAAGCAATCTGGAGTTCTACAGTCCAGGTCCTCATTACTTTCATTTACAGGCACTACAAGGATGATATTACCCCATAGGGAGATTTTTCAAAGACTGTCTGCAGATCCACACCTAATCCAAAGAAGGGACTCTAATGGAGGAATTTGAGACATTTGGGGCAGGTAGTAGATGGGGAAGTCATTTCAGGGAAGATGAGCCTCTGCACACATGTGGTTTGAATCACTTCAGAATCAATACCTGAAACCTGATAAGCACACTTCAGTGATTTTTATGTATATACGAAATTTCCTATTTATATCAATGCTATAAAAACTATCTCATGAGGGAGTTATGAGATAGTTATTATGAGCTAGTTAGCATCCCCACTGTATAGATGAGGAAACAGGTTTTGTTTTTTGTTTGTTTAAGATTTTATTTATTTATTTGAGAGACAGAGTGAGTAAGAGAGAGAGCACATGATCAGGGGCAGAGGGAGAGGGAGAAGCAGACGGCCCCCTGAGCAGAGAGCCTCATGCAGGGCTCGATCCCAGGACCCGGGGATCATAACCTGAGCTGAAGGCAGATGCTTAAGTAACTGAGACACCCAGGCGCCCTGAGGAAACAAATTTGAAGAGGTCATGTGCCTTGCTTAAGGTCATTGGACAGAAAATGCTGGAGCCAGAACTCTAACCCAGAGCTTCTGCCCAGATTCTGTGCTTCATCCAGGTACCCCACTACTGCCTTTCCAGAAGACTGCTCCACCTTCCACAGCCCCACAGAGCCCTTCCCAGACAATGTACCATCATGTGAACTGAGCACTGATAATCCAGGTCCCTCTAAATTTCCAGCAAAGTCTATACATTGCTCTGACCCTCCTACCAAGAACTGGATGAACAAGTACTGCTCAGTGAATACAGTAACATTCCAGTATGATTATTCTTTTCTTTTCTTTTCTTTTCTTTTTTAGGTACCAAGTCTTCAGGTTTGGGGGCCTGTGAGTGGCTCCTTGTCCTCACATCCCTGCTCTTCATCATTGTGACCTTCCCTTTTTCGATCTGGTTCTGCATAAAGGTAAGATTCCGTGAGAGCCCAGAAAGGAATTTCCTGGTGCCTTTCACTGACCCCAGGTCCACTCCTCTGTGACTTGGTACGTGCTGTCTGCTCTGTGTAGAATGGCCTCATCCTCACTCCTCTGCCAGGAGAGCTCTTATTCCTTCCAGGCCTTGTTCACATGTAACTGTGACACCTTCCTTGACTGTCACTTCCTTCCTCGTGTTCTTGTTTCTCTGCTCTCACATTCATGCTAGCTAGTACTTACTGCGTGTATGCTCTGTCGACACCCAGTCTCTCCCATTAGACCGAGAGCCTCCGGCCAAGGCCTCCGTCTAGGTCATCCGTACCCTGCAACACAGAGATCAGCCCAGAATTGATGATGGTGTCCCCTTCTGGCACTTCCTGGAAACTGCTCAGGAAGCTTCTATACCGTTAATGATGACTTGGCCCACCAGTGGTTACACACGCCTGTCTCTGAAGTAAATGAAGACCACGTCTATTTGGGAACCACGAGCCAAAACAGAATCTGAAATGCAAGGGATTTATTGCGAGGCATTGTCTGTGAAAGACTGAGAGAGAATAAGGGTAGACAGAGAGAGCCTTCAGACAATGATGCAGGTCTGAAACCTGCACTATGAGAAGTGAAGGAAGGATGGGACAGAAAGAGCCTCCGACGGGGGGGTAGTGTTGGCCAGCCTGAGGGGGAACTCCAGAGCAAAGTCTGCTTCAGAGAGGAGTTTCGTGACGGGCAGAAATGGCCAGGCCCAAGTACTCCTGCCACTGTTGTCATTGGCTGGAGCTGCCAGAGAAGGACGAGTCCTTGGCTAGAAAGCTACAGGTGCTGCTGGGGCCATTGCTGATTGGACTCCTCATCCAGGGCCCTCCCCCTCCTCCCTCCTTTTCCTCCTCCTGCCCCCTCTCCCCTCACCCACCCGTCCTTCTTCACAGAATGGTGTTGGATTTTGTCTAGTGCCTTTTCTGCACCCACTGAGTAATCCCGTGGTATCTGCCCTTTATTCTGTTGAGATGGTGTATCACAGTCATCGGATTTTGGATGTTGAACCAACTGTGTGTTCCTAGTTATAAATCCCACTTGGTTATGGTGTCTAATCCTCTTTATATGTTCCCGGATTCAGACTGCTGGTAGTTTATGGAGGGTTTTACATCTATATTCATAAGACATATTGGTCCGTAGTTTTCTTGTAGATCTCTTGTTTGGCATCAGGGAAATACTGGCTTCAGAGAAGCAGTTGGATGGATTTCTCTCCTCTTCTCTTTCTGAATTTGTGAAGAACTGGTATTACTTCCTTGTTAAATGTTTGGCACAATTCACCAGTGAAACCATCTGGTCTTGGACTTTTCTCTGTGGGAAATTTCAAAACTGCTAATTCAGTCTTTTACTTCTGGGTCTTTTCAGTTTGGTTTTTTTCTCAAGTCAGTTTAGTACTTGCATCTATACTGGGATTTGTCCATTTCACCGAAGTCATATCTAATTTGAGGCATATAGTTGTTCATAGTATTTTCTTTTATAATCTTTTTTTTTTAATTTCTGTAAAGACAGTAGTGATGTTCCTGTCATTCCTTTTTTCATTCCTCATTTTGGAAATTTGAGTCTTCTTTTTTCCCCCCTGGTTCATTTAGCTAAATATTTGTCAATTTTGTTGATCTTTTCAAAGAACCAACTTTTTGGTTGATTTTCTCTATTGTTTTTCTATTTTCTATCTCATTTATTTCCATTCCAATCTTCATTATATTCTTCTTTCTGCTTGATATAGGGTTAGTTTGCTCTTCTATTTCCAGTGTCTTATGGTAGACAATTGGGGTTTTATTTTGAGATATTTCTTCTCTTTTATCATAGGCATCTATAGCTACAAATTTTCCTCTAAGAACTGCTTTAGTTGCAGCCCATATGTTTTGGTGTCTAAGTTTTTGTTTTCATTCAGGTCAAAATATTTTCTGATTTCTCTTTTGATTTCTTCTTTGATCCATTGGTTATTTTATTTTATTTATTTATTTTTTTAAACATTTTATTTATTTATTTCACAGAGGGAAGGAGGCAGACAGGCAGGCAGAGAGAGAGGGGGAAGCAGGCTCCCTGCTGAGCAGGGAGCCCGATGCGGGCCTCGATCCCAGGACCCTGAGATCATGACCTGAGCCGAAAGCAGAGGCTTTAACCCACTGAGCCACCCAGGTGCCCCCATTGGTTATTTTAGAGTGTGTTGTTCACTTTCTATACATTTGTGAAATCCCCAAATTTCCTTGTTAATGATTTCCAATTTCATTCCCTTGTAATCAGATAATATACTTTGTGTAATTTCAATAGTTTTAAATTTATTGAGGTTTGTTTTATGGCTAGCATTTGATCTATCCTACAGATGTTTCATGCGTTCTTTTCTTTTATTTTTTTTGAAGATTTTTACTTATTTATTTGAGAGAGTAAGAGATAGAGGGCACCAGAAGGGGAAGAGTCAGGGGGAGAAGCAGACTCCCCATTGAGTGGGGAGCCCAGTGCAGGGCTCAGTCCTGGTACTCATCATGACCCGAGTCAAAGGTAGACACTTTATCGACTGAGCATACAGGCACCCCGATGTTTCATGTGTTCTTGAGAAGAAAGTGTATTTTGCTCTTATTGGGTGTTGTGTGTAGATATCTGTTAGGTCTAGTTTGTACACAGTGTTGTTCAAGTCTTATTTCCTTGTTTATCTTCTGTCTAGTTGTTCTCTGCATGATTGACAGTGGGATAGTAAATTTTCCAATTATTATTGTTGCTTGAATTGTCTGTTTCTCCCTTTAGTTCTTTTGATTTTTGCTTCTTGTATTTTAGATCTCTATTTTTAGGTACATATGTGTTCATCATTGTGATACTTTCCTAACACATGGCTCCTTTTATTGTTATACAGTGTCCCTCTTTATCACTAGCACATTTTAGTGTGTTTGTTTTTAATTCCATTTTGTCTTGGGTGCCTGGGGTGACTCAGTGGGTTAAGCATTCAACTCTTGATTTTGGCTCAGGTCATGATCTCGGGGTCCCGGGATCAAGCCCAAATTGGTCTCTGTGCTCAGCAGGGAGTCTGCTTGAGGATTCTCTCTCCCTCTCCCTCTGCCCCTCCCCGTGCATGCACATGTGCACATGGTCTCCCTCTCTAAAATAATTAAATAAATGTTTGGGGGGGGTGGTAAATCCTAAAAGTCAATTAGATAGAGGATACTAAAGCAGAATGATGTGTAACATTTGAGCAAGGTCTCAAAGGAGTAAGGCTCCTCTGCATCTCTAGGGAGAATTTGTTTTTTCCAGTAAAAGCAGAAAAGAAACAAGTAATGCCAGGGAGCCAGGAAATCAGAGATGCCTGGGGTCTGCTCTAGGAACCAGATCTAGGTAGGCATTCCTTCTCATTCATTGTTTCAACAAGCAAGGCAGGATTCAGGCACAGGAGTTGTAAACCTCGGAAGGATCAACAAGACGTGGTACTTGACCCCAAGGGACTTCAGTGAGGGGTGGAGCTGTTCCCTTAGGAAGCACACTTCAAAATGTGTTACTTTTGTTCTCTTCACTACATTTTCATATTTGACTAATTATTATTCAGTAAAGCTTTCTAAAGTGGAGGGGGGATGAAGAAGGAAAGCATGTCTACAGTCACAAAGAATTTGTTCTTTCAACAGGAGTTCACAGGTGGGGCTTATATACAAATCAACAGACCAAATAAACTAATGGAAGCAGAGGAACCCAGATTTTGATACTGGGCTGGAAAAATGAAGTTTATTTTTAAAGTAGCGTGTGTTAACTTCCCTGTTTCTTTTCTAACATACAGACATTTCTACACAAAGAGAATCTCCCTTTGTGTCGTTTAAAAATAACTACACATTTTCAGGACACACTTCATTTTTCTAGACACAATCACCAATGAGAATGGGCAAATTGAGATCCAACTGAATCATTGTGAAGCAACCTCAGAAGAAACTGCAGTTTGAAACAAATATCACTAGAGGTACTAAAATATACTCCCTCTTTCCATTAAATAGCGAATGAGGGATCCATATAAAAGCTAATAATGTAGAAGTCACAGAAAACTACAAGATTAAACACACTGTGATTTTCTTGATTTCAGTATGTTGGACATACTGGAAGCATTATTTTTTAGATCATCATGACTCTGTAATCAAAATTCTATTCATGGTCTCAAAAATTAACAAGGCCAGTCTTCTTGCACTCGTTTCTGAAGTTCTACATTTACTAAGTGTAGATTTTGGAAATGTAAATGTTAATAGAAATTTTTTCTTAGTTCTCAAAACTTAAATTTTCTGGTATCTAGCATCACTCATGTGCCAAGGCCTTTTGAAGACTTTATTTCTCTTTCTTGGAGTGTTTCAAAAGTATTATTTTTCCCTTTAGGTTGTACAGGAGTATGAGAGAGTAATAATATTCCGACTGGGACACCTGCTTCCTGGAAGAGCCAAAGGCCCTGGTATGAAACACCCTTCTACCCCCCCATAGACTTGCCAATTTCTTCAGTCTGCGTATTTGTAACATGGACCTCAGATTATATGAAGTAACCTGATTCTTGATATCTGCATTCTCCAATCTGTTACTTGTAACACAGGTTATGGAAGAGTGTTCAGAGAGCATTACTAGTGGGTCACAATGGCCAAGAGAGAGGATGGATGCAGAGAGTCAAGTGCCAGGGCCAGGCTGGTTGGAGTAGTAAGTTGGCTTAGGACCCATGGCTGGGCACTGGTTTGAGCAGAATTCATTTTGGTTAGAATGCTGTGAATTCTCGGAGAAAAGCTCAACTAGTCCAGAATATGGTGGCGGGGTGGGGGGGGGTTGGTTCAGAACAAACCATGGGAGATAAGCAAAGTCGAGCATCTGAGTGACAAATTAGCCTTCAGTTTGTGGAATTTAGAAAACACAGACTGAGCACTTCCTGTGTGTTAGACAATGTATAACTGCCCGGGAGGTAAAGATGGATAAAATAAGACATGGTTTCTGATCTCTAGGACCTTAAAGTCTAGTGGGCTTGATGTCCAGAGATCCAAGCATAGACAAAAGTATGGTTAGTCCACGAAGTCTAGTAGTTGGGGTTTGGAGATCCCAGCTAGCCAGAAAGGCATGGGAAGGAGTGAAGTCCCCGGTGCATATATTAGAAAGGGTCCAAGTTCCAATCCAGCTCTATAGAAACAAGTAGAGAATAGAGACTAGACTAGAAGACATAAATCTGAGTTTGACAATTCAGAACAAGCAGATGGATCCACACAAAAGTAGAACCAGACCCTGTGGTCTAGGACAAGGACCATCTTGTTCTGGTTCTAGTTTTCGGCATCCTTCTAGAGGGCTAGTAGCTGGTCTGCTCCCTGAGAGGTCCTGGGCTCTGGAGGTTGCCGGCTCTAATGTCCGTCTTGTCGATACATGCATGGATTCAAAAATAATTTTACAGAGCCCCTAAAAGACACTAAGTCAAGCACTAAGGCAAACAATTGTGCATAAGACACTCTTGTTAGGGAGTCAAATCTAGTGAAGAAGACAGACATATTACTCAAGATCCGGAGGGGTCAGCACTATGACCAAGTTGACCGTACAGCCCATTTTGCTGGGGTTAATCCCTGTTTATGTCTGTTGTCCTAGAGTAAGTTGTAACAGTGCTCTCCTTTCACCCTCAAAAGTGTCCTAGAGTGAACAAAAAATTATATGGTAACTTTAGCAACCACAAACTCACTCTAGGGGTAGAGAGCGATTACTCAATCGGTCTGTAATTGGAGACTAAGGAAAGCAATGAGGTGGAGCCCAAACAATCTCCATACTAACCATTCACCTGTCAATTTCCCTGCCCCCCTCTTCTAGGCCTTTTCTTCTTTTTGCCCTGCCTGGATACCTATCACAAGGTTGACCTTCGTCTCCAAACTTTGGAGATACCCTTTCATGAGGTAAGTCAAATGATGGATTTTGCTTTCTGTCTGCATTTCGTATGGCTGAGCTGCCAATTCTGGTCCAAAGCAAAATGTCTATTTAAGCTCAAAAATAGAAAAGGAAAGTAGAGATATGGCTATATCAAAATTAAAAACTCATGTGTATCAAAGGACACAATCAAATGAATGAACGGGTGATCTATGGGGCGGAAGAAAATATTTGCAAATAATGCTTCTTTTTTTTTTTTTTAAGATTTTTTTTTAATTTATTTTATTTGACACAGAGAGAGAGATCACAAGTAGGCAGAGAGGCAGGCAGAGAGACAGGGAGAGGAGGAAGCAGGCTCCCTGCTGAGCAGAGAGCCCAATGCGGGCCTCGATCCCAGGACCCTGAGATCATGACCCGAGCCGAAGGCAGAGGCTTTAACCCACTGAGCCACCCAGGCGCCCGCAAATAATGCTTCTGATAAGGGGTTAATATACAGAATATATAAATAAGTCTTACAAATCAACAAGAAAGCAAACGACTCACTTAAAAATGGGCAAAGGACTTTGTGATGGTCAATTTTATATGTCAGCTTGGCTAGGCTAGGTTCCCCTTTTATCGGAGTGTATCCTGTCAGATTTTTCTATGTGTGTGGCTATATTTACAGACAGGTATACATATACTATTTTATAACATGCCTTTTTTTCACTCAACACTCTGTTGGATCGTGTTTGCAAGTTATGTTTCTACCTCTTTGTCTTATTTTTTTTTCAAGATTTTATTTTTAAATAATATCTACACCCAACGTGGGACTTGAACTCACAACCCCAAGATCAAGAGTCTCATGCTCTTCCCACTGAACCACTCAGGTGCCCTTTGTTTTAAATGGACACACAGCATTTCATTGTATGGATGTACCACAATTCACAATTCCCTATTGTGAATAGTAATTTATTTCTAATTTTTTATTATGATAAACAACACTATGAATGACATCCTTGCAGCTAAATCCTTAAAATACGTACTTGTAATAAGTGTCTAAAAATGGAAATACTGGGCGCCTGGGTGGCTCAGGGGGGTAAAGCCTCTGCCTTCAGCTCAGGTCATGATCTCAAGGTCCTGGGATGGAGGCCCGCATCAGGCTCTCTGCTCAGCGGGGAGCCTGCTTCCTCCTCTCTCTCTGCCTACTTGTGATCTCTCTCTCTGTCAAATAAATAAATAAATCTTTAAAGAAGAAAAAAAAAGGAAATACTGACAAGGATCGGCTTTTAGGGCTCTTGGTGTATAGCACCAGTCTGCCCCCTAGTGTACACTCAGCAAACAACATATCAGAGCACTTGTTCCCTAGAACGTACTTTTCCTCTTAGCACATTTTTTTGGCATCGGGTTAAAACAATTAACTGAATGCTTTCGTCTAAGAAAAATTATTCCTGATATTTCTACAAAACTATTTACATTATGTGGGAAACCCAAAAGACTCCACCCCAAAACTGCAAGAACTCATATAGGAATTCAGTAAAGTGGCAAGATATAAAATCAATGCACAGAAATTAGTTGCATTTCCATACACTAACAACAAGACAGAAGTAAGAAAAATTAATGCAGTTGCACCCCAAACCATAAGATACCTAGGAATAAATCTAACCAAAGAGGCAAAGAATCTGTATTCAGAAAACTATAAAATACTCATGAAAGAAATTGAGGAAGACACAAAGAAATGGAAAAACGTTCCATGCTCATGGACTGGAAGAACAAATATTGTGAAAATGTCTATGCTACCCAGAGTGATCTATACATTTAATGGAATCACTATCAAAATACCATCAGCTTTTTTCACAGAGCTGTAAGAAAAAATCCTAAAATTTATACGGGACCAGAAGACCCCGAATAGCCAGGGGAATGTTGAAAAAGAAAAGCAGGAGTGCCTGGGTGGCTCAGTCATTAAGCTTCTGTCTCTGGGCTTAGGTCATGATCCCAGAGTCCTGGGATCAAGCCCCACATTGGTCTCCCTGCTCAGCAGGAAGCCTCCTTCTCCCTCTCCCACTCCCCCTGTTTGTTTTCCTTCTATCACTCTCTCTCTCTGTCAAATAAATAAATAAAATCATTAAAAAAAGAAAAAAAGAAAGAAAAAGAAAAGCAGAGTTGGCAGCATCACAATTCCAGACTTCAAGCTCTATTACAAAACTGTAATCATCAATACAGTATGGTACTGGTACAAAAACTGACACATAGATCAGTGGAACAGGAATAGAGAGCCCAGAAATGGACCTTCAACTCTATGGTCAACTCATCTTCAACAAAGCAAGAAAGAATGTCCGATGGAAAAAAAGACAGTCTCTTCAACAAATGGTGCTGGGAAAATTTGACAAACACGCAGAAGAATGAAACTGGACCATTCCTTGCACCACACACAAAAATAAACTCAAAATGGATGAAAGATTTCAATGTGAGACAGGAATCTTTCAAAACCCTTGAGAAGAACATAGGCAGCAACCACTTTGGCCTCAGCCGCAACTTCTTCCTAGAAACATTGCCAAAGGCAAGGGAAGCAAGGGCAAAAATGAACTATTGGGACTTCATCAAGATCAAAAGCTTTTGCACAGCAAAGGTAACAGTCGACAAAACCAAAAGACAACTGACAGAGTGGGAGAAGATATTTGCTAATGTCTTATCAGATAAAGGGCGAGTATCCAAAATCTATAAAAAACTTACCAAACTCAACACCCAAAGAACAAATAATCCAATCAAGAAATGGGTAGAAGATCTGAACAGACATTTCTCCAAAGAAGACATCCAAATGGCCGACAGACACATGAGAAAGTGCTCAACATCACTCGGCATCAGGGAAATACAAGTCAAAACCACAGTGAGATACCACCTCACACCAGCCGGAATGGCTAAAATTAACAGGTCAGGAAATGACATGTTGGTGAGGATGTGGAGAAAGGGGAATTCTCTTACACTTCTGGTAGGAATGCAAACTGATGCAGCCACTCTGGAAAACAGTATGGAGGTTCCTCAAAAAGTTGAAAATAGAGCTACCTTACGACCCAGCAATCGCACTACGAGGTATTTACACCAACGATACAAATGCAGTGATCCAAAGGGGCACCTACACCCCAGTGTTTATAGCAGCAATGTCCACAATAGACAAACTGTGGAAAGAGCCTAGATCTCCTTCAACAGATGAATGGATAAAGAAGATGTGGTGAATATATACAATGGAATATTATGCAGCCATCAGATAATTATCATATGATCTCATTCATATGTGGATTTTTTTTTTGCCCCAGGGGTACAGGTCTGTGAATCATCAGGCTTACACCTTTCACAGCACTCACGATAGCACAAACCCTCTCATATGTGGAATTTGAAAACAAAACGAAGGAGCATAGAGGAAGAGAGGGGAAAATAAAACAAATTGAAATCAGAGAGACAAACCATAAGAGACTCTTAATCATATGAAACAAACTGAGGGTTGCTGGAATGGAGGGGAGTGGGAGGGATGGGGTGGCTGGGTGATGGACACTGGGGAGGGAATGTGCTATGGTGAGTGCTGTGACTGTCCCCCTGAAACAAATAATACATTATATGTTAATAAAAATAAAATTTAAAAACTATTTACAACAGGAGTCCTTTAAATTGTGAGTTCTTTAGTGTATTTCATAAAAACTCCATAATCTTCAAAAACACATCTGTTTTGAATGAAAGTGTGGGCCAACGACTCTTTCTCCCCCCTATAATCTTACTGAGAAAATTTCCTTTAAACATATTTAGCTTTGCTATCCTCACCTGGGAAAGGAGCCCTAAAATAAGGCCGGTTCTCCAAACTCTTTTCTTCCTGCCTAGGTTGTGACCAAAGACATGTTTATAATGGAGATAGATGCCATCTGCTACTACCGAATGGAAAATGCCTCTCTCCTCCTAAGCAGTCTTGCTCACGTGCCCAGAGCTGTCCAGTTTCTCGTGCAGACCACCATGAAGCGTCTCCTAGCACATCGATCCCTCACTGAAATTCTTCTAGAGAGGAAGAGCATTGCCCAAGATATAAAGGTACTTCGATACATTTATCATCAGATATGTTGAAATACCTCTTTCTCTTTTATTCATTTCTTCATCGGTCGTTTATTGATGCACAGGCAATGGAAGCATGTGGCAGGCGTTCGCTGTTGAAGGTACCGTCCTTCAAGGAGCTGACAGCTGAGTGAGAGGTTGAAAGTCATTGCCACAGGTTCTGCCCTTCATGCCACCCCAGAGTGCCCCCCTCGGCCCCTCAGCCTCTCTTCCTGTTTACCCCTCCTTCTAAAGGATAGAGGACAAAGTCCAGATGCTGGACACCCAAGCTTGCCTTTGGTATACTGGCTTATGATTTATGTATGTCCCCATGTGTCTTCCCAGATTATGGACTCCGTAATGGCAGGGGTCATATTTTATTCATCTCTTTGTTCTCAGCACCCAGCACAGGGCTTGTCACATAGCAGTTAGACACTGTTCTCCGGATGAGTGAACAAATGAGCCGACTGTCGTAGCCCCACCCCTTGCCATCTCCCCGTCCCCTCCCCACCCCCATGTGCTAACCCTCCAATTCCCCCACCCTACTCCCACCCCCCCCCACAGCGTTTCTCTGGCATTC
>LNAC01000689.1:737951-787943 GCA_002007465.1 Ailurus styani | reverse complement strand
CCCCCCCCCCCCCGCCCCGCCACCATTAGTCAGCCTTCTCAGGGCTTTCGGTGCACTAAGCTGGCTAGCTGTCTAACCACCGAGAAATCCTCAGAAACAAGTGAACCCAAAAAGAGTATTGGCCCCCATGGGGCGCAGCATGCCCTGCCTCTCCTTCCAGAGTCCACAGTTCATTGTGTTCTGCCTTCTGGGACAGGGGAGTGGGCCAAACAGGTGCCACCAGCAGGAAGGAAGCACCTCTAATTGAAAACCATTTGGGAGACCCTAGACTCTGGTTCTCTAATAAGTGCATCTTAAAACAGATTTAACAAGTTCACCATCTGTATTGTCTTCCCATTGCTTCTGTAACAAATTACCACACACTTGGTGCCTTACAACAATGCCAATTTAATCTCATATGGTTTTGAAGGCTAGGAGTCCCAAAACAGTTTCACTGGGGCCAAAGTCAAGGTGTCAGCAGGGCTGCTTCCTTCTGGAGGCTCCAAGAGAATTCATTTCCTTGCCTCTTCCAGCTTCTAGTGGCCTCTGGCTTCCCCAGCTTGTGGCCCCTTCCTCCATCTTCACAGCCCATCCCAACAAACTCTGCCCCCAGAATCACATTACCTTCTCCTCTTCCATAGTCACATCTCCCTCTGTTCCCTCTTAAAAGGACACTGTGACTGCATTTGGGTCCCATGGAGAAGATCCTAGATCATCTCCCCCATTTTAAGATCCTTTAACTTAATCCCATCAGCAAGGTCTCTTCGGGGGTATCATTTATAGGTTCCAAAGATTAGGACATGGATGTCTTGGGGAGCCATTATTCAGCCTACCACACCATCTCTAATTCCACAAGTGTTTATTGACGGGCACTGTGAAGTTAACCAACTTTATTTTTTAAAGAGAAAGAGAGAGAGAGCACGTGGGGATAGGGGCAAAGGGAGAGAGAGAGAGAATCTTAAGCAGGCTCCACACTCAGCATGGAGCCTGATGTGGGGCTTGATCTCATGACCCTGAGATCATGACCTAGACCGAAATCAAGAGTCACGTGCCTAATCAACTGAACCACCCAGGTGCCCCAACTTAAGCAACTTTTTGCAAGACACCGTAACGTTAAAACAAAATAGGAGATGCATGTCTCTTCAAAGGAAAGGTACTTTCTCAGTTCAGAACAATGGCCGTGAGGGCACAGGGGTGCTCTGCTCTCACCTGGAGGTTCTCACTGACATCTCAACTCTTCCCTCCACAGGTGGCCTTGGATTCAGTGACCTGTATTTGGGGAATCAAAGTGGAGAGAACAGAAATGTGGGTAGGAAATTAAGAAAAGCAATGTGATAAAGGGAAATATTTGGGTTTTACTTTAAAATAATTTTTAAAATTATTTTCAATGAGTTGAGTACTATAGCCACATTGGCATAGATTCAGACAAAGAAAAAAAATTACCTAGTACTCACAGCCATAACACAACGTCTGTAAAATTTAGGCAAGTTACTTTCATGATTTTTCTCTCCATGGATTTAAAACAATTTTTTGAGATAAAATTCACATAACATAAAAACTCACCATTATAACCATTTTAATGTACAACAGGGTGTTTTTATCATATTCATCGAGTAGTGTAACCATCACTACTGTCTAATTCCAGAACGCTTTTATCACCCCAAAAAGAAAGCCCACACCCATCGAGCAGGGACTCCTTATTGCTCCCTTGCCCCCCAGCCCGACGACACTAATGTGCGCTCAGCTGTCCTGGACGTTTCATACAAAGGGGGACATCTGTTACACGGCCTTTGTGTTTGGTTGCTTTCACTCAGCATTTGTTTTCAAGGCTCATCCGTGGTGAAGCAGCAATCAGGCCGTCATTCCTTTTGACGGTCAAATATTATCCATTGTGTGGGTACAGCTCATCTGGTTCACCTGCTCAATCACTGATGGGCATTTGGGTTGTTTCCACTTTAGGACTATTCCAAAGAACACTGCAGTGACTGTTCATGTGCAAGCTTTTTTGGGAACACGTTTTCACATATATCTAGCAGAATTACTGGCTCGTATGGTAACTCTATGTTTAACTTTCATGGAACTGCCAATTGTTTTCTAGCTATGTCATTTTCATAGTTGCAAACAGGGTAAAAATATAATGTTGTATCTTTTTGTAATACATTAAGTATTGCTTTTATGTGGTCAGTTCTATTCTTTTCAAAATCAGTTCCTTTATAAACTTAGATGTCTTCCCTTACCATGGATAGTAAGGCTTGTCAAAGCTATTTTTCTTTTGTTGTGTTTTTTTTTTAAGGTTTTATTTATTTATTTGACAGAGAGATAGAGCCAGAGAGCACAAGTGGGGGGAATGGGAGAGGGAGAAGCGGGCTCCCTCGAGGGGCTCCATCCCAGGACCCCGGGATCATGACCTGAGCCAAAGGTAGACACTTATCCACTGAGCCACCAGGCGCCCCCTCAAAGCTGTTTTTCATCGTTTAAATTTAATAGCTGGTATTTAGATTAAACCTTAACAGGAAAAATCATAATCCCCCATCAACAAAAGAACGTGTTCTACTTGCACAGACAAACCAGAGCGCTGCCGTAACATCACCGATCATGAGTGTCGGCCCTTGAGGCCCTGGCTTCCAAGCGGCCCTTCTCTGCCCACCGTTGACCTCTGAGGTCTAGGGGCGGCCGCCCTGTTAGGGGGTACGTGCATCCCGAGATGGGCACAGAGACGCTGGCCGTGCCTCCACCTGGCCGCCCTCTCTCCTCTGCAGCAAGGACGTGCGGCTGCCGGCGGGGCTCCAGCACTCCCTGGCTGTGGAGGCCGAAGCGCAGAGACAGGCCAAAGTGCGGGTGAGCCAGCACGGAGCCTTGCCCCGCGGCTTCCTCCCCTGCCCTCATCCTGGGCCCGTGCCCCCCACCCCACCCTGTTAGAAGTTCGCCCTTAAAGCGCGTTCATAGCTGACTAGTGCCCCACGGGCTCTTCCTCCATGGCCTCTCTGAAGCCTCTGGTAACGGCGAGCTCCTCCTCCTCCTCTTCGCCTTCACTCCCTCCCCTTAAAGGCCGCTGCCCACCCTCCACCCCTCTTCCCTCCTGCCAGCCTCTCTCCCCAGCTGATATCAGCCCCCTGTCACCTCTGTGTTAATGAGTTAATCACAGCAGACCCGCCTCCCTAGCTCAGTGCAGCCGGTGGAGGGACGACCGTGAAGAGGCCCCTTTCCCTCAATCTGAGCCAAGAGAAGGTGGCACCATGCCCAGCCTCTAGGCAGGCCTGCCCTTGGGCCGCACAGCTGCCGAGGATGGGGGGGGAGGGGTGTGGGGAAAAGGAAAATGAGGACTGAAGGGGAGACAGATTGCTCTTAAGGAACAGAAGGCAGGTGAAGAAGAACCCCACCACAGAAGAGCTCAGAATCCCTGAGTGCTGAGAGGAGGAAGGGGAAGAAAACGGTCCTCTGGGCAGACTTGCTTCTAGATCTGAGTCTAGTCCTCTTTGTCCACTTTAAGGTGGCATTTGGGTGGAGAGTTTCATGCTTTTTCCTGTGAAATATTCACTCATTCATTTTGCCACATCCTCACCTAGAACGCCGGCCAGCTTTTCTCAGTATGGCAAAATCCTACTCATCATTCAAGGCCCAGCAGACACAATTAATAACTCCCCTAACACATCACTACGCTTGTCAGGACCCTTGACAAATTCGGCCTTAAATTACAACGAACAGTGCCACCGATCTCCCCTAGATGAGGTTCCTTGAGAAAGAAGGCCGTCTGCCGTGCGCTTATCGGGGCCTGGAGCCTCCGCGCTTGTTGGCTGAGGAACACAGAACAGCAAGGACGGCCTTGGAGCCACGAAGAGCGAAAATCACTTAGCTTCTCTTCGCCTCTGCTCCGCAGGTGATCGCTGCGGAAGGGGAGAAGGCGGCGTCCGAGGCCCTGAGAAGGGCAGCTGAGATCCTGGCAGGCACTCCGGCTGCTGCTCAGCTGCGGTACCTCCACACCCTCCAGTCCCTGTCCACGGACAAACCGTCCACAGTGGTTTTGCCGCTGCCTTTTGACTTGCTCAATTTCCTGTCTTCGCCCGGCAGTAGAACTCAAGGAAGCCTCCCCTTCCCCAATCCTTCCAAACCTGTCGAGCCCCCAAATCCTAAAAAGAAAGACTCACCCATGCTGTAGGAGGAGTCAAGGGTAACGGGCCTGGAAGGGGCCTGCCAGGTGACAGCCACATCCCTGAGGGAGGGAGGCACGCTGTCCTCACTTCCACGCTTTCTTCGGTTGCCACACGGCATATGCTTGGAAGGCACAGTCACAACCCAAAGCAACTGTCTGTGAGGAGACAGTGAGGTGACACAATGACAAGTTTAGATGGATCATTTTAATTAGAGTGATTATGGGAAAGAGCTTTAGCCAATATTCTACTTTGGAAAGAATTTTGTGTCTATATAAGGCTAAATTCTGACTTCCAAAGATGTAGTTCAAGTGTCTTTTTTTGCTGTTTGCTCCCTGGCCCCTTTGGCAAGGTCTTTGCTGCTCCCGTGGCCCTTTCTATGTGTCCCTTTTATTGTGCTCATCACACATTATTGTAATCCTCTAGTTAAGATGCAGGCTTCTCTCCAGCTGTACTATGAACTCCTCTAAGGCAAGTCTTGGTCATTGCCCCCCCACCCCTCCACCCCCAGCCACACTCAACCTTGTATGTTCATCTTATGGTCTTCACATCCAACCCTGATAGGTGCACCACAGTGACACTTAAATGTTCCTGAGCAAATGAAAGAAAACAAGATGTTCTTGGGCTGGATATAAAATTTACATCTAATTAAAAGAATTTAAAAGGAATTCTTTTTATGGGGACTCCTTTTTAAAACAGAGAAATGAAAGCATTTACCCGATACATGTTGCTTAAAAGCTTAAGAAGTATTGCTGTAAACACGAGACTCATGTATTCTCAGTATAGCATTTGCCAGCTTGCTTATTTCTCAGACAGTACCGACATTAGGTGACTTATACATGTCCTGAAGCATTCTTTGCTAGTATATTCTTTTTTTTAAGATTTTTTTATTTATTTGACACAGAGAGAGAGATCACAAGTAGGCAGAGAGAGAAAGAGGAGGAAGCAGGCTCCCTGCTGAGCAGAGAGCCCGATGCGGGACTCGATCCCAGGACCCTGAGATCATGACCTGAGCCAAAGGCAGAGGCTTTAACCCACTCAGCCACCCAGGCGCCCCCAGATATTCTTTAATATAAGTATATTGTTTTAAGTCTTACTTTCCATTAATTTGTCTTACTCAATTAGAAGTACATACCTACACAAATGTATTGATCTGAAGGGGCACATGCACCGGAATGTTTATAGCAGCAATGTCCACAATAGCCAAACTATGGAAAGAACCTAGATGTCCATCAACAGATGAATGGATGAAGATGTGGTATGTATGTACAATGGAATACTATGCAGCCATCAAAAAACCCGAAATCTTGTCATTTGCAACAATGCGGATGGTACTACAGAGTATTATGCTAAGCGAAATAAGTCAGTCAGAGAAAGACAATTATATGATCTCACTTATATGAGGAATTTGAGAAATAAGACAGAGGATCAGAGGGGAAGGGAGGGAAAAATGAAACAAGACGAAACCAGAGAGGGAGACAAACCATAAGAGACTCTTAATCTCAAGAAACAAACTGAGGATTGTTGGGGAGGGACAGGGTGGCTGGGTGATGGACATTGGGGAGGGTGTGTGCTATGGTGAGTGCTGTGAATTGTGTAAGACTAATGTTTCACAGACCTGTACCCCTGAAACAAATAATACATTATGTGTCAACTAAAAAAAAAAAAGAAGGGGTGCCTGAGTGGCTCAGTCAGTTAAGCGGCTGCTTTCTGCTCAGGTCATGATCCCAGAGTCCTGGGATTGAGTCCCCCATCAGGCTCTCTGCCAGCAGAGAGCCTGCTTTTCCCTCTCCCTCTCCCTGCCTCTCTGCCTACTTGTGATCTCTCTCTCTCTCTCAAATAAATAATAAAATCTTTTTTTAAAAAAATAAATAAATAAAAATTAAAATAAAAAGAAATATGTATCCACAGAAAAAAATTAGCCAAGTAATAAGAAAGCATCCTGAGGTACAGAGCAAATCCTCTATAGACTTAAAAAAATCAATATTATAAAATCTTACTGACATTCCAAAAATATTACTAAAATCCTGTATGGTAGTAAAATGCTACTTATAATGAAAATCCCCATGTTGCTAGGACAGAGAGAAATGGTGGGAATTATTTGGTGGTTGTACTGTTTTACTCTTCATGTTATCCAAGGTCAGTATTTTATACTGAAGATGTGTTCCTGTTATCCCTAAGTGAGAACTTACAACATTTTACATAAATACACCTGTAAAGGGGTTTTGTTTATGAATGTTAACCCATAAAACCCTATAGAGCATTACTCAGAGAGAAAATGTATTCTGAGCTCCCAGAAATGGTCCTAGAAACTTTTATAGCGTTTTGTCTATTGGGGACAGGCTGGTTCCCCACTATGTTTAAGTATCAAAAACAGGGCCCAAGATCAAGGATGCTTTGCATTTCCTGTTCTCGTTCGATCACTTCCACATTTCTCCCCTCTCTGCCATTCCTCCTGTTTTCCAACAACAAAAGACCAAAAACTCCCTAGCGGTACATGATAATATAGCAGTATATAATGATGCCATCCTAGGACTGTCTCTGTCATACACCTCGAAGCCTCCCCCTCAGCTCCATCCACAGCTGGGAAAACCACACACTCTAGCCCAAGCCTGCAAGCCCGAGGGCATTAGCCAAGCAATGCATCCTCCCAAGATTATGCAGAACTGTTAGATGATTTCAAAAGTTACATATTCATACAATCATGCCCAATTCATTTATTCTAACAATCAGTTTGTATGGTTACTATATAGTGAGATGATAACTTTGAATTTTGTTTCAAAAAGCTATTTTATCCAGTTCTGAACAATATTTCCAGATCTTCTTAAAAGAAGTTTCCCTCCCTACTCCCAAGGGCCATATTTGCTTGTGGGGGAGTAGTAGCACTGCAAGGCATAGATTGATAAGTCTTGGATGGAGGCAATGGGAGATTCTGAAGCCAAAGGAGCAGGCAAAGCTTTAAACCATGCAGAAGTGCCAAAATACAAAATATGGAATCCGAAAGGCTGTCAAATCCAAGTAAGCCAAAAACAGGTACCAAAATCTGCCAAAAATATGGTACCAGAGAGGAAAGCAAGCACTGAGGAGGCAGCAATAGATAGGATGAGAGTTGGGGAAAATTCCTGGGTGATTTCCTAGAATATCTAACAGATTAGGGTTTGCAGTTTGCTTTTATGGACCAGCCAGGGCACGGTCATTGATGACCCAGCCCATTTAAAGGACCAGTTAGAGCATCCCTGAAGTGGGAAGTACTTCTCATGGCCACTGTGTTGGCCCACACCCATCCCGATGTACTGGTAATTGGAGTTAAGATGGCATCAAGGGTCATTGGTCACTTTTTACCCCATATAGATGGCTCCTCATCTCAGGTTGGCAGTTGTTGGCATAAACAATGGGGGAGGAGGTAGGGTCATGCTGATTCTGGCATAGCCAGGGCCAGAAACAGAACAATTAGGAGTGAATGCCAGGGTAAGAAGGTAATAATAATGGCTTTTAAGACCCTTAAGAATTCCTTATAGCATGACTCCTTTTGCCAAAGGCAGATTTACCTACAGGTCTGGGGAGTGCCTGTGGTATCACCCACTGGTTGCTCTCCTCTGCTGTCTGGCTCAGTCAACATTTAAATTTCTCATTAGGTTGCCAGAAGGCGCCTTCCAGATCTGCTCAAGCAGCCTGTGATATCTTCAGCTATTAAGTGACTGTTGGGATGGGAGTGCTTGATGGGTGGGAAATATTGGGGCTAAGTTGTATGAAGCTGTGAATGGTCAAGGGAAGCTCTTTAGAGACTAGCGGGGTGAGCTGATGGTGCTGTCTGCAAGGTCCCAGCAGCAGAAGTCTCCTCTTGACACCCAGGTGCTGCCTTCTGGCTGGTTACTGATCTTGAAATGATGGGTGGAGGACGAGCTGGACAGTACAATCCAAGACTGAGATGTGTACTAGGGAAGTTTATCTCTGAAAATTTAATATTAATAGAGCAGTGGTGCTTTAGTTCAGGCTGCTCTAACAATACCGCAAGGTGGCTTACAAACAAGAGAAATTCCTCAGTTGAGGCTGGGAAGTCCAAGATGCCAAAAGATCTGGCATCTAGTGATGGCCCAATGCCTGGTTCTGAGACAGGTGTCTTCTCACTGTGTCCCCACATGGTATAAGGGGGGAGCTCTCTGTGGCCTTTTGTATAAGGGCACTCATCCCAGTCATAAGGGCTCCACCCTCATGACCTAATCACCTGCTAAAAGGCCCACTTCTTAAGACCATCACATCAGAGGCTAGGATTTCAACATAGGAATTCTGGGGTGACACCAACATGGAGTCTATGGTAGGCAGTAAGCTGATAAAAGGAGAGAAGGTGTTCCAGTTTGGAGCTGGAGTGCACCATGACCAAATTGAAATGGCTGTGAGAGTGGCCCAAGTCTATGACAGATTCTGTGACTTAATTGCTAGTGGACAGCAGGTCGTTGGCACTCCAGCTCACCAGAAAGAGGTCAGCTCTAAGGCAGCTTTGCAGGCTCTCCTTAAAAACTTCATGGGCCACCCTGGCTCACCAGGAGAATCAGGACTGCGCCGGAGCCTGGCAGTCTTGACTCCCCTAAATCGGGGAGGCCCAGCAGGTCATTCCACCTATGTCTCTGCACCTGTCTCTTTGAGGGCCAGGTCTGGATGGCTGAATAGGTATAATCCTCATTAGAGTCTTCCTGGTGGCTACAGTGTTCTTTGGCAGGGTCTGCTGGGTCTGTGAGGTTCTGATGTGTCTAGAATTTTGGCTTGTTGTCCGTGCATTTGCTCAGCGGTTGAGCAGAGCAATCAGTAGAGGATACAGAAATCGGATCCTTTAAAAACAGGGGTCCTCGACAGCACGTCCAGCTTCTTCTGACTAGGAGAGGCCACAGAGCACTGTAACTGTGAGCTGGGGCTCTGCTGCGGGACGTCACTCACTCCAGCACTCATGAGATGTGTAACCATAACCGTGCCACTTACCCTGACAGGAACGGGGATAAAAGTATAACCCACATCACAGAGTTGTTGTGATTAAATAAGATAACATACGAACCAAAACCTCAGGAAATTACTGGGTTTTTTTTTCTGGTTTTACCCCAGTAGCTCTAAATGGCAGTGATCCAGCTGGATCCAGACAGAAGCCTGGCCCCTGCACAGGGCCCCCCATGCTTCCATGGTTGCCCTGAGGGCCAGCAGCTCCTGCCCCCAAGGTGCTTGCTCTTGGACCAGCATAGGGGGTCTCCTGTGTTAGAATCCCACTGCAGTATTTCAACCATTTGTTTTAAAGGTGTAGAGCTCTTTGAGCTGTGCGGCTCTGTCTGGACATCTGAGCAGAGTGGCGGGGTCTCCCCTCGCACGAGCAGGACAGCCTCCCCTGGCAGCCCAGCCACCAGCCGTGCGCCTCCCACCCCTCTGCTTGGGACCCTGGCGCAGGGTCGCTGGGAGGAGGTGCGGCAAGGTCCTGAGGCCTAGCTCAACCTTCCCGCCACCCCCCGCTGTTCAGGAAAGCAGAGCTGCCGGTGCAGACGCCTTTCCTGTAGCACCCTGCTTTTTAAAACCACCCAACACCTGTGATGCCCTCTCACCACCACCCTCATTTTCTTCTGGGCATTTCCTTTGCCCATTCTGTGTTCTAGTTTGGTGGAATAGTAGAGCATATCCGGCTCCTTGCTGCACAGGGAGCCTGCTTCTCCCTCTGCCTGCTCTGCCTGCCGCTCCCCCTGCTTGTGCATGCTCTCTCGCTCTCTGACAAATAAATAAAATCTTAAAAAAAAAAAAAGAAAAGAAATATTCAGAAAGCCCACCAAAAAGGCTTCAACTTTGGTGGAATCACCTAAGAATCTCTTTGGGAAGAGAAGGGTAGGGCTGGCTGCAGCCCAGCGGGCGAGACCTGCAAGCGGGAGCCCGGTGTCAGCTTCGGCTTTCAGCTGGGCCACGCGCACAGCCGACTGTCTGAAGTGACATTTTCCACCCTCAGACTTCAAGAGTCATCTGGTGGGCCGAGGTGGACAGACCCTAAGCATTTTTGAAACCCATCCTATACCTACTTTGATGATGGCAGAGGCAGGCCTGGCCTGGGACAGGGCTGACAAAGGCTGGGGACTCTGGGTCACAGGGTTTCTGAGCCATAGGCAACAGGCAAGGGTCTGAAATTCCAGGAGATAAATTCAAAAGAACACCAAATATGTGGAGCCAAAGCAGGTGCATAGGTATTTGGAGCCAGAGATCAGAGCGAGTCCAAGTGCACCGGGAGCAGTAAGGTAGGAGGAAGTCCCTGCCCCAAATGTCCCCCAAATGTCCGTTTGTCACTTGCAACTTATTTTTGCAGGTTAGTCCATCTCTAGTGCCTCGATGGATCCAGGGTCATGAACAGAGCAGACAAGTGAGGCAATTAAAGCAAAAAATGGCGATTCTGGGCGAATCTTCAACAGCATTCTTAAAGTTCAGTATAATCTGTCCTCTCCCTGTGAAGGAAACCATCTGAGCTGTGGCCTGGGGGCCCATCACCACTGTCAAACATCTAGATACAGGTCCAGTAAGCACAGGGCTCTGAAAGCCATCCGTTCTGTGACCTTGGGGAGTCTTTTAACCATCTGGGGGGGCTCAGTTTCATCTTCTGAGAAATGGGGATAACAGTATCTCCCCCACCTACTTTGTAGGGTTATTGTGAAAATCAAATAAATCATAAAAATGCCTGAAATCACAAGAAATATGAAAATACTGCCAAAACCTAAGAACATTATCAGGCTCCTCTCTTTTAAATTGAAAAAAACAATGTATTTGCCACTCTTCTCTGCAGAGTTCAAAGTCTTCAAAAAGCATTATTTTCTTGACAGGAACTGACGCTTTTCACAGACCTCTGTTAGGAAATCATTTGAAGAGGCCAGCAAACTTTTGCACAAGCCATTTTTAATCTGGGAGATAAACTAATACACTTATTCCCTACAGCCTTCACTGCGACTTTTAAAGAGAAAATGTTCTTGGGTTGTATGTCGTGACTTTTCCAGTAGCTGTTGCACAGGGAGTCCCTCCAGTCGAGCCACAGCGTCAGCTAAGTAGCACACAGAGGTCAGCGAGGGAGCCCTGCTGAAGCCCAGCACCCTAAGGATGCTACTTGGACTTGGTCTTGGATTTAGTCCGGGTCCTGGGTTTAGGGTTGAGAGGACCTTCCTTGTGCTGTACCTCTGAAAAGATAAAAACAATCAGAGTATTGTAGTAACAATATCTAATATTTACTAAGGACTTTTAACTTTACAAAGCATTTTAAAAATTCCATTCTGCTTGAATAACTCCCAAGCTACAAACAGGCAGCGTGCCCAAAATTTGACTCTAAGTTGGTTACTGGGATTCAGAATGCATTTTCCTTAAGTTGAAGTGTAATCAGTTAGTTGCCTGTGTTCTGGGTCCTGGAATAGAGGACTATGTGGTCAAGGAGAATAGAGAGACTGAGAGAACATTTCTCCCTTCCTCCTATACATATCCCAAACTTGGCGGGAAAAAACAATTCGAAGAGAGCTAGTGTCCAAAACCCTCCCACGCCCATTCCTGCACTGCTGTTCTGTCTCCTGGTCCCTCTCCCCCAGTCTCCTGTGCACAGATCCAACTCGGTCCCGGCCCTCGGGGTTGGGGCAGGAGACCACCCCGCTATCAGGCTGGCTCTCCCTGGCTGTTGCATGACACCAACTTTCTCCCTTTGAATCCTTCTGTCTGGCTGCTTCCACCTCCATCCCACATTTGGGCATCTTGTTCACGCCGTTGTCTTGCTCTTAAAGTGTCTCTCCCTGCTCCTAGCTCCTAACTGTATGCTTCACTGAGATCAGTCTAAGCCACTATTCATCTTCACAAACCTCCCTGGAGATTCCTGCCTTCATTCCCAGCTCAGAGCACAATGATTTGTTGACTATTAAAGAGACTGACGCAAAAACAAATAGTCTTGGGCTCCGTCCGGATCTTCCCCTGGCCCAGCATGCACAAGCCTCTCTCCTTCACTGCATGTGACTGTCTGTTCTTCACTGCACAGCTCTCGAGGGAAACGTGATCCCATGCTCGAAGTCGCACACATATGACGCTGCATGTGCCACAGGAGACTCGCATTGCTCCAGGGGGTCTGCATTTTTCAAAGGAGCTGCCTGCTAATCCCAAGGAATGTCCAAACTCTGGATTTTCTGGGGAAAATGTTCAGGTTTCCTGCATGGCATGGGAAGGGCTTGGCTTAGGAGCTGATTCCCCTAAGCTGTGCAGAGCCTCTCCTTCACCTCTGAGCCCCCCGGCAATGACTCTGAGGGAGTATTTGGAAGGAGGGCGAAGGGTGGCCATGTTTGTATAAGTAGTTGTTTATCGGACGGGCACTAATGTATATAGTTATCCTCTACTTAAAACTACTAATACTTTCCACCCTAGATTTAACCTCATCCCCAAGATTTTCATGGAAATGGACGAAGATAACATCACTCATTCCATCCTGAGGTAACCTCTCCAGTTTAACATTGTTACTTTTGCATGGTTTGCATATTTATTTTTCTGTAATCTGGAAAAAGTCTAGTTTTCAAACTATCAGGATAAAATTAGACAATGTAAGATGAAAATTTTTTAATCCATGAAAACTATCTCATATATATTCAAAGGATTGTCATGCTTGGAACAATTAACATCTTACCAGTTGAGAGGTGAGAGGAGGAGAGAAAATGAGCTCAGGCTGGTGACAGTATAGACACACCGTACCTGGGCAGGGGACTGTGGGGCGCTGGCTAACTGACTGCTTTGGCTGGGAGCGTAGGTGAAGAGGGGGTGACAGAGAAACAGAAGTCGCTATCCTCCCTGTCCTATCCCTTCCACCAGGAGTTGTCCTGGAAACATACCAAAGGGTGAAGGTGAGAGCAAAAATTAAAAAAAAAACAGCCTCTAGTCCTGGGGACACTGAGAACTGCGTGAGGGCCGGTTATTGCACTAATTGGAGAGAAGAAAATAAAGAGTTAAATTCCTTTTCCTGTAGAATAATGGTGATTATTTTCATAGAAAATCAAACAAGTACAATAACCAAAGTTAAAATTCCCCACAAACCTCCATCAGCCAGAGACAATGTCTATCAACATTTGGATACAATTTCCTTCTGGTCTTTTTTTAGCTTTAAAAAAGTATGTTTTCTTGCATTTGATATTTAAACATAAGAATTTCCAGGGCACCTGGATGGTGCAGTCATTTAAGCATCTGACTTGGTTTCAGCTCAAGTGGTGATCACAGGGTCATGAGATCAAGCCCTGCATCAGGCTCTGCACTCAGCGCAGAATCTGCTTGGGTTTCTCTCTCCCGTGCTCCTCCCCCTACTCATTCTCATTTCTCGCTCTCCCTCTCTCTCCCTAAAATAAATTTTAAGAATTTCCCGGGGCACATGGGTGGCTCAGTCCGTTAAGTGTATGCCTTCAGCTCAGGTCATGATCCTGGAGTTCTGGGACTGAGCCCTGCATCGGGCTCCCTGCTCAGTGTGGCGTCTGCTTCTCCCTCTGCCTGTCCCCTGCTTGTGCTCTCTCTCTCCCTCAAATAAATAAATGAAATCTTTAAAAAAAAAAGTCCATGTCATTATAAACCATTTTAATAGTGGTATAATATTCAAGTGTATTAGTATAACCTAATTTATTTAACCTTTCTTCCATAATTGGAGGTAGGTCACTTCTGTTATATACAATGATACACTGAACATTTTTGTGCATTAATCTTTTTTTCTGTATTTAGGATTATTTCCTTGGCCTAGATCCACAAGAGTAAAATTATTGCCAAAGGTCAAAGTAGATGCATGTATTTAAGGGATATCTACACATACTCTCAAATTATTTTCTGAAAAAGTTATAGGTCTGTCCACCCACAAGTGTTATCTGTAAAACAAACCAGTTTGCCCCTTCTGACTAGCATTATATATATATTTTTTAAATCTTTGCCAGTTTTAGAAGCAAAACTTGTATCTTACATTAGTTTCTTAGTCTACAATTGTCATTAGGTTTTCTTTTTGTGAGTTTTCTGAATGAGATATACAGTTAATGTGTATTCTTAAGAAAAATATTAACCAGTAAGTCAGTACTAAAGATACTAATATTCTTTTAAGATATTTGTGACCCAAACATGTTTTCTTTCATAAATATAACCTGAATAAAGCAAAACAAGAAAGTAAGCCTCACCTTTCTTTAGAGATTTTGGGGAATGATCTACTGGCCTGATTTCATCATCGTCGTCATCTTCGTCTTCTTCTTCATCTTCTCCATCTTCTCTTTCTCCATTTTCTTCTTCTCTTCCTTGAAACTCCTTCTCTCCAGACCTCATCAAAATAGTCTCTAATTCTCTCTCCAGTTCTTTATTTCTTATAAGTGTATAATGAAGTTTCTCATTTACATCCTCAAACTTCTCCTCTGCTTGTCTGGCTCTGCTTTCAACCTCTCTGATGGGACAGAGTCCAGAGAAACACAACAAAATGGAAAGGTTTGAAAAGTATCTTTCACATATAGAAACTCATTTTCTAGAAGAGGCCGTAGAATTAGCTAAATGCATCTGAAAGGCACAAATAAGGGAGGCAGCAGCATCAATCCTTAGGCAAGAACTGGGGTCCTAGACGCTACTCTGGATGGTAATATCAGCATGGCACTCATGCTGTGATTTAAGAATGCAATGTATTTATCAGCCTGTAGTGAAATCTGACCTTTGGATATTTGGGATTCTCCATCAATAGCCAAGGAACCCCCTTTTCAGGAGCTAATTTTGGCTTCCCTTCATTGATGTGATCCCACAAGCTAAATCCAGTAGTTTCCCTTCTTTGCCAGCAGCTCTAAAACCAGATTTTACAATCAAGAAAATTAGTTTGAAATGTGCTTCTTACTTCCTAGAGTACATGGTCTACATCTACAGGACTACGCTCTTCTCTTGGCATTCTCGACCATCTTAACTATACCTCCCTTCCTAGTCTTCGGCGTATGGAGCATTCTTTCTTGCACAGTAGTTTCTCCCAGTTCCATTTCCGTCTCTAGCTCATCTCTTAGAAACAGACTGGACGGATCACTTCCCCACATACACACACTTTCACTTCCTCCATCACCACCATGGCTAAGGATGGATGTGTCTATGAGAGCAGTAGAATTCACTGCCTCCAGCAGAAGATTTGGACGTACCCATCCCACTTTTAAGGATAAAAGCACCAGAAGAAACAAAGGTAAACTGAGAGGCGTGGATTTCTCAGCGACACCTCCTGGCCAGCAATCTTTGTAATCACAGTTGTGGTGCCTCATACTCACAATAACTTCTCCTGTGTGCGTTCAATTATAGCCATTGCTTCAAGATACTTTGGGGCCAATGTACCTTGATTTGCTGATTCTCTCTGGCAAAGGAAATATGCACTATGAATGAACTGTGAATCCCAACAGTTAATACTCTACTTCTTCAGGATGTTCTGGACCAAACATTCCAGAATATTGTTTTCTACTATCCATATTTATAAAGTAGACGATTAAGTACAATCTCAACAAAACAAAAAACAGGGACTACCTGTGGCCACATAGCATACTGGCTTCCAAATTATTCATGCTACAGGTGGATAAAATTTGATTAGAATTGTAAAAAAGCAGAGAAATAATAATAGAGAAAAATAGAGAATAGAGAAAATAATACCAACAAAAATAATCAAGGAAGAAAAGGTTTAAAAATAAAGACAAGGGTAAACATGTTCCTGTAATATATCAAGGTAATGAGCAAAGAGATTAACTATATTTTTCTTACTAATTTACTTCACTAAGCTCCTAACATTGCAAAATCCAGTCAGATCTTTCAGTTCCTTAGGGAACTTCATAAATATCAAGGCAGTGAAAAAATGAAGGAAAAAACACCTCTTTCATTTATTCTGACTCTAAATACATTCCAGGAAACAAAACAAGAAAAAAGCAAAAGAAGGTATTTAGAAAACCAAAATTATGAGCATATTTAAAAATAATTATTATACCATTTTCCCAGAACTGTGCACTTTTTTTTTAAATTGAAGTATCATCGACACACAATGTTTCATTACTTTCAGGTGTACAGCAGGCTGACTGGGCAAATCTCAACATTACGCTGTGCTCGCCGCAAATGTAGCCACCCCCTGTCACCACACAGTGCTACTACATGTCACTGGCTATATTCCCTATGCCCTACCTTTCACCCCAACACTTATTCATTCTGTCACTGGAAGCCTGAACCTCCCACTCCCCTTCACCTCTTTTTGCCCAGAACCGTGTTGAAAATCTCATTTATCCATGCTTCCCAACCTGAGGCACATAAAAAGTAAGCCCCACATTATAGACGGAAAGGGAGCTTGAAGAGGGTAGGCAGGCTGCCATCCTCACAGAAGGATCTAGTGGGTTAAAGCAAACCCCTCACTGAGGCCTCTTCGTTCTCAACCACACATCCCATTGCACTCTGCTAGTTTTTTCTAAAGGAAAACCAGAGAAAAAGAACGATGTTAAACAATTTCACTTTTACTCTTGCTCTTCTATCTCTTCTTATTTTCCCAGTCACCTATTCTCTTCTTTCTGGTTTGCTCCCTTTTCTTGGGTAGTTTGTTTGGGAAGTAAATGGCGATCACTGTCCAGCCTGGACCTACACACACCACTAACTTAGTTGTTTTTTGAGCCCAAAAGGAAGGTTTTCAGAGCAGAGGCTTCTAGAACTGGAATTCCACACATGGTTCATAGCTGTATGAAACAACTTGATAGGTAGAAACCAGAGTAAACCGGGACTGTACTCTGTACACACGAGCCTTCAGACTCTGCATTTGTTCAACAGACACGCAGTGGACCCTGGAACTGCATGGGTCTGGACTATGCGGGTCCATTTGTACACAGATTTTTTACAGTCCCCTACTGTAAATGTATTTTCTCTTCCTCATGATTTTCTTAATAACATTTCCTTTCCTCTAGCTTACTTCATTATAAGAATACAGTATATAATACATAGAACATACAGAATGTGTGTTCAGTGACTGTTTATGTTCTCTGGAAGGCTTTGGCTCAACGTGGGCTAGTGGTAGTTAACACTGGCCTCATGGCTCTTGGCAGTAACTGCTTCAGACCTTCCTTATTTGTGCCAATCTGCTGTAGCTTCGCATGTGGTCTCTGACTCTCATTCTGCCTTTGGCCTTTTTGACTTGGTCTTCCCTGGGTGTGACTCTACTTATGGACTTCCGACTGGACAGTATCTCTAGTTTGGGTCTATCTCAGGGAAGATGTGGCTCCAGGCCCAGCTCCTTGAGATCCAAGCACTGACATAGTGCCTCATCAGCTTTGGACGTATTTTCTAGAACAACCAATTCCAACGGTCCTTCCTTGCTGCTCTTATGAAATAGGTAAATTAGTCGCTGCTCTGGTGTGCATGGCGTGGTGAGAGGGAAACACAGACGTCTAAGGGCCACCTTCAGCCCAATAACAGAAGGAAGCACAGAAAGTCTAATCTTACCTTAGAAATACTGCTAATGCCCCTAAGTCTGGTCCCTGTTCATCCTTCCTCAGTTCACAGGTGATCCAGCAAACTCTCCCATCTCCCTCATACATTTATCACTCTTTATAGACAGCTAGAATCTGTGGTGTGAAGATGAGCCTGAGAGAGACTGTCGCTAACATCTTGCTTGCTGGGGTCGCTGAGCTGTAGGCAACGCTACTCTTGCGGTCAAGCCGCAGCACCTCGGGCCAGTGTCCCCCCGAGCACTTTGGTATTGGCTCTGGGAGAGCTGGCAGATTTAGTCACCCCCTGTCTCCTCCAGCCAGTTGAGATGTTACAGAATTCTGGCTGCTTGTCCTGCAGCAACAGTGTTGGAATGATTGCGACTCAGAGAGGGCCACAAACGGTGCTGTGTGACAAGGTTCCAGAACTTACTGAACTGGGCTGCATCTGAAGGCAGAGCGGCCTTCTCCCAGGAGGGGCAGTGGCAAAGTCAGTGCAGCTTAATGGGTTCACTGGGTTCACCAGTGAATCAGGCCCAGTACCAGACTGAGCACAGCATGTGCCCACAGCATGTACATGTTCTGTACATGGGGCCTGCTTTGAGTACAATCCTCAGGAATTCCCACAAAGCCCTAACTCCCAGCTAATTCAGGAGCATTTTGCATACTGGATGGTCCAGCCCCATTATGGTGGACACTAGGCATCAGGTAATGGTATGAATGAGGCCAAGCTACTAGTCCGCCCAAGCTGGTAGTGACTTACCACCCATCCTGTTGAGCTATACTTATATCTCAACCCCCAGAAAAATCCCATCCGGAGTCACCTGAAGGAGGGGATACTAAGAGTAACTGGAAATTCCATGCTCAGGTCCATAGTTTCTCAGGGGTCTGGAGCTATTTCTTGCTAGAAACCTGGGACCCCTCTATCTCTTGGAGCTCTCCAGTTTCACAGCTCAGTTCCCAGGGACATGACAAGTTACACCTGCATACCACAGGCTTTCTGCTTCCTGAGCCTTCCTTTTTCCTTTCCCTCCCCAGTGTTAATCAAATGTACTGCCTCCTGGGAGCTGTGTTTTCAGACCAGCAGGAGAGAATGCCGCTGCCTCAAAGGTCTGTTATCCCTGCGAAATGGTTATTTATGTCCTTAGACCAGAGGCTATCTGCCAAAAAAATAAACAAATAAAGGGGAAAAAAAACCAAGCAAACAAAAGCACAAGAAAAACGTACAGTAAAAGTTTTGAAACCTTAAAATGTCCTCAGAGAGCCCCATTTCATGAATGACAAGCGCACAGAGCTCAGCACCTGCACCCTCACCCCCACCAGCTCCTCCTGGCCTGCAGTCCAAATCAAGAGAGCCCTTCCCCAGCTGCCCCCCCCCCACTGCCCCACATCTCTGACCTCACAAGCCAGTGCAAGGAATCTTTGTTCTCTGGACACCCACATCCCCAAATACCAACTTTGTCTCTGCTGGCCTGGCACCATTATGTCCCTTCTGTTTGAGTACCCAGTGATCCCTTTCTGCCCGTGAGTGTTCAAGCCACATCCCAGAGGATGAACATGATTCTTCTTTACCTCCAGGAACTCCCAAGTAACTATACCCAGCAGCCATTTGGGTCCGTGCCCCAGATCTTATGGTCAATGAGAACATAAACAGTTCGATCTTCAGTGATCTAGAGTAGCAGCATTAGCAAACTTCCAGAGCCTGGAGATAGGCTTTCTGGGCCACATCGACCTCAGGTGAGCTAGTCACGTGGCACCACGCCATGTCAGATGGAAACGTCCTGGAGAAGGAGCCCTCCACCATCAAAAACAAGCACCACGCCCCCCCCACCCCCACTCTGACTACAGGCTGTTTTCCTGCCTGCTTCCTGCCTGTCTTGAGGACCACTCAGGAAGTCTGACCCTGACTTCTAGCCTGGATGGCACAGCAGAGGAGAAACTCTGAGGCAGGAAAGCTTTGGGTGGGACTGGGGGCGGGGTGTTAAGCAGATTAAACGGTGCTACCCTTTACCTCCCTTTTCCTTGCATTCTTGCCTCACCCAGTCTTAAGGACTGACAGATTAATATATTATATGAAAAACTTGCTGAAAAGGCATAACTTGGGAAGAATGTGATTACAACCCCTCTCTAGGCTACTCTCACCCCAGTTTGCCTGATTCTCAGGCGCCCGCCTGATTCTCCATGTGGTTTCTCCCGGCTCTTCCTACAAGAATGGGAGCCTATTTCCAAAAACCTCCCTGGACACACATCCCCACAACCTGCCTCTCCTCTGGGCCACACCTCTGCCTCAGTCATCCCGCTGTTGTTCCCCTGCCACCCGTGCTATAGCTCCCACTCCTCCCACTCCTCCCACATGCCCCTGATTACTCAGGCGGATCAGATCCCTAACAGTGAAGTGGTTCTTAACTGTGGGGCTGAGAAATTTGACTAAGTCTATGGATTTCTGCCACCCCCCACAAGGAAACGCACAGTAGAAACACACAGGCAAAACGCTATATGCTATATGCCATTTTGAGGATTAATGGGATCAAGGCATGACATCCTGTACAGAGAGGCATATCAATCTAGAACTGAAATCTAGAACTGACTTAAGTCTATCATAGTCCTAGAACTTTCTGTGGAAGAATTTTAAATCTGTTTTCCTGCTGAGTTTCTAAAGTTTTCCAATTTCCCAATAATTCTTGTGCTTAGAGGTATATGCTAATCGCAGTTCTCAATAGAATCTGCTGAATGAATTTATTTAAAAACTAGGTCAAATTTTGACCAAGATATTGTTAAATTAAGGAAGGCAATGAAATGCTAATTTTAAAATGAGGTTTAAAAAAGAGAATGAGAAGTTTTTTATAAAGTTAAGGTAAAAAACAAGCATTTTCCAGGGATGATACTGGGAAGAAAAAAAAAATCTGAAAAATGCATTATGTAGGAGCTCCTGGCCCTCCTGGAGTTAAAAGTTATGTTAAATCCATATCATTTTTACATAATGTTAACTTTCTTAGCTTTTTTTCTGGTTTTGAATTTCCTACTTGGGTTTCAGATACATACCCAGGAAGAGAATATATTTGCTTCAAATAGAGGTTTGGAATGAATATTTTCATCTTTTTCAATTACTCGAATGAGTTTTTCCTCCTCCTTGGATGTTGAAGGCTTCTAGGGCACAGAAACACAAAGGACCTGTTAGTGAGCTGGTGTGTGACCCAGTGGCGTGGCAAGTTCCCCAGAGAATGTCTGAAGCTTTAATCTTCCATTTGCATTAGTCATTCATCAAGCATTTTTGAAAACTTAGAGCAAATACTGTGAGAAGTTAGTGGGGGTGGAGAAGTGGAGACCAGGGGAGACAATAGTGAGAGAAAGAAAGAGGATGTCTTCCAGACCCCGGGAATTCACAGCACAGTAGGAGAGATGGACCAGAAAATAATTATGGAATGCACGGCTGGTGTTGGCACAGAGATACGCTCCAAAAGCTTTGTACACCCAGAAACGGGCCCTAAATTCTGCCTAGACACTCGGGGAAATGTTTACAGAGAAAGTGTTAGCTGGAGACCGAACAAGACTTTGTAACCTAAGGGCACCTGGGTGGCTCAGTCGGTTAAGCGTCTACCTTCAGCTCAGGTCATGATCCCAGGGTCCTGGGATCGAGCCCTGCATCAAGCCCCACATTGAGCCCCGCACTGGGCTCCCTGCTCAGTGGGAAGCCTGTTCTCCCTCACCCACTCCCTCTGCTTGTTTTCCCTCTCTCGCTGTCTCTCTCTGTCAAAAAAAATAAAATCTTTTATATATATATAAAAGATTTTGTAACAGAGAGAGGAAAGGTCCAGAACTAAGGCCACAAGAGGAGAAAAAGAGGGAATGCATTACACATTTAAAAGGTATGACAGAATTTAGTGCCCAAATAACACTGTTTTCCATTTATTTTGTGTGCCTTCTATATGCCAAGCACTGTATCAGAAATAAAACAGAAAATGCTGGTCAAAAGAGGCTTAGGTGTTGTATAAAATTTCTCTTCTGGGGCACCTGGGTGGCTCAGTTGTTAAGCATCTGCCTTCGGCTCAGGTCATGATCCCAGGGTCCTGGGATTGAGCCCCACATAGGATTCCCTGCTCGGCGGGAAGCCTGCTTCTCCCTCTCCCACTCCCACTGCTTGTGTTCCCTCTCTCACTGTGTCTCTCTCTGTCAAATAAATAAATAAAATCTTTTAAAGAAAATTTTTTTTCTTCTGCTGTCTAGCACGTACAGTAGGTCTAGAGGACCTAGGTCACACCCTGGGATCATGCCAACATTTAAACTATTCACAGAGAAGAAACATCAGGGAAGTAAGATAAGGCAGTCTAGAGAGTGTTAGGTGATCTTGAGTTCTGAGAGCCAAGGACAGTAGTAGTCAACCCAGGAATGAACAAGGGCTCTTAGCCCAGACTAATCTGGGTTTGAACACTGGTTCTGCCACTTACAGCTTTCTGATTTAGGGTAAGTCAGAGTCGACTTTTCTGAGCTTATCTGTAAAATGGGGCAGTAATTTTTACCTTGAAGTTGTGTTGTATAGATAACAAGTAACACATGCAGAACATGTAGCTCAAGGTAGGTACTCAATTATTTGTAGTTATCATTGTATTTTTATTATTATCATCATCATCGTCATCGTCGTCATCATTATAAATGCCCCAGGAAGGGTTTTATTACTACAAATGCCGCAGCAGGTATAGAGACAGGGTAAGGAGAAAGGAGGTGTGGAGATGGGCCTGGGAGGAAGGGGAAGGGCGCCCAGGATGGGACCTGAAGTGGACACAGGGGTGCCTGGGTGGCTCAGATGGTTGAGCATCTGACTCCTGATCTCAGCTCAGGTTTTCATCTCAGAGTCGTGATTTCAAGTCCCATTTTGGAGCTTAGTTAAAAAAAGAAGAAGAAGAAGAAGAAGGAGGAGGAGAAGAAGTGGACACAAAGAGTTTGGATTACTATTTGAAAAATCTGGTAATGAAAGGACAAAGAAACAGCATTAGGGTGACAGGTAGATCGTGTAGGTAATGGGAGTACAGGTATGAATGAAGTTGATGGGAAGTGACTGATTTTTGAAAAGGAAAAGGATACCCTTACCTTGGAAAATAAAGAGATAAGGTTGTCTCAGAAATGGTTAAATCTATTTGAAGAAAGGAAGGGAGCTGAGGTGTTTATTCCAGATGACCTATTTCTATTTTCAATAGTACCTATATATATTCTTTTTTTTTTAAAGATTGTATGTATGTATGTATGTATGTATTTAGAAAGTGTGAGCAAGGGGAGGTGCAGAGAGAGAAGGTCAGAGAGAGAATCTCCAGCAGACTGTGCTGAGTGTGGAGCCTGACACAGGGCTCGATCTCATGACCTGAGCTGAAATCAAGGGTAGGATGCTTAACCAACTGAACCATCCAGGCACCTCAGTACCTGTATATATATTCATTAAAAATATAAAGGGAAAGGACAATATAATACTGAATCATCTTACCTCTTCTTCCTCTTTCTCCTTTTGCATCTTAAAATTATCCTCCATACTTTCTTCTTCCTCGTTTCTAAAAGTAAAAGGCCTGTCTATTTCAGGTTCAATTAATTCTTTTAAAAAATCCTGTGAGATAAAATAATAGTACAATTATAGTTTAGTGTATATTAATAACTAGTAGCATATACTGATTATTCATTCGAAAGTATTTGATGAGCACCAATCTTGCCACTGGACGCTGTGCTAGGGGTAAGGACAAGAGGGGTAATAAGAACAGGTGCTGTCCTCCTACGACCCGGCAGTTGCTCTACTGGGTATTTACCCCAAAGATATGAATAGAGTGATCTGAAGGGGCACCTGCACCCCAATGTTTATAGCAGTGTCCACAAAAGCCAAACTATGGGAAGAGCCCAGATGTCTGTGGATAGATGAATGGATAAAGAAGATGTGGTATACAGATATAATGGAATATTACGCAGCCATCGAAAAAAATGAAATCTTTCCATTTGCAATGACATGGATGGAACTAGAGGATACTGCGCTAAGTGAAATAAGTTAATCAGAGAAAGACAATTATCATACGATCTCACTTATATGTGGAATTTAAGAAACAAGGAAGAGGATCATTGGAGAAGAGAGGAAAAAATGAAAAAGACAACACCGGAGAGGGAAACGAACCATAAGAAACTCCTAATCACAGGAAACAAACTGAGGGTTGGTGGAGTGGAAGGAGGTTGTGGGATGCGATAACTGGATGATGGACATTGGGGAGGGTATGTATTGTAATGAGCACTGGTATTATATAAGACTGATGAATCACAGACCTGTACCCTGAAACAAATAATACATAATGCTATCTGGGGCGCCTGAGTGGCTCAGTCGATTAAACGTCTGCCTTCAGCTCAGGTCATGATCCTGGAGATTTATAATGTTGATGAAATCATTCAGTGATTAATTCAAAATAATTCTGGCCAAGACCTGGGCAGCAAAGAAAAGTAAGCATTTGTAAAAGATGTATAATTTAGGGGCGCCTGGGTGGTTCAGTCATTAAGCCTTCGGCTCAGGTGATGATCCCAGAGTCCTGGGATCGAGCCCTGCATCAGGCTCCCTGCTCAGCAGGAAGCCTGCTTCTCCCTCTCCATCTCCCCCTGCTTGTGTTCCCTCTCTCACTGTGTCTCTCTCTGTCAAATAAATAGATAAAATCTTTTAAAAAAAAAGATGTATAATTTAGAAATTATGGTGTTTCTTCAGTGTTTAAATGTAAGACAAAAGTCCCACGCATGTGTAGGTAGAACCCTCCCTGGCAGACTCTGGAGCTCTGACACAGACGCCGTCACATCTCTCCGCTACAGTTCACAGCTCCCACAGCGATGTGGGCTTCTTCAGTCTTTACTGGAAACCCAATCCTTCAAACACACTGAAGTAAAACTAAACATTTGTGACTGCCACGAAGTACAGGATATTCACTAATGTGGAATCCTGGGTAAACAGGTTGTAGTTAATACCACAGCATTAGCACAGTCACGTGTGGGGTACAGAATGAAAAGTGAAAGCAAGTCAAGGACAGAATGTCAACATTTAAGAGGCAGGCAGTGGAGGAAGACCAAAAGGAGAGTGAAAAGAAGTAAAAAAGTAGGAGAAAGAATTTTTGTCTTGTGAGGAAAGATTACAAAAGGAGTGAATGACCAGTCAACAGGGTCAAATGCTACAGAAAAGTCAAGTTAAATAGGACATTGGGGTTCCTTGGATCTGACAATAAGGAAACACTACAGTACCTTGCAATAGTTCCAGAGTTTTAAGAGAAATGATTCTGATAGGAAGGAGAGATTTAAGTAGTAGGAGAAAAGACATGCTCAAGGGATCTATCTTTTAGAAAGAATGCTACGGCCATGCTTATAGATTGTTTGTATATTGACACATTGGAACTACTAGAGTGGAAGATGTTAAAAAGATACAAAAGAGAGAGGACAGTGGGCTGGGATTAGGTGCTCAAAGGAAGAAATAATCTTAAATGGGAAGATGGAGCCTCGAGGGGAGGAGGAAGTGTGCACAGCAGACCAGACTAAAGACATGCCTCAGGAAGTGGCAGGCAGCTCCCCCTCTGAAAGCCATCCGTTCCTTTCTGAAGGATGAACCAAATCATGCTCTAAGAAAGTGAGGAAAGACGCTTAGGTGGATGATTCTCTCCCTTAGAAGGGAGAACTGCCAATGCTTTCTGTCAGGGGCAAAATTCTCTTCAGGTAGAGTAAATCAACGAGGACTTAGAACACTGATTGGAAAAAGTCACTGAATCCGTATCTACTAAAGTACAGAGGCAAAAAACACAGAAGACCCTGAAAAATGATCAGTGCCAACATATGGCAGATACCTCTTCTCCAAATAGGTGTTCTTTTTCTTCCTTTGTCAGTAACTTTACTTTTTTGCCTTTGATCCCAGAAAGGAGGTGAGAACATGTGGTGATCCACTCATAACATTCTCTCTGAGAAAAGAGAAGAGATGATTATTAAGCAGAAAAAAATCAGACTATACCAACTCATTTATTCACTCGCTTCTATTGAGGAGCTACCAAGTACAACTCTTCTAAATAAAACTCCATTCAATTAACTCGTTATTAGTTCAGTTTGAAGATTTGTGCAGACATGTTTCTCTATACAGACCTGAAATCACATCATCTCTTATCAAAGGTGTTTGAGATGTGGGTCGAATTGGGACAAGGAGCAATGAAGTGCCATGAAACAAGATGAAGAAGGATTGCTGGATTTACTATGGACAAACGGTCTGTCCTGAAAAATGGTTTGCAACTGACCAGGTCAACTGGGATTATATAACAGTAACAATAAAATAGCCCACATTTACATGGCATTAATTACATGCCAGATTCTGTTCTAAACATGTGCAATGTTAACTCATTTGATCTTCAGTATGAAACATGTGCTATGATTTTTATGAGGTATAACTGAAATAACATTACATTGAGAACAAACTGATGGTTACCAGAGGGGAGGTGGATGGGGGGAATGGGTGAAATAGGTGATGGGGATTAAGGAGGGCACTTGTGATGAGCACAGGGTGTTGTACAGAATTATTGAACCACTATCTTGTATACCCGAAACTAATATAACACTGTATGTTATACATACAGTGGAATTGAATTAAAATTATTTTTTAAATTTAAAAAAATGAATCAACCCCAAAACAAACACACATAAAAAAGAAATAACATTAATTTCAGGTGAACAACATAATGATTCAATATTTGTATATATGGCAACATGATCACTACAATAAGTCTTGTTAATATCTGTCACCATATATAGTTAAAAAACTTTTTTCTTGTGATGAGAATGGAACTACGTACTACTATTATCCTCATTTCTTAGATGAAGAAACTGAAGAACAGAGCAGTTGAACATGTTGCCCAAGGTCATATATATAGTTAAGCATGGCATTTGGACTCTAATCCAGGTGGTATCTGCTTTTAACTACTACAAAAAACTCCCCGCCCCCCATTAAAATGAATAAATAAAGATTGGAAGCACTGTTTGGGGGGCAGTGCCTGGGTGGCTGAGTCAGTTAAGTCACTCAAGCCCCATACTGGGCTCCACGTGGAGCCTATTAAAAAAAATTAAAAAATAAAAATAAAAGCACCAGCAGCACTGTTTTGGAAAAGGTGCTCATCCCTTATCTACTGTGATACAGGAGAGGTCTGCAGCAGGTCTCATTCACCTAAAGTGTATAATAATACTACATTCACTTAACCAAGATCTCGTAACAGCTAAGATCGGGCTTCAGTGTTTAAAAGGGATATTATTACTTATTAGTGAATAACAGCAGAGTTAACCAGGAAACATTATCTTCTCTCGGGATGGAGATCTGATCACTTTAACCATCAAAAAACTGTACTGTGTGGTGAAATAATGACCCACTTTAAGTTCCTGAAATCAACCATAAAGAACCGTAATATGTCTCATATTTTTCTCATTATTAGACCTAGTTCTAATTGTGGAGTTTTTATGAAATGTCAGAACCAAAAAAAATTATTTTTTATTTTTTATTCTTTGCCCCAGGGGTACAGGTCTATGAATCATCAGGCTTACACACTTCACAGCACTCACCAAAGCACAAACCCTCCCCAATGTCCATAACCCATCCACCCTATCCCTACCCTCCCACCCCCCAGTAACCCTCAGTTTGTTTTGTGAGATTAGGAGTCTCTTATGAGAACCAAAAAATATTAGAAATCAAATCTAAAACCTTATGTTCTAGATAAGGAAACTGAAGCCTATGGGGGTAGAGTAAGTTTAGCACAGCTTCATTAATGTCACTGATAAATTTCAATTCTGGATTCAAGGGTTAGGATGATGTCTTATTACATATAAGAAAGAGAATCAAACAAGGGATATGAAAGTATTGGGTTCTAGTCCTAAGTTCATCTAATTGTTTGACTTCTTGAGTAAATCCTTAAAAGTTTTCTATCTATTAAAAACAAATGAGGTTGAGGGTGCCTGGATGGCTCAGTTGGTTAAGTGTCTACCTTCAGCTCAGGTCATGCATGATCCCAGAGTCCTGGGATCGAACTGCCCATCAGGCTCCACACTCGGCAGGATGCCTGCTTCTCCCTCTTCCTCTGCCTGCTGCAGCCCGTTTGTGCTCTCTCTATATATATAAATAAAATCTTAAAAAAAAAATAAGGTTGTTGGTTTACTCTAGTGACCCTTATGCAGTGGGGAACTGGTGAAAGCTGTCTTGTGGGGTGGGGAGTCCTAATTTGTAGCATTTGCTGATTTCCATGCCATACACACCCCCACGATGGCAATTTCAATGGTATTTATGATTCAGTATGTTATCAGTAAATGTGGAGCTAGGAATGGGTGTGCACACTCAGCTCTTGCTTGTTATCATGAATCTCCATCACAACACTTCCCCTAAGGATCTTTCCAGCTACAAAATTGAAGCATATATTATTTAACTTTATTGTATCTAGGACAAAGAATTAGTTAATTTTGAAAAGAGTAACAATATTTTTGAATCTTATTTCTTCAGAGTTAATTCATCACTCATGAGAAATAAACTATTCTCTAGTTGAATTTGCATACTGTGAACCAAATCCTAGTCATTTTCTTATAAACTTCTGAGATATTGAAAATACTACCATAAGACTTCTTATGGGGGTAAAAAAAAAATCAGCAGGAATCTTTTGATGAAAGTATTACTGTAATCTATGGAGTTAAGCAAGTTTCCATGGAGTTAAGCAAGTTTTCCTTCAAAACCTTCAACATCGCCTTTGTCCAGCTCTAGACCAGATCGTTTGGTTATTAATCAAAACGTAGAGATCTCTTTCCATCAATATTCTTATTTAATTCTGACCTGCCTAATTCAGACCTGTTTCAATAAATGCTTCTGGTGTAAAGTAAAAGCATTAAAATTCATTTCTGGGCTAAAGAAGGATTTAGGAAGCAAGGGATGGTCCTAAGTGCTAACCCTATTGTTGTGGATCAAAAGCAGGAGAAAAAAAAAGGTTAAACAAGATAGTCTTTTATAAGATACCAGTGGTGAGACTATGGTGGTAATGGAGTTATTAAGAATCAGACTGGATCAAGATATGCCAAGATCAGATGGTAAGCAAATAGAATCACTAGCCACTGGACAATCTCAATGGTCTTGGGAAACTAGATAATCCCCAAGATTTCTTAAAGAAGTAATTTATCTGGGCAGCTATGGTAAAGAATTGATTAACAACCACCAATAAAAGTGATCAAAATCCAAAAGATGCTTACTTAAAAGGATTCCCACTCCAGAATTCTGTCCAGTATTATGCAACTCTCATTTACTGGAAAGGAGCCCAAGAAATATTATGTTGTGGGAAACTATCACTAATATTGCCCAAACGTCAGTCCAGTATGTTGGCAAGATGTTATTCTTCAAGTGCTGGAATGTGGCTGGAGAATGGCACAGGCCACACAGCATCACAGTAAACCCACGTTGGACACGTCTTCTCTAGAGGACCATCTCCCACTCTTCATGACGTGGGATATGGATGAGGCCACAGGAGTCCCTGAGACTGATGTAATAAAAAGTCATGTACCAGACAGGGTGTCCAGGAGATCAAGGGTAGATGGCAGCAGCCATGGATGGGGATGAATTTAAAATTAAGATAACCATACTAAAAGGAGAACTAGCCATTTTTTATAGTGTACTGAGGCATTTCCAGGGCAATGGGGGGTCTGCTAAGCCCTAAACTATTTTTTTTCCTTTGGAATATTTTATCTATCTATCTATCTATCTATCCATCCATCCATTTATTGAGCTAGAGAAAGAGAGAGAGCAGAGCAGGGGAGGGGCAGAGAAAGAGAATCTCAAGCAGATTCTATGCTAAGTAAGGAGCCTGATGCAGGGCTGCGTCTCACAACCCTGAGATCATGATCTGAGCCAAAATCAAGAATCAGACGCTTAACTGACTGAGCCCCCCAGGCACCCCAAGCCATAAACTAGTTTTATGTACCCTTGAAAGCCTTCAGCCTCAGGTTTAGAAAGGGAGGCATATGTATTTGGTAGGAAAAAACCTAAGTAGGAGATCAATTAGTCTTACTTCTGATAGGAGAGCAGATTCTCAGCCTCCCCTGATTAATACTTCCCTGGTTTATTAATTTGAACTTGCTAACGAAGGTTCAGTGAGTGGAGAAGAGCTTAATAGAAGACCTAAGTAGCCTGGTGGAAAGTGTAGGTTCTCAAAGAGATGGTCAGGTCATGGACCTCTAGTCATGGCCTAGGGTAGAGCAAGCAATAAATGGCTCACTGCACAAAGCTTTCACAAAATTTCATAATATGGGTGGTTTTATATAGGTCTCCCAAGGTACCCTCAGAAAGGGCCCTTCACAGCAATACCCGCCCCCATATTGCTATAGCCTTAACTTTAATGGGGAGGTAAGCTTCAAAGCATCCTGAAATCCTCGTTCTGAAATTGTCCTTAACTGGAAACATGGTCTCACCTCATAGAGCTCTACCCCTGTTTAAGCGAATGAAAACTAAGGCATACTCTAGAACAGGCCAGTGAATCTTGGCCCCATCTATGGCAGATCAGCTTCCCCAAACCAGGAGCTCCACCACATCTTGTGGATAACAGCAAAACCTGTTGCAGCAGGCCTGAGCGGATGTGAGCCCATTTCTAAATGCACAGTGAGGGTTATAAGCTCCAAGAGACTGTTCGGTTCAGAGGCACATTAGTCTGTTGTGAAAAACAGGGGCCTTCCCAGAATGAAAAGTAAAACTGAGACATTTAATTCCTAGATGAAAAGTGAAATCTATCTGTAACCACATTTAAGTAGTACAATATTCTTACTCCCCTGACCTGTACCTTAATTATTCAGTGTTTTATTATTTTAATTTTCTACTGAATGAAAATTTGAGTTTTAAAATCTGGATTCAGCAACTATATTTACGAGATTTGTTTCCTCTATATTTATTAGAATTCTTTTTAAACCTTGACAGCTATATGAACTAAACTGGGAAAACTTTTGGTCATTATCTATGCTCTTAAATTGTTTATATAGGATAGAGATCACCTGATCCTTGGAAGTCTGAAAACACTTGTCTGTGGAGTGGAGGCAAAATTTTTAGTATTTTTTTGTTTTCCGTTTTTAAACAATGCATCCATTTCCTCTCTGAAAATGGGCCAATTTTTCCCTTCTAAAGTTAATGTTACTTAATTTATATTTTCCTAGAAAAGTCTCCATCTCCTAGAAATTCTGAAATTAGCAATATGGTGCACATAAAATATTTTACAACCTAATTTTTAAAAACAGTGAGACCTATCCCATATATGACATAAAATACGTATGTAGAATTTAATAAAAACAGTCATCTAAACATCACACAGGCCAGAAAAGAGGAACTACCTGTACCCTCTTTGCCAGTCCTTATATACCTTAATATATTTATCTACTCCACTGTCTATGAACAGGTCTGAAAGCGTGATCTCAGCTATACCTTATGAAACTAGAAAAGAAAGAGGAAATTAAACTTAAAAAAGTAAAAAAAAAAAAGGAAATAATAAAGGCCAGACTGGAAATTAAGGAAGTAGAAAACAGAAAAATAGAGAAATCAATGAAACCAAAAGCTGGTTTTTGAGATTAAGAAAAACGGTAACTCTTTTTGTTCGACTGATGAGGACAAAGAGAGAGAGAAACATTTTCAATAACAGGAAGGAGAGTGGGCACACCCTGTCGTCATTAAAAGGATAACAGGACATGTACCCCTTGGGCAAATAATAAAAATAAAATTAAAAAAAAAAAAAAAAGATAAAAGGATAACAGGACAATAGTATGAACAACTGTGTCAATAAAACTAAACAACTGAGATGAAATCACAAATTCCTTGGAAAACCAAAGGCACTGAGCTTACTCAAGAAGAAAAAGATCATAGCCTTATATCTAATAAAGATATTTCCTTGAACGTATTGGGGAACTTAGACAGCCTCTTACCTGAATAGTTCATTTTCATAATTTACAACCTTCCCCAGAACCCAGATGGCTTCACTGATGAAGTCTACCAAACACTGAAGGAAGCAATTAATAGACAATTCTACACAAATTGTTCCAGAAAATAGAAGACTCATTCTAAGAGGCCACCATTACCCTAATACAAAAATCAAACAAAGGTATTAGAAAATAAAACCACATAATACCCCTCATGAACGTCAACGCAAAAATTCTAAACAAAACTAACAAACTGAATTTTGCAACATATAATAAAGATAATACATCATGATCAAGTGGGGTTTATCTTAGGGATGCAAGGTTGGTTTAATGTTCGATTCAAAAATCAATCAAGGTACAGTAGCTGCCCCCTTATCCATGAGGGATATGTTCTAAGACCCCCAGTGGATGCCCGAAATCACAGATAATACCAAACCCTATATAAACTATGTTTTCTCCTGTATGTACATATGTATGATAAAGGACAGAGAGATTACAAATAACAAATAACAAATAATAAAATAGAACAATTATAACAATATACTAAAATAAAAGTATGTGAATGTGCTCTCTCTCTCTAAACTTCTTACTGAACCATACTCACCCTTCTTGTAATGATATGATAAAATGCCTATATGATGAGGTGAAGTGGGGTGAATGACATAGGCAGTATGACCTAGCATGAGGCTGCTATTGACCTTGTAATGCTACATCAGAAGGAGGATCATCTACTGTGCTGGACCGTGTTGGCCGTGGGTAACTGAAAAGGTGGAAAGTGGAACTGTGGATAAGCCGGGACTACTGGAATTCACCATAATAAAAAACTAAAAAACACAACTCATATGACCACCTCATTCGATGCAAAAAAGGATTTGAAAAATCCAACATTCATCTTAGACTTTAAAATTTTTTTCAGGGGCGCCTGGGAGGCTCAGTCAGTTAAGCATTAGACTCTTGGTTTCGGCTCAGGTCATAATCTCAGGGTCATGAGCTCGAGCCCCACATCGAACTCTATGCTCAGCACAGAGTTGGCTTGGTATTCTTTCCCCTCCCTCTCGCACTCCCTATGCTCTTCCCCGCCCCTGCTCACAAGCTGGCTCTCTCTCCCTCTCTCTCTCTCTCAAAAATAAATAAATAAAAATCTCTAAGAAGTTTTTTCAAGAAACATGGACTAAAAAGGAACTTCCTCAAGCTGATAAAGGGCATCTGTGAAATACCTACAGACACTATTATACTTAAAGATGACAGAATATAAGCTTTTCCCCTAAGACAGACAAGGCAAAGATATCAGCTTTCACCACTTTTATTCAGCCTGGTACTGGAGAGTCTAGGCAGTGCAAAAAGCAAGAAAAATAAATAAAAGCCTTACAGATTGGAAAGGAAGAGAGAAGACTGATCCTATCTTCAGATGCCACGACTGTGTACAGAGAGAAGTCTAAAGATTCTAAATGGGGGAAAAAAACTATTTAACAAAAATAAGTTCAGGAAGGTCAGTATATATTTTTTTATTTTTTAAAGATTTTTATTTATTTATTTGACAGAGAGAGAGAGACGCCAAGAGAGGGAACACAAGCAGGGAGAGTGGGAGAGGGAGTAGCAGGCTCCCCACTGAGCCAAAGGCAGATGTTTAATGACTGAGCCACCCAGGCATGCCTGAAATCAATATATTTTAAAAATCAATTATAATTCTATACATTAGCAATGAATAATCAGAAGTTGAATTACAAGGGCACCTGGGTGGCTCAGTCAGTTAAGCCACTGCCTTCGGCTCAGGTCACGATCCCAGAGTCCTGGGATTGAGCCCCGCATAGGGCTCCCAGCTGAGCTGGGAGCCTGCTTCTCCCTCTCCCTCTGCTTGCTGCTCTGTCTACTTGTGCTTTCTCTGTATCTGTCAAATAAATAAATAAAATCTATTTAAAAAAAAAGAAGTTGAAATTACAAATGAGTCAATTACTAAAAAAAAAAAAAGAAACACTTATGATAGTACCAAAATATGAATTATGTAGGGATAAATCTGACAAAAGATGTGTAGCAGCGCCTGGGTGGCTCAGTTGGTTAAGCATCTGCCTTCGGCTCAGGTCATGATCCTGGAATCCTGGGACTGAGGCCCATGTAGGGCTCCCTGCTCGGTGGGGAGCCTGCTTCTCCCTCTACTCCTCACCACTGCTTGTGCTCTCGCTCTCTCTCTCGCTCTCTCTCTCTTATGCGCTCTCCCTAACGTGCTCTCTCTCTCATATAAATAAATAAAATCTTAAAAAAAAATGTGTAAGACCTCTACACAATAAAACTTTTTTGAAAGAAATAAAGGACTTAAGTCAATGAAGAGATATACCGTCTTCACAGATCCAAAGACTCTATATTGTCAGGATGACAGTTTTTCACAAATTGATCAATAAATAAAGTGTAATCACAATCAAAATCCCAACAGGAATTTTTGAGAAATTGATAAGCTAATTCTAAAAATTTCATATATGGGGCACCTGGGTGGTTCAGTGGGTTAAAGCCTCTGCCTTTGGCTCAGGTCATATCAGGGTCCTGAGATTGAGGCCCTCATCGGGCTCCCTGCTCAGCAGGTTGCCTGCTTCCTCCTCTCTCTCTGTCTGCCTTTCTGCCTGCCTCTCTGTCTACTTGTGATCTCTCTCTCTCTCTGTCAAATAAAATTTTTATTTTAAAATCTTTAAAAAAAATAAAATAAAAAATAAAAATTTCATATATGGAAAGCAAAGGACGTAGAATGGCCTGCTCGATCTTGAAAAAGAGTAACAGGGACACCTCGGTGGCTCAGTCAGTTAAGCATCTGCCTTTGGCTCAGGTCATGATCCTGGAATCCTGGGATCAAGCCCTACATAGGGTTCCCTGCTCAGCAGGGAGCCTGCTTCTTCCTCTCCCTCTGCTCTTTCCCCAGCTCCTGCTCTCTTTCTTGCTTGCTCTCTCAAATAAATAAAATCTTTGGAAAAAAAAAAAGAACAAATTTGGAGGATACATTACTGGATTTCAAAAATTATAAAACTGCAGTAATCAAGACAGTCTCATTAACAGAACACAACACAATGTCCAGAATAATATCCACTGTGGACGACAGATCATATCAAGTGTTGGCGAGGAAGTGAAGCAACTGCAGTATTCAGACACTGCTGGCAGGAGTATGAAATGGTTTAACTACTTTGGAAGACAGTTTGATGGTTTCTTAAAACGTTAAACACACACACATACCATTGTGACCTAGACATTCCATTTCTAGATATTTGCTCAAGAGAAATGAAAGCGATGCATCTGTACATGAATGCACACTGGAGCTTTGTTTGTAATAATCAAAACCGCAACAATTCAAATGCCCATCAACAGAGAATGGATAAATAGTGTACATCCATACAATGAAATACTACTTAGCACTAACATGCATAAACTTTTAATAAAAGTACAATGTGTGTGAATCTTAAAATAATTGTGCCTCGTCAAAGAAGTGAGACCAAAAAAGTACACATTCTGTATAATTCTATTTATATAAATTCTAGAAAATTAAGAATAATCTTTGGTGTTAGAAAGTGAAGCAGACATTGCCCAGGGAGGGGATGAGGCTGGAAGGAGAAATGACAAAGGGGTACAAGGAAACTTTGAGCGTGTTAGGTATTTTCCTTTTTTTATCGTCATAATCATTTTACGGGTGTATCCATAATTTAGAAATTATCAGATTGTGTACTTTAAATATGTGTAGTGTTTTGTAAATCAAGTCAACCTAAGAAGTCTGCTAAAAACAAATAAAAGTAAGGGGAAGAAAGTGCTCGTACCTTCATCTCATCCAGCTCCTGAAGTTCTTTAGCAGCACTTTTTTCTAAGTGACCTGCCTTATTCAGAGCCATAGCTGTTACCAGCCCTTTGCAACAACTGAGGGGACAAAAAGTACACATACAGCATGATCGATTTATTGTTGGTTCCTCTTCTAAGTGTTTCAAATCCCTATACAGTGGAAGTTTACGATAATGATTAACCTGCTGAAAATAATCTCTCGGTTTCTCACCCTCATCTAGTTCCCCTGCCCACCCCCCTTCATTTCTCTCGCTCTTGACCACTGGTAACACTGAACGGAAATGAAGGGGAAAATTGGCTAGACCATAAAAGCTACTTCCTGAATTTGAAGCATCCTAGTGACATATGTTTCCTAATCAATAAATTACAATTTTGCAGGCCTCATCTGTATTTGGCAGGAATCTTCTAGTTTTTCAGATATAAGGGATTTTCAGTTGAAATTTTTTTAAGAGATGCTTTGGGGGCACCTGCGTGGCTCTGTCAGTTAAGCATCTGCCTTCAGCTCAGGTTGTGCTCTTGGGGTCTTGGGATGGAGCCCCACACTGGGCTCCCTGCTCAGTTTGTTTTTCCTTCTCCCTTTCCCTCTGCCCACTCTCTCTCTCAATAGATAATAAATAAATACATTTTTTTTTTAAAAAAGAGGTGTTTCAATTGGTGTTCAGTGAAACCAAACATATTTAGTGAAATATAAGTGTACATTCGGTTTTGCATGGAATGACACAGGAAGTACAAGCTTCTTCGTAAATGCTCCCAGTATGTGCAAACATGCAAGATATATCTTATTAATGCAAGCAAGGAGGCCCTTTTGGTTTAATTTGCTTTTCTTTCTACTAATTCTCACTCCAGTATAGGAATACACTTCCCACCCTATCTATGGTTAACACTGTGTTCAAAAGAATTCTAAAGCCATTGGGAAAACACTTAAATCAACTATTTCAACTGGGCAGTGTTAAAACTAGTTTAAAAACTACCCAACACTCCCTTATTGCTGCTACCTCCCTGCCCTTATCTCCTCTACTTGAAGTCACATTTAATCTTCAAATGGACAGAAATGAAACAACCAGATAGTTTCACCTGCTCAAATAGCTGGAATATTGCGCCAACTTTCTGGCCAATGCAACCGCGTCTTGCTCTAACTTTGCAACTCCTAGATCGTGTTTCTCAGCACTTTCCTTCCTCAGATTTGGGAGAGTGTTTTGGTCAGTAAAGTCGGGCACCATTACAATCAGCAAGCTTACCATCCACTGGATCATAGATACATGCAATTCATCCATCTGTTAAAAAAAGATTACAATACAAATGAACCATTTTAAATAAATCAAACAATGAAAACCATACCAAATTTAAGAATAGAAATCACACCTGTGTCCAACTTTTAACAACACTCTCATTCTTAATGACATCAAATCATAACTACTCAGCTATGGCTTCTGATGGCTTCTTACCTTTGCAAAGCTGGTTTTATTGATGGTTGTGTAGTAAAAAAATAAAATAAAATAAAATAAGTACTTTGGGAAAATCAAGGTACAATAGGCAATGAGGGTGGTACTGTCCAACCCATTTCCAAAGTTAGAGAAGTTGTACAGTGTCCAAGTACATATGTTCCATCGTAAATAATTTTGATGAAAGGAGAATGAAATAAAAGATTCTCTTTTTTCAATGTACGTATATCTAAGAAGTTAAATTAAAACATTAAATTTTACAAAGCTTATTTGAGTAAGCAATTAGAGTTAGGCAGCGTCAAAACCAAAAAAATGGTTAGGGGCATTCTGCAGGCAGGGGCCAGGAAAAAGATTTTATTTTATTTTATTTTTTTAAGATTTTATTTATTCATTTGAGACAGAGAGAGAGATCACAAGTAGGCAGAGAGGCAGGCAGAGAGAGAGGAGGAAGCAGGCTCCCTGCTGAGCAGAGAGCCCGATGTGGGCCTTGATCCCAGGACCCTGAGATCATGACCTGAGCTGAAAGCAGAGGCTTTAACCCACTGAGCCACCCAGGCGCCCCAGGAAAAAGATTTTAATAGAGAAGATGCTAAAGCAGAGCAAAGAAATTATTTAATTGACTATAACTCAAATGTTTGCCTTATTTAGGAAAATTTAGTTATTTGACTGTTGTGATAGTTGTCCTTGTGTTTCACTTTTTCATAATCAAGAGACTCTAACTGACTGTTTATAATTAGTTCTTGAGTTTTGTTTTCTCGGATTCAAGTGCGTGGGCTCTGGCTTTTGTTTGTTTATAGAAGCTACCAGAGGCCCAAGAGCTACCCCAGTCTAATGGCCTTTTTGTTTAACTCTTTTAATACGTATTACTTTTCTAAACAGTTACTAAATTATTAGGAAAGAAATATTTAGTAAGTTGTATGAAACTACGTCCTTAATAAACTGAACTCTGGGGTGTTTCTTTCGGTTGGGGAGTATGAAAATACTGAGAACCAAAGAGCACTAACCAGTCAAATTTGGAAACCTCTGCATTATCCTATTTTGCGGGAGCTGAGACCCAGAAGTCAAATGCAGAAAACTTTATGAAATGCAAACGTTAAGCACACCATATTCTTCAAATGCTCTATCCTCTTTCTCTGTCGGTGAGTTCCTCAGTACTCTTCTCTAGGCTTAAACATGACCTACTCGGAGAAGACTTTTTAATTTCCACTGGCTTTAATTTTCTCCTTTTCGCACATTTCTATGGTACTTTGCACATCTCTATTATATCACTATTTTAACAGTTTGCACATCTGTGACCTCAATTAGCCGGTGCATCTCTTTAAGACACGGGCCATCATTTTATCCCTCAAAACCACACATAGTACTTGGCAGAGAATTAAGTGCTTAATAGATGTTTGTTAAATGGATAAATAAAAATCAAACTGGGTAGCCCATCTGGTAGTAAAACCCAAGCCCCCCCACCTCAGAAGGAAATGTTATTACTGACCTAAAGCAATGTTGATGAGTGTATTTTTATACCTTAATTAACACATCAAGAAAAGGGCAACTCTTCCTGAGGAATGGTTTAAAAAGATTGCTGTCCCATTTCACAAGTTAAAAGATATTTCCCCCGACATTCACAAACTATGCCCCTGCTGCTTCTCAAAGTAAATAAATTCCCAACTGCTCTTTCTTATACCAGTGGCCTGGATTATACTATCATAGAAAGAACTCATTTGTGCTTACATAAAATATTAATCAATCCTTGAACCGTACCTAATGAACAGAAACATGTTATCTTCATTTCGGAGTTATATTGGAGAGAATAAATGGTAGAATCTAGGGCATGCAATAGTTCATAGGTGAATTTAAAATTAGAATAAAATTAAGCACAAAAGTATATCTTTCACTTTTGCAAAGATATGAAAGCATTCTTTCTAATTAGATAGAGAGTACATATAAGTGCTATAATAAACAAGAGGTTTAGGGGCATCTGGGTGGCTCAGTTGGTTAAGCGACTGCCTTCAGCTCAGGTCATGATCCCAGAGTCCCAGGATCGAGTCCTACATCGGGCTCCCAGCTCTATAGGGAGTCTGCTTCTCCCTCTGACCTTCTCCCCTCTCATGCTCTCCCTCTCTCTCTCTCATAAATAAATAAAATCTTAAAAAAAAAAAAAAACAACAAGAGGTTTAACTCTGATCCTGATACAAAATCGTAAAAGAGAATTTTTAATGAATTAAGTGATTTTTCTTTTATGGAAAGACTTATTCCAAATTTACTAATCTTGTCAGGGATGACAAATAGCTACTTAGCCACCTTCTAGCTGATTTTTTAAATCATATTTAATTTGTCCTTTCAAATTATAAGTGATGTTTAATAATGAGTAAGAGAAATTTATGTTATGGACAGGTCATTTTGAAAATGGATAGAATTTCTATCTTGGTATGATTTTGCTGCTGAACATGACACATAGCCCACTTTTTAAAACTTTCAAACTTATATACTTGAAAATCTGTAAATAACTTTTTTTTTAAAGGTTTTATTTATTTGACAGAGAGAGAGATCACAAGGAGGCAGAGAGGCAGGCAGAGAGAGAGGAGGAAGCAGGCTCCCCACCGAGCAGAGAGCCCGATGCGGGGCTCGATCCCAGGACCCTGAGATCATGACCTGAGCCGAAGGCAGAGGCTTTAACCCACTGAGCCACCCAGGCGCCCTGGAAATAACTTTCTAATTGTTCTAAAATCTTAAAATCAAAGTGTTTCCGCTGGCTGAGAATCTTTTGTTAAAACGTAGAAGTGCCCTAATGCCTAATGTCAGCAAGAGCAGCTGACTGACATTACAGTAGAGGGGGAATTTAACTAGTTACGATTTAATAGAAGCCTCTGTGTGACACTGATAGGATTAAAGGATGAGTCTTATTATTTAATAAAGACACTTCTTCAATTTTGATTCATGTTTCTTTGTGAGCTATCATTTCAGAATGACAGTCCTTAAAAGAAAGTGCTGAAGCTGATCTTCAAATGACTTTATCACTAAGTATTAACTTGTGATTATAAAAAATTATAAAGCCTGTTCACTCACATTTTACTAAAAATTATCTTAAAGTTTTGCTTACTTCAGCCTGTTTCACTGTTTGTATGTGTATTATACACGTAAATTATATATAAAAGACAAAGATCTTTTTGCTGATAGACACACATGGTGGAAAGGGTTTGAGGATCAGTGTTTTAGCCTGTCAAGCTGCAGAGTAGATGGAGTTACAACGTAAAGGAAAAAAAACAACAAAACTGAAGGTAAGAAAATGAATCAGAAAGGAAAATGAATGGTGGGTGGAACAAAGACAAACTTTTTCATTTTTAAATAGTTATAGCAGTTAATGTATGGATATACACAGTTCCTAAAGGAATTGATACTCTTGTAAGTTTTCTACACACTTTAACTATATCATAATGTAGTGTTAAAATAGAGGTATATTAAGGTACTTTCTAAATAAGCCTGTATTATAAAGACTGAATTCCATAATATAAAAAATTGAGTAATTGATTCCATGGAGATAAATACCCAATAGTAAATTATTTACCAAAGAAGGGGTTAATGTAGGAATACCATAAGACAACAGTGCTGGAATGCTCTTCCTTACTTCATTCGAAAAGTATTTATTGAATCTCATTATGTGACAGTACTCTGCTACCCTTTTTCTTAATTTTGATTGTCTTCCAAGTTAGAGAAATTTCTCCTAAGTCTGGGGATCCCCTGGATTCATTCTTCCAGTCTTTACATATGTGCTCCTCAACTTTTGGTGTCTATATTTACAACATATTCATAGACTGATATATTGTAATGCTTCATAAATAGTATACCCATATAACATCACGGTCTTTGCCTTTCAAATTCCTTTTTTTTTTAAGATTTTATTTATTTATTTGAGAAAGAGAGAGAGAGAGAGACCAAAAGAGAGAGAGACAGAGCATGAGTGGGGGAGGGGAGGCAGAGGGAGAAGCAAACTTCCCACTGAGCAGGGAGCCAGTCACAGAGGTCCATCCCAGAACCCTGGGATCATGACCTGAGCTGAAGGTACCTGCTTAATTGACTGAGCCACCCAGGTGCTCCTTAAATTTCAAATTTAAGCAATATTTAAGTGAATTAAGTTCCTTTTACCAATTTTGTAAGATCAAATATTTGTATACCAAGTTTAATTATAAGAGAATCCTGTGGGGATCTAGATTATAATTAAGACTTGGCAGTAGGAGTAAATGCAGTGAACTATGCCTTTGGAAATTATTATTTCATGTTGTGCTGGTTAAGAAGTCCACAGGTTCAGGGGTACCTGGGTGGCTCAGTCGGTTGACCATCCAGCTATTGATCTTGGCTCAGGTCATGGTCTCAGGGTCATGAGATCTAGCCCCGCATCTGGCTCTGTGCTCAGCAGGGAGTCAGCTTGAGAGTCTCTCTCCCTCTCTTTTGGCCCCTCCCCCAACTCATGTGTGTGCTCTCTTTCTCTATATCTAAAATAAATAAATAAATCTTAAAAAAAAAAACAGAAAAGAAGTTCACAGGTTCAATTCTTCAGAATTGCAGAACAATTCTATTTGTTCTAAAAATTACAGACTAATAGTATGGTGGCTTCTTGTCTTTCTTCCTAATATGTTGCTGTCATCCTTCAGCCAGGCAGGAGCAACATAAGTCCTTAAAATGTTCACATTCCAGATTAATACTATTAAGGGGGAAAAAATCAGTATACTAAGAGTAAAGATAGTAATTAGAACTCAAAACTTTTGATCACCTCTGAAACTTCATTACAAATGCAGGAACACACTACATTTAAAAATCCCTACAAGTCATTTGAGTAATTATATCATAAAAGTTCCCATTTTGCCCTGTTTTTTTTTTAAAGGACTTTATTTATTATTTGACAGAGAGACACAGAAAGAGAGGGAACACAAGCAGGGGGAGTGGGAGAGGGAGAAGTAGGCTTCCCGCTGAGCAGGGAGCCTGATTAGGGGCTCGATCCCAGGACTTGGGATCATGACCCGAGCCGAAGGCAGACGCTTAGCGACTGAGCCACCCAGGTGCCCCACCCATTTGCCCTCTGAACCTCCTGCTTCAGTTGGATAGGCATGACTTAGTCTTTCCTTGAAGAGAACTCCCAGACAAGGCAAAATATAATTTCACAAACCCCTACAAGTACATACATGGTGCTGAAGTTCAATGTTACCATTGTTAATCTCATCGCCTATCTTCAAAAGCCATTGTTGAATCATGTTAAATATTTGTGCTTGGAGTACCCTGAAGGAAAAATCAAGTAAAATAAATATAAGATATTTATACTTAGAGTGTAAAAGTCTAACTATCAACTAAAAGAAAAGATTTTATTTGGGTGGGCCTAGGAAATGTAGGTGTTGACAACTCTTGAGAATTCAGAGAAAGGGGAATCAAAGCCCTGAATTACCTGGTATAATGGCTTACTCATTATCACCTGGGTGGGTAGCAACTGGCAATGATGCACTTTGGACAATGTAGATCTTACCTTCAATGCTAGCTGTCTACTATAAAAACTCACCCTCATACCCTTTACACTCACTTCTAGGCAGTGAGGCCACAAAGTGAGAGGAATGAATTTTAAAATTCTCAAAAGATCAATTTCCAACACGTAAGTGTGAGGACCAAAGTTGATCCACCCCACTCCACCCCCCAGTGAAACTGGTGAGAATTACTTTAAAAAACAAAACAAAACCAAAACACCGAAAGCCTCTGGAAAGGACAAAGCAACTGAAGAAACGTTCAACACAATCTATGAAAATTCAGTAAGAAAGGCAAGAAGAGCCTAAGGTATTTAAAACAAGACTACTCCCTCTCTCTCCACTCTCAGCTCAGTGAGGCAGAAACTCCACCCTAGACTGCTGCAGCCAAGAACACAGAACTCCCTCCCTCACCCTCCAGCTCCCAGTCAGAGGGCTTTCTTCCTGGGAGGCACAGGATTTCCAAGATTTCTTACGTGACCCCAGCTGCCTGTTGCTGAGGCTAGGTACTGGGAAAATGCAGCTGAGAAATGGGGATTCCCTTCTGTCCAAGAGAAAGCTATGGGAACTTACGGGCCAGAATCCACATCCATATACTGAGGAACGGTACCAATAATGTTTATCGATGCATCCAGTTGAGATTTCATTTCATTAACTTTTTTATTAAGTCCTTCCCATTCTTCATGAAGCATTTCAGGAAACTCCAGGACACTTGCCAACTTGAAAGAACAGAATTCTAGAAAACTAATCAAACTTGAAAGAATTTTAGATATACCTAGAAAAGTAAGGAAAGTACTAACTTTAAAAAGTATTCATAAGTCTACCATTGCAATCATAAACTACAAAAATACTAAAGGGGATTGGCATATCTTCTTTTCATCTTTTCATTATCCTACAGTTTGCCTAGCACAGAACCTTGCAAAAAGTAGTTCTTAAACAAATGTTTAGTGAATAAACACAATGCAGTCAGTGCTTTTCTGACTCTCAATTTATTTCTTTGATGACAGTTTATACTCTTGTTTCTTGTCTTCTCAGCTGAGAACCAAATGCATTAAACTCAGAAACTACAAATTACAGTTTTCTACAATAGGCATTAATTAACTTAGTTATTTTGTTGAGAAGACAATGATGATAAGCAGCTTCTTTGTGACTATAGGATAGTTAATAACAGAAATAAGAATGGTTTAGTGCTTGAGTCATTTTTTAGGTCATTTGTTCAGGTTTTCATGAAGCTTATAGTTTTGGTCTGAACAAGGACTGAGTCTGGATCCTAATCTTTGACCAATTCACTGTGAAATCATAGTAAAATATCACCTCTATACCTTTGTCTTATCTCATTTGCAAAATAAGAGATGATACGCTCTCATCTTAGGGGCACCTGGGCGGCTCAGTCAGTTAAGCATCTGCCTTTGGCTCAGGTCATGATCCCAGGGTCCTGGAATCACGTCCCCACATCAGGCTCTCTGCCCAGCAGGGAGTCTGCTTCTTCCCTTCTCCCTTCCACTCTCCCTCTGTGTTCTCTCTCTCTCTCTCTCTCTCTTAAATAAATAAAATCTTTAAAAGAGAAAAGAAATGCTCCCACCTTAGAGATTTATAAAGAGAAATAGATAAAAAGCAAACTTTTTTTGTCCTTGATGAAAATATTTTACTGCCTTCATCAGTAAACTTTGATCTCTTATGAGTATTCAAAATGATCTGTTAATTTCACTATCCTTCATCATTTTGACTTCCTCACTTATTTTAAGCCATTTACTACTTCATTTTTTTCTATGTCCACTATATATTCTCATGGGGAGTTATCAGTTTTCTAACTACATTACTGATGCTATAGATAATTAGGATTGTGTTTTCCCAATGAAGTTGTTTTATGTTGAACAACAGTGCCAGTCAATGGACCAGGATTGCCCAAACACTTTACTGGGAGGGATTCTTTTTTTTTTTTTTTTAATTTTAAGTAGGCTCCATGCCCAACATGGGCTTGAACTCATGACCCTGAGATCAAGAGTCACATACTCTACCAACTGAGCTAGCTAGGCAGCCTAGCTGCAAAGGATTCTTAAGTAACACATGACACAGTGAATAAAGTCTTCATTCTCATGAAATATAGTATCATTCAGTCTCAAATTATCTCTAGAATTTCTCACACACAATGTCCAACATCAATCAGAAACAGTCAGGAATGTGAAAAGAACGGACTCTTGTGAGTCAAGACAAAATACAGATAATAAAAAAATACCTATAGGAGAACCATATAGTACTGAATTATCAGGCATGGATTTTAAAATTAACTGTGAGCAGAACAGAAAGCCAAAAAGTACACCCATGCTTATATGGTCAATTAATCTACAACAAAGGAGCCAAGGATATATGATGGGGAAAAGATAATCTCTTCGATAAATGGTGCTGGAAAAACTGGACAGCTGCATGCAAAAGAATGAAATTGGACCATCGTCTTACACCATACACAAAAATAAACACAAACTGGATTAAAGACTAAATGTAAGACCTGAAATCATAAAACTCCTAGAAGGAAACAGGCAGTAATCTACTATGAGTGACCAAGACAGTTGGTACTGGCACAAGGACAGACATCCAGATCGATGGAATAGAATTCGAAGTCCAGAAATAATCCCATACATCTATGGTCAACTAATTTTTGACAAGAGTGTCAAGACCATTAAATGTGGAAAACATGGTCTTTCTAACACATGGTAGTGGGATAACTGGATATCCACATGCAAAAGAAGCCTTTACCTCACACTATAGACAAAAATTAACTCAAAATGGTCAAATACCATAATATAAGAGCAAAAATTACAAAACTCTTTTTTTTAAAAGATTTTATTTATTTATTTGACACAGAGAGAAAGATTACAAGTAGGCAGAGAGGCAGGCAGAGAGACAGGGAGAGGAGGAAGCAGGCTCCCTGCTGAGCAGAGAGCCCGATGCGGGCCTCGATCCCAGGACCCTGAGATCATGACCTGAGCCGAAAGCAGAGGCTTTAACCCACTGAGCCACCCAGGCGCCCAAAAATTACAAAACTCTTAAATGAACACATAAGGGTAAACTTTATGACTTTAAATTTGGCAAAGGATTCAAAGACATGGCACTGAAAGCACAAACAAACAAAAAAAAAGATAAACTGGACTTCACCGAAATTTAAAATTTTGGACTGCAAAGGACACCATCAAGAAAATGAAAAACATCCCACACTGGGCGCCTGGGTGGCTCAGTGGGTTAATGCCTCTGCTTTCGGCTCAGGTCATGATCTCAGGGTCCTGGGATCGAGGCCCGCATCAGGCTCCCTGCTCAGCGGGGAGCCTGCTTCCCTCTCTCTCTCTCTCTGCCTGCCTCTCTGCCTCCTTGTGATCTCTCTCCCTCTGTGAAATAAATAAATAAAATCTTAAAAAAAAAAAAAAAAAAAAAAACCATCCCACAGAATAAGAAAAAATATTTGGAATTCATATATCTGAAAAACCACTTGTATCTAGAGTATATGAAGAACCCTAACAACTCAAAAACAGAAAGACAAAAAGCCCAATTAAAACATGGACAAAGGATCTGAATAGACATTTCTCCAAAGAAGATACACAAACGGCTAATAAGCCTTAAAAAGATGCTCAACATCACAGTCATCAGAAAAACATGAATCAAAACCATAATGAGATACTACTATACACCCACTAGTATGGCTAGAATCAAAAAGTCAGATAACAGTGATGGCAAGGATGTAGAGAAATCAGAGCCCTCAGACCCTCAGGGTAGGTATTTAAAACTGTGATAATGGTGGCACGAGTCTATGAATGTACTAAAAATTATCAAATTATATACTTTTTTTTAGCTTTCATTTATTTATTTGAGAGAGGGAAAGACAGAGAGAGCATGAGCTAAGGGAGAGGCAGACTCCCCACTGAGCAGGGAGGAGCAAGGCTCAGCCCCAGAACCCTGGAATCATGACCGGAGCCTAAGGCAGACACTTAAGCGACTGAGCCTCCCAGGTGTCCCCAAATTATATACTTTAAATTATACACTTTGAATTATATACTTTATATATTATATACTAAATATACTTTAATTCATACTGCATATGAATTATATCTCAAAAAAGTAGTGCTCAGGGAGGCCTGGGTAGCTCAGCCGGTTAAGTGGCTGCCTTCAGACCTTCAGCTCAGGTCATGATCCCAGGGTCCTGGGATCGAGTCCTGAGTCAGACTCCCTGCTCAGCGGGGAGGCTGCTTCTCCCTCTGCGTGCCATTACCCCTGCTTTGTGCTCTCTCTGATTAAAAAAAAAAAAAAAAAAAAAGCAGTGCTCAATGCTTTATTTTGCATGATTTTTAAATCCATATGTAACATTATTTAGATTTTAAATATTAATTGTATTACAAATAATAATCACGATTAAAATGTTTTATAATGTCAAACAACAAGTCATTGTTTTTTTCTTACCATTATCCCCATTTATTCTTATTTCAAATTCTTCGTAGAGTCTTCCTATGGTTTTCGTGATTTCCTTCATGTGTTGTTGCTCTGGTGGCATATCCCCCTCCATACTTTTGTGGCGATTCAATATCCCAAACCCAACATCTGCCCAGTTTTCCTGTAAATGTTTAATAATCTTGAGAGAATCATATTTTGATATTAGCAAATCCCCAGTATACTTGTCTTTATCTTCAGTCAACACCTAGAAAATGAAAGGCAGTGAGGAAATTAGACTATTATTCACTAATGATTTCATCAAAGTCTACCCAAGATCCTTATTTCCCAATGACTGCCAATTATTTTAGAGTCATATACCCTATTATTACTCATTCCTACAATTTTTTCATGCGACATGAAAAATTATTATTTTCAAAATTAAAGTGGGGGCACCTGGGTGGCTCAGTCAGTTAAGCGTCTGCCTTCAGCTCAGGTCATGATCCCAGGACCCTGGGATGGAGCCCTGAGACTCACTCCCTGCTCAGCAGGGACCCTGCTTCTCCCTCTCCCTCTGCCTGTGGTTCCCTCTGCTTATGCATTCTCTCTCTATCAAATAATTAAATAAAATCTTTAAAAAAAATTAAAAGTGAATTTAAATTAATTATAATACCCTATAAGATAACCCATATTTTACCAGATGAAAATAGTTATATTAAATCCTGTATGGGTAAAAATAAATAACAAGCAAATAAGGACCAGAGAGCTGAGCATGTTTAATTACTACCTGCTTTGGTGAGGATATCACCTATCTGTTTACATGATCCCCACTGGACTGGGAAAGTTGCTAGAATGTATAGGTTGTGTTTTATTTGTCTAGCCTGGAGTCCAAGTCCTATAACAAAGTGCAATTTACATATATGTGATTCAGATAATGAAAACAAATCACCCTTGCTTCAAAAAGAGTAATCAGTACAGGGAAACAATGTAGCAGAGCAATTAGGGGCAAAGATTTGGGGGACAGAGAGACCTGGACTCATTCTGACTCCACTTACCATTTATGGACAACTCAGGCAAGTGACTTAACATTTCTAAGCTTCCCTTTCACGTCTATGAGACTGGGATTATAAAACCTGCATCAGCTGGTTGTGGTGAAAAGTACCATACCATGTAGAAAGCACCTTCAGTCTGACAGGGGAAGTGCTTAATGAAGCCCAATTATTAGTATTCCTATGAAATAAAGCAGGACGATTCTTTTTCAGTCTTATCTATGCAATGTCAAAATTGCCAGATAAACAGTAGAGTCACGAAACCTGCTATATATAAACAGGACAACAAATATCTTCAACTCTGAAAATATTCTGCTTCCGTCCTTCCAAAAGATAAGAAAACAGCTTCCTGGGATCTGGAGGAGACTTCTTCAGGCTGTGAGTCTGATACTTGCTTTGGAGGGTATTTCAGTATCTTTTACATGTTTTCCTTTGTCAGACTACTATGACATCATAGTAATTTGATTAACAAAAGCTATTTTCAAAGCTCAAACTCTTTTAAGGAGATGTTATTAATGAACCAAGTGTAGTATACACCTACACTGGAATATTCTTCAGCCTTTGAAAGGAAGGAAATTCTGACACAGGCGACCAAACAAATGAGCCTTAAGGACATTATGGTGAAGGAAATAAGCCCGTCATAAAGTGACAGATACTATGATTCCAAACATAAGGTGTCTAGCATAGTCAAATTTAGAGAGACAGAAAGTGGAACGGTGGTTGCCAAGGACTGGGGGAGGAGAAAATAGGGGGTTCTTGTTTTGGGGTAGAGTTTCAGTTCAAGAAGATGAAAAAATTCTGGACATGGATGGCGACGGGGGGTGCACAACAATGTAAAGGTACTTATGCCCCTGAACTGTACACTGAAAAATGACCACGACGGTAAGTGTGATGTCATGTATATACTGGACCACAAGACTTTAAAAAGATGTTATGAATTTTAAAAGTCCAAGTTGTCCTTAAGACAGAAGCAGGTACAGGAGAGGCACAAATGTCACTTACATCTGACGATTAGAGGAGAGAATCAGATCTACCCTCACTGCCACCCAAGTATCTTTTCCCATTTTTTTCTGGCACCCTAACTTTATTTGCCTCAAAAATCTAAAATAGAACTGCAAATAAAATATTTAAGTGTATTTTTAAAAGCCCCTGGAGGGCGCCTGGGTGGCTCAGTGGGTTAAAGCCTCTGCCTTCGGCTCAGGTCATGATCTCAGGGTCCTGGGATCGAGGCCCATATCGGGCTCTCTGCTCAGCAGGGAGCCTGCTTCCTCCTCTCTGCCTGCCTCTCAGCCTACTTGTGATCTGATCTCTCTGTGTCAAATAAATAAATAAAACCTTTAAAAATAAATAAATAAATAAAAAATAAAAGCCCCTGGAATCTTGCTGTTTTGTCTTTCATAAAACACAGTGTGGCATTTTGAAAGGATGAGGTGTGACTCAGTTGTAGGCGACAAGTGGCAAGCTTACAAATAGCATTTTGATTTCTGAAAGGTTTAGGAGAAAGTCTTACCTTTTGCCACTGCTTGAAGTCTGCAATAACTGATTCGAATATATTTTCTTTACTAGGAGATGAAATGTCTTTTCTATTGGAAGAAGGAAAAGGACCAAGAGCAGACTCTCAGAGCAATATATAAACAAAGAAAACCATGAATCCATACACTATAGAACAATATTAGGTTTCTCCTGAATGATTTTCAAACATGCCTTCCATCCTCATAAGCATTCATCTTTAAATTTGCAAATATAATTTCAGGGTCCAACCAGTCCTAAGCAATCAAGTTACAGGGTTAAAGGCCATGGTGGTCTCTGGGTCTTTGTCATCCAAAATTAGATCATCTCAAGAGAAATTCCTGTTGAGTATGGCAGACAAAACAATTTGCAAATAGTAGGGAGGCCTAATGAATATTTAAGATGCAACATTTAGGCCAGGAGCCCCAGCTTTTGGTAAGAAAAAGCTTCCTTTAATATCTCTGAAGTTTCACAAGGAGAAAGCTCTTGATAAAAGTTTCTGAAGAGAAAAAGAAAAGAGAACCCCTGCCTGACCTGTGCTCCCCTCCCAGCTAAGAGTCAGCAAACAGGGATGGCAGCACCCAACAGCTTGGCTATGTACCAGCTTCAGCTTCGAGACTTTCTAACTCTGTTAACTCAGAAACCTTAGAGGATCTGAAAAATCGAAACCATTGTCCTCAATTTGAAATGGAAACGGTACCTAAATGTGCTTCTTCAGCAGACAGAGCATCTTAAAGTAGGGAGAAAAAAAAAAAAAAAAAAAAAAA
>LNAC01000689.1:670323-735940 GCA_002007465.1 Ailurus styani | reverse complement strand
TAAAAAAAAAAAAAAAAAAAAAAACCATCCCACAGAATAAGAAAAAATATTTGGAATTCATATATCTGAAAAACCACTTGTATCTAGAGTATATGAAGAACCCTAACAACTCAAAAACAGAAAGACAAAAAGCCCAATTAAAACATGGACAAAGGATCTGAATAGACATTTCTCCAAAGAAGATACACAAACGGCTAATAAGCCTTAAAAAGATGCTCAACATCACAGTCATCAGAAAAACATGAATCAAAACCATAATGAGATACTACTATACACCCACTAGTATGGCTAGAATCAAAAAGTCAGATAACAGTGATGGCAAGGATGTAGAGAAATCAGAGCCCTCAGACCCTCAGGGTAGGTATTTAAAACTGTGATAATGGTGGCACGAGTCTATGAATGTACTAAAAATTATCAAATTATATACTTTTTTTTAGCTTTCATTTATTTATTTGAGAGAGGGAAAGACAGAGAGAGCATGAGCTAAGGGAGAGGCAGACTCCCCACTGAGCAGGGAGGAGCAAGGCTCAGCCCCAGAACCCTGGAATCATGACCGGAGCCTAAGGCAGACACTTAAGCGACTGAGCCTCCCAGGTGTCCCCAAATTATATACTTTAAATTATACACTTTGAATTATATACTTTATATATTATATACTAAATATACTTTAATTCATACTGCATATGAATTATATCTCAAAAAAGTAGTGCTCAGGGAGGCCTGGGTAGCTCAGCCGGTTAAGTGGCTGCCTTCAGACCTTCAGCTCAGGTCATGATCCCAGGGTCCTGGGATCGAGTCCTGAGTCAGACTCCCTGCTCAGCGGGGAGGCTGCTTCTCCCTCTGCGTGCCATTACCCCTGCTTTGTGCTCTCTCTGATTAAAAAAAAAAAAAAAAAAAAAGCAGTGCTCAATGCTTTATTTTGCATGATTTTTAAATCCATATGTAACATTATTTAGATTTTAAATATTAATTGTATTACAAATAATAATCACGATTAAAATGTTTTATAATGTCAAACAACAAGTCATTGTTTTTTTCTTACCATTATCCCCATTTATTCTTATTTCAAATTCTTCGTAGAGTCTTCCTATGGTTTTCGTGATTTCCTTCATGTGTTGTTGCTCTGGTGGCATATCCCCCTCCATACTTTTGTGGCGATTCAATATCCCAAACCCAACATCTGCCCAGTTTTCCTGTAAATGTTTAATAATCTTGAGAGAATCATATTTTGATATTAGCAAATCCCCAGTATACTTGTCTTTATCTTCAGTCAACACCTAGAAAATGAAAGGCAGTGAGGAAATTAGACTATTATTCACTAATGATTTCATCAAAGTCTACCCAAGATCCTTATTTCCCAATGACTGCCAATTATTTTAGAGTCATATACCCTATTATTACTCATTCCTACAATTTTTTCATGCGACATGAAAAATTATTATTTTCAAAATTAAAGTGGGGGCACCTGGGTGGCTCAGTCAGTTAAGCGTCTGCCTTCAGCTCAGGTCATGATCCCAGGACCCTGGGATGGAGCCCTGAGACTCACTCCCTGCTCAGCAGGGACCCTGCTTCTCCCTCTCCCTCTGCCTGTGGTTCCCTCTGCTTATGCATTCTCTCTCTATCAAATAATTAAATAAAATCTTTAAAAAAAATTAAAAGTGAATTTAAATTAATTATAATACCCTATAAGATAACCCATATTTTACCAGATGAAAATAGTTATATTAAATCCTGTATGGGTAAAAATAAATAACAAGCAAATAAGGACCAGAGAGCTGAGCATGTTTAATTACTACCTGCTTTGGTGAGGATATCACCTATCTGTTTACATGATCCCCACTGGACTGGGAAAGTTGCTAGAATGTATAGGTTGTGTTTTATTTGTCTAGCCTGGAGTCCAAGTCCTATAACAAAGTGCAATTTACATATATGTGATTCAGATAATGAAAACAAATCACCCTTGCTTCAAAAAGAGTAATCAGTACAGGGAAACAATGTAGCAGAGCAATTAGGGGCAAAGATTTGGGGGACAGAGAGACCTGGACTCATTCTGACTCCACTTACCATTTATGGACAACTCAGGCAAGTGACTTAACATTTCTAAGCTTCCCTTTCACGTCTATGAGACTGGGATTATAAAACCTGCATCAGCTGGTTGTGGTGAAAAGTACCATACCATGTAGAAAGCACCTTCAGTCTGACAGGGGAAGTGCTTAATGAAGCCCAATTATTAGTATTCCTATGAAATAAAGCAGGACGATTCTTTTTCAGTCTTATCTATGCAATGTCAAAATTGCCAGATAAACAGTAGAGTCACGAAACCTGCTATATATAAACAGGACAACAAATATCTTCAACTCTGAAAATATTCTGCTTCCGTCCTTCCAAAAGATAAGAAAACAGCTTCCTGGGATCTGGAGGAGACTTCTTCAGGCTGTGAGTCTGATACTTGCTTTGGAGGGTATTTCAGTATCTTTTACATGTTTTCCTTTGTCAGACTACTATGACATCATAGTAATTTGATTAACAAAAGCTATTTTCAAAGCTCAAACTCTTTTAAGGAGATGTTATTAATGAACCAAGTGTAGTATACACCTACACTGGAATATTCTTCAGCCTTTGAAAGGAAGGAAATTCTGACACAGGCGACCAAACAAATGAGCCTTAAGGACATTATGGTGAAGGAAATAAGCCCGTCATAAAGTGACAGATACTATGATTCCAAACATAAGGTGTCTAGCATAGTCAAATTTAGAGAGACAGAAAGTGGAACGGTGGTTGCCAAGGACTGGGGGAGGAGAAAATAGGGGGTTCTTGTTTTGGGGTAGAGTTTCAGTTCAAGAAGATGAAAAAATTCTGGACATGGATGGCGACGGGGGGTGCACAACAATGTAAAGGTACTTATGCCCCTGAACTGTACACTGAAAAATGACCACGACGGTAAGTGTGATGTCATGTATATACTGGACCACAAGACTTTAAAAAGATGTTATGAATTTTAAAAGTCCAAGTTGTCCTTAAGACAGAAGCAGGTACAGGAGAGGCACAAATGTCACTTACATCTGACGATTAGAGGAGAGAATCAGATCTACCCTCACTGCCACCCAAGTATCTTTTCCCATTTTTTTCTGGCACCCTAACTTTATTTGCCTCAAAAATCTAAAATAGAACTGCAAATAAAATATTTAAGTGTATTTTTAAAAGCCCCTGGAGGGCGCCTGGGTGGCTCAGTGGGTTAAAGCCTCTGCCTTCGGCTCAGGTCATGATCTCAGGGTCCTGGGATCGAGGCCCATATCGGGCTCTCTGCTCAGCAGGGAGCCTGCTTCCTCCTCTCTGCCTGCCTCTCAGCCTACTTGTGATCTGATCTCTCTGTGTCAAATAAATAAATAAAACCTTTAAAAATAAATAAATAAATAAAAAATAAAAGCCCCTGGAATCTTGCTGTTTTGTCTTTCATAAAACACAGTGTGGCATTTTGAAAGGATGAGGTGTGACTCAGTTGTAGGCGACAAGTGGCAAGCTTACAAATAGCATTTTGATTTCTGAAAGGTTTAGGAGAAAGTCTTACCTTTTGCCACTGCTTGAAGTCTGCAATAACTGATTCGAATATATTTTCTTTACTAGGAGATGAAATGTCTTTTCTATTGGAAGAAGGAAAAGGACCAAGAGCAGACTCTCAGAGCAATATATAAACAAAGAAAACCATGAATCCATACACTATAGAACAATATTAGGTTTCTCCTGAATGATTTTCAAACATGCCTTCCATCCTCATAAGCATTCATCTTTAAATTTGCAAATATAATTTCAGGGTCCAACCAGTCCTAAGCAATCAAGTTACAGGGTTAAAGGCCATGGTGGTCTCTGGGTCTTTGTCATCCAAAATTAGATCATCTCAAGAGAAATTCCTGTTGAGTATGGCAGACAAAACAATTTGCAAATAGTAGGGAGGCCTAATGAATATTTAAGATGCAACATTTAGGCCAGGAGCCCCAGCTTTTGGTAAGAAAAAGCTTCCTTTAATATCTCTGAAGTTTCACAAGGAGAAAGCTCTTGATAAAAGTTTCTGAAGAGAAAAAGAAAAGAGAACCCCTGCCTGACCTGTGCTCCCCTCCCAGCTAAGAGTCAGCAAACAGGGATGGCAGCACCCAACAGCTTGGCTATGTACCAGCTTCAGCTTCGAGACTTTCTAACTCTGTTAACTCAGAAACCTTAGAGGATCTGAAAAATCGAAACCATTGTCCTCAATTTGAAATGGAAACGGTACCTAAATGTGCTTCTTCAGCAGACAGAGCATCTTAAAGTAGGGAGAAAAAAAAAAAAAAAAAAAAAAACCAAACCTTAGAAATCACTAAATCAAGCCTGCATTCAAAGTACAGATTCCCGGACGCCTGGGTGGCTCAGTGGGTTAAAGCCTCTGCCTTCGGCTCAGGTCATGATCTCAGGGTCCTGGGATCGAGGCCCATATCGGGCTCTCTGCTCAGCAGGGAGCCTGCTTCCTCCTCTCTCTCTCTGCCTGCCTCTCTGCCTACTTGTGAGCTGATCTCTCTGTGTCAAATAAATAAATAAAAAAAAACCTTTAAAAAAAAAAAAATACAGATTCCCACTAACTTTGGCTGTGATTTAATCATCCCACCTTGACTTAACTACTTTATAGGCAGCCTTGTCCACTGTCAGATTTCTCTAATTGTTACAGAGTATAATATCCAACAAAATCAATCACCTTATGAAAAAAAATCAATCACCTTATAATGGGGACCCACTGATTCCATTTCTCCGTATATGCACTATGCTACAGAATCTGCAGATGGATCTAGATGTTCAGGGGCTCCAATAATAATGACATAAGTTGATATGATTTTTTTGAAAAGAGAAGAGAGAAAGAAAAGAAAAGAAAGGAAGGAAAAAACAAGACAAGGAAAGGAAAGGAAAGAAAAGAAAAGAAAAAAACAAACCAGCTGAACAGCATGGAGGCAGCAGCAGGTGGGCAGAAGGAGCAGGATGGACCACAGAGATAGCACCAGAAACCACAAAACCACTCAAGCCCCTAGCAAAACTGCAGCCTTGGAAGGGCTTCTAGTTGCCCGACCAAATCAATGTTAGAGTTGTCACAAGAGAAAAGAGAAGCAGAGAAAAAGAAAGAATTGGACTGAGTTCTGATAACACGACACAGTATAATCAAAAACAGGATTCTTGTAGACCCACTCGTCATTTCTGAAGAACTCCTGCCATTTGATGAGATCATCCTTAATAGTTTGCAATTTCTCCCTTGTAGACTCTTCATTTTGTTCCACTTCCTTTTTAAATCTATTCATTGAGCTTCTCCATTTCATTGTCAACTTCTGCAATAGTGCAAGGTCTGCAGTGTCCTAGATAATATGCATGGAATCAAACCACTCATTCACTTATTCACATAACAAATGCATATTAGCATACACTAATAATATTAGTGCATTAATATTAATAGCATATTAATTAGCTAATTAATTAGTGTATTAATATGAGAGACATCCATAGAAAATGGATCATAATTGAGAAGATACTCCTCTTTCAAAATATCATCAGTAACACCACATAGTTCCTTTGCTGGTAGATTTTCCATGGTACATAAAATATTGGAGACAAGATATTTTTCCTTTGCAACATGAGCCCAATTTCCCCATAGGACTTTCACGGGAGGTAGTGTGGTACACTGGAAAGAACAGGAATTTCAAAGCCAAACAAAATCAAATGTGAATCCTAGCCAATTATTGGCTATGTAACCTTACGGGATGTTAATTAATTTATTAGGATTAATTTTTCTTATCCATAAAATAAAGACCCAAATTTATATCTCACAGGATTGTTATAAGAATGAAATGAGGGGTGCCTGAGTGGCTCAGTTGGTTAAAGGCTGCCTTCGGCTCAGGTCGTGATCCCAGGGTCCTGGGATCGAGGCCCACATCGGGCTCTCTGCTCAGCGGGGAGCCTGCTTCCTCCTCTCTCCTGTCTCTCTGCCTGCCTCTCTGCCTACTTGTAATCTCTCTCTCTGTGTCAAATAAATAAATAAAATCTTTAAAAAAAGAAAAAAAAAAAAGAATCTGCCTTTGAGGGCGCCTGGGTGGCTCAGTGGGTTAAAGCCGCTGCCTTCGGCTCAGGTCATGATCCCAGGGTCCTGGGATCGAGGCCCACATCGGGCTCTCTGCTCAGCGGGGAGCCTGCTTCCTCCTCTCTCCTCTCTCTCTGCCTGCCTCTCTGCCTACTTGTAATCTCTCTCTCTGTGTCAAATGAATAAATAAAATCTTTAAAAAAAAAATACCACTATGTCAATGAACACAGCTACTTACATTCTTTTAGTTTAAATACTAAAAATTGAATGTCTATAAATAACATTTTCAGTATTATTAACTTAGATAAATTGCTTTAATTAGTCTAGAAGTATAAAGAAGAGCATTTATTCACATTTCCTTAGATTTTTCATTCCACTCACAATAAAGCACAAATATAAAACTATATTTAAATTTATAAATTTAGCAAAGACTTCTTATACCCTCAAAGGCTAGAGTCTCTTTTCTCATAATGTAAGTGAATTGAGCTTTACCTTGGTTGACAGCAGTATGATGAAATGCTTAGTATATTTATTCCAACCTTTTTCATTGAGGTAAAGTCTTTTAGCCAATATGACTCTATTTTTTTCAATTACCTATTTGAAAAGAGTACTAAAATGACGACTCTAAGACATTAATAAACCACTGTGATTTATTAAACCCAAACCAATTTCAAATATCAATTTTTCATTGAATCATTAATTCAACCACAATTCTTGTTTAACTCATGAGCTAATTTGAATCATAAGCTCAGGTTTTCTGAACCTACTAAACTGAAATCAAACTGAAGTATATAGCAGAGGTTCTCAAGCAACCTGATCTCAAAACCCCTTCACACTCAAAAATTAGTGAAGACTCCAAAGAACCTTCATTTATATGCATTATATCTGTTTGATATTCACTGTATTGAAACTTAAAACTGAAATTATTTAAAATATGCATTTGTTAATTCCCTTAAACATAACATTAAATCCGTTATATATTAACACAAACGGTATTTTTATGCACTCATGTGCAAATGAAAGTGAAAAAGAGATGAGAGTTAATATTATGATGAAACTAGTTTTCACCTCATGAAAGGGTCTCACGTATCCCCCCTGGGTCCTTGGACCATACTTTGAGAACCACTGGTATACTGAATCAATTATATAGTCATTTAATGAATGACTATTCTAGACACTGTACATATAGCCATGAATAAAAGAGACAGAGTTCTTTTTTTAGGGAGGTAACATTCTAGCTGTCAGTTATTTCCTGTTGGAAGGCCCTTTGTGGATGAGCAAACACAAAGCCTCCACCAATTCAAATTATTTTTCCACAGAAACCGCTACAAGGGGTCAGTTCTCTATTGTTTAAATAATTATAGAGTGAAGAAACTTACTTATCTTCTTCTTATTCCTACTGAACAAGCCTAGCTCTAAAAATATATTATACATTTACTGTCATGATTGTTTCCTCTTGACACGGCATTTTAAAATTCTGCATCAGGATGAAAAATTATATCCTAGATGAGATCTGACTATTCCAGAGGAAAATGAGACAGAAATCTGAATCTGTTGAGGGTCATAATTTGCTCTTAAATCTTAGTAAACACCAAGTCCCAGGTGTGAGAATAGGCAACCAACCAGCAAACATTTCAAAAAAAATAGAATATTGTGGGACTATGCTACTTCCCTAAAGTATTACCTTAGTGGCCCACAGACTGCCATATTTTAACTCATTTGTCATCTTAGATACCAAGGTAATAGAACCAAAGTCATATAATCCTAATATGGTTACACTGTGTGAAAAAATACAAACAACTTTCCTAGTTTACTATTAGCATAAATTAAAGTTGAAAGTTTTAACATGTTCACAAACATCAGAAAAGGAATTCTTGCTCATACTTCATAGATTCTGGTGAGAAAAAGAGCCCTTAACTGGGCAATAGCCAGGGACTAAATAGAGAAGAAACAAAAGAAAAAAATGTAACTTTCTTTTTTCAAGGTCCATAATAGCCACATTATTCATAAATTAAATATACATACTCATTTAAAAAAATTTTGTCTAGATTATTGAAAATTGTAAAACAAAACCTTATTCAGTCAAAAAAGAAGTCTGAGTTATGATTCCAGATGAACCAACCTTTAGGGCCAATTCATATGTGGCTGAGCTCCAGAGATCTCTTTCTGCCATTAACTGTTTAATATCACTCTCCATCCTTCCTCTTTGCAATGTATATAAGTCATGGTATTCTTCTACAATCCTAAAAGAAAAATTAAAAAGTATATACAGACTTTGTTTTTAAGAAGTCACATTTATTAGATAATTATTATGATATTGGACATTTAAAAAAACAACTTCGTTCTAAAATAAGTAATTTGTTCCCTTAAAAGTCATCATAAAGTAATACAGCCTAATTTCTGGATATTAATACCACTAATACCAAGTAAAATAGAAGAAAAAAGTCACATTTCATTTATAAATCTAATAAAAGTCTTAAAGTAAAAAATTCAATATATTGTTCCTTGCTCCAAATGCTTTTCTTGATACTGTTTATTCACTAGAATTTTCACGACATGGTATTTCAAGAGAATAACAGCAGTATATCTAATTTTAAAAATCTGAATACAAAATAGAATTAGGATTCTTATTAAAGACACAAAACCCAGTAATTATGAGCCACTATACTTTTAAATTACATATAATGAATATGATTTAAAGAAATTCTCTACCAACCAACTAAAAGATTAAATATAATCAAGTAAGTACCTTTTTCTTAACTATCTTTTCTTCATGTTTACCAGAATATATCTTTTCCTTCCAACTTACATTGAAGGTTAGAATTAAATTAGAATTAAAAGTGCTTCTTAGATTAAATACAAACAAAGAAGGTGAAAGGGGTAGCATTTCACAAGTCATTTGAAACACCGCCTCCCAAGGAATACTAACTTTGCTATAAGAATTAAAGCCCCATTACTGGAATTCAGCAAAGTGGCAGAATATAAAATCAATGCACAGAAATCAGTTGCATTTCTATACACTAACAATAATACAGAAGAAAGAAAAATTAAGGAGTGGATCCCATTTACAATTGTACCAAAAACCTCACCAAAGAGGCAAAGGATCTATACTCAGAAAACTAGGGAATATTTATAAAAGAAATTGAGGAAGACACAAAGAAATGGAAAAACATTCCATGTATGGATTGGAAGAACAAATATTGTAGGTTTTTATTTTTAAGATTTTATTTATTTATTAGAGAGAGAGAGAGAGAGAAAGCACACACGAGCATGAGCCAAAGCGGGGAGAGATAGAGGGAGAAGCAAACTCCCTGCTGACCAGGGTACCTGATGCAGGGCTTGATCTCAGGACTTTGGGATCATGACCTGAGCCAAAGGCAGACACTTAACCAACTGAACCACCCAGGTTCCCCAAGAACAAATACTGTTAAAATGTCTATGCTTCCCAAAGCAATCTATCCATTCAACGCAACCCCTATCAAAATACCATCAAGTTTTTTTTCACAGAGCTGAAACAAATAATCCTAAAATTTCTATGGAACCAGAAAACACCCCAAATAGCCAAAGGAATGGCTGAAAAAGAAAACCAAAGCTGGTGGCATCACAATTCCGGTCTTTAAGCTCTATTGCAAAGCTGTAATCATTAAGACAGTATGGTACTGGCACAAAAACACATTGATCAGTGGAAAAGAATAGAGAACCCAGAAATGGACACTCAACTCTATGATCAACTCAGCTTTGACAAAGCAGGAAAGAATATCCAATGTAAAAAAGACAGTCTCTTTTTTTGCGGGGGGGGGGGGAGAACTGGACAGTCACATACAGGAGAATGAAACTGAACCATTTCCTTACACCATACACAAAAATAGTCTCAAAATGTATGAAAGACCTCAATGTGAGACAGGAATCCATCAAAATCCTAGAGGAGAACATAGGCAGCAACCTCTGTGACCTTGGCTGCAGCAACTTCTTGCTAGACACGTCTCCAAAGGCAAGAGAAACAAAGGCAAAAATGAACTATTGGGACTTCACCAAGATCAAAAGCTTTTGCACAGCAAAGGAAACAGTCAAGAAAACCAAAAGACAACCGACAGAATGGGAGAAAGTATTTGCAAATGTCTTATCAGATAAAGAGCTAGTATCCAAAATCCAAGAACTTATCAGACTCAACACCCAAAGAACAAATAATCTGGGCGCCTGGGTGGCTCAGTGGGTTAAAGCCTCTGCCTTCGGCTCAGGTCATGATCTCAGGGTCCTGGGATCGAGGCCTGCATCAGGCTCTCTGCTCAGCAGGGAGCCTGCTTCCCCCTCTCTCTCTCTGCCTGCCTCTCTGCCTCCTTGTGATCTCTCTCCCTCTGTGAAATAAATAAAATCTTAAAAAAAAAAAAAAAACAAAGAACAAATAATCCAATCAAGAAATAGGCAGAAGACATGAACAGACATTTCTCCAAAGAAGACATCCAAATGGCCAACAGACATATGAAGAAATTCCCAACATCACTAGGCATCAGGGAAATACAAATCAAAACCACAAAGAGATACCACATCACATCAGTCAGAATGGCTAAAATTAACAAGTCAGGAAACGGCAGATGCTGGCGAGGATGTGGAGGAAGGGGAATTCTCTTACACTTCTGGTGGGAATGCAAGCTGCTGCAGCCACTCTAGAAAACAGGATGGAGTTTCCTCAAAAAGTTGAAAATAGAGCTACCCTATGACCTAGCAATTGCACTACTGGATACTTACCCCAAAGATACAAATGTAGTGATGCGAAGGGGCACGTGCACCCGAATGTTTATAGAAGCAATGTCCACAATAGCCAAACTATGGAAAGAGCCCAGATGTCCACTGACAGATGAATGGATAAAGAAGATGTGGTGAATATATACAATGGAATATTATGCAGCCATCAAAAATGAAACCTTGCCATTTGCAATGACATGGATAGAACTAGAGGGGATTATGCTAAGTAAAATAAGTCAATCAGAGAAAGACAATTATCTTATGATCTCACTCATATGTGGAATTTGAGAAACAAAACAAAAGAGCATAGAGGAAAGGAGGGAAAAATAAAACAAGATGAAACCAGAGAGGGAGATAAACCATAAGAGACTCTTAATCATAGGAAACAAACTGAGGGTTGCTGGAGGGGAGTGGTTGGGGGATGGAATAACGGGGTGATGGACATTAAGGAGGACATGTGATGTAATGATCACTGGCTGTTATATACGACTGATGATAAATCACTGAACTCTACCTCTGAAACTAATAATACACTATATGTTAATTGAATTTAAATTTTTAAAAAATATATATTTTTAAAATAACTAAAGACCCGTGACATAGAATTCTTCTAATTTCAGTGAAAGCCAGGAACCACCAGCATCAGTTCTTGAAAGCCTTCTTTTTGGAGACTTCCACTTGTTCAGAATAACTAATAAAAATTAATCACCCTAGGTGTCATATAGGTGAATACACATATGAAAATTCAGGTTATATACGCTTATAATTTGTGCACATTACTACCTGAAAGTTAGACACTGATTTTTTTCTCAGGTAGGCTCTATACCCAACATAGAGCCCAGTGCAGGACCTGAATTCATGACCCCAAGATCAACACCTAAGCTGAGATCAAGAGTTGGACACTTAACTGACTGAGCCACCCAAGCACCACAGACAGTGATTTTAAAAAGGGAATTAATGACCCTTGTTTATAATAGCAAAAGAAAAAAATTCAGAAATAACCTCAATGTCCAACAACAAGGGATTGGCCACATAAAATATATGATCTAGCTCTTTTTTTTTTTAAGATTTTAAGATTTTTTTAAGATTTTATTTATTTATTTGACAGAGAGAGATCACAAGTAGGGGGAGAGGCAGGCAGAGAGAGAGAGGAGGAAGCAGGCTCCCCACCGATGCGGGCCTCGATCCCAGGACGCTGAGCTCATGACCTGGGCCGAAGGCAGAGGCCTTAACCCGCTGAGCCCCCCAGGCGCCCTCTGATATAGCTCTATGATGAAAATACTCTTTAGCTAATTAAAGATCTTGTTGTTGTTAATAGTTTGGTACATGGGAAATTTTTTCATGTTGTAACAAGAGATAACCCAAATGGTAAAATTATACATTCAGTTTGATCTTTTTTTTTTGTTTTAAAGATTTTATTTATTTATTTCACAGAGGGAGAGAGATCACAAGGAGGCAGAGAGGCAGGCAGAGAGAGAGAGAGGGGGAAGCAGGCTCCCCGCTGAGCAGAGAGCCCGATGTGGGCCTCGATCCCAGGACCCTGAGATTATGACCTGAGCCGAAAGCAGAGGCTTTAACCCACTGAGCCACCCAGGCGCCCTGATCTTGTTTATATAAAAAATACATAGAAGTCAAAAAAAAAGAAAAATATATGAAAATATTAATAGTGTTTACTTCTGAGAGAATTATGGATGCTCTTTTTTCCTTACTTATTTCTATTTCTCTAATTTTCAATAAATGTTATTATTTTAAAAAGTATTACTAAAAATTTCTTATCACTACAAAACCCATCCTACTTCAGACTTTCTCCATTTCCCTCCCTTTCTCTCTGGCTTTAGATGTTCTTACAATGGACATTAGCACAAAAGAAGGTCTAACTTATTTTTATTAATTCATTCAATAAATAAATACCTGTCCAGTGCCTACTATATGCCACGTACTGGTCAAAACAAAATAAAACAAAACGGAACAAAGCTGTACCCTTATAAAGTTTAGTCAGAAGAGAAAATCAACAAATAAAAAAGTAAAACATACTAAGTAGTGATAGTGCAATAGATAAAAATCATCAGGGAAAGGAGACTGAGAGCATAAAATGTACTGTGGTTTTAAATGGACGAGGGTGAGGAAAGGAGCAAGGAAGGAAGAAGGAAGCTACGCATCTCTCTTGAGAGATGGGGGGCAGGACTCCAGGCCCCAAGGTGGGAGCCTCTCTGCTATGTTCGAGGAATAGAACAAAGGCAGCAGGTCTGAAATAAAGTAGGAGAAATCAGAGAAATACTGGTAGGATGAGTCTTGTAAACCATTTTTTAAAAAACATGGCCCTTTGCTCTAAGATGGAGAGCTACTACAGAATTTTGAACAGAGAAATGACATTATCGGAATCAGATTTTAATAGATCATTTTGAAACCACATAGAACTGTAAAGATGGATGGAAATTAAGACAGACATACTCATGTTTCAGCAAAGTTTGACTCCAAGTTGAAAATTTTTTCTCGTCCTCATTCTTGAAGCCCCCTCCCCCATTCACTTGTGCTTCTCTGGGACCCTCTGTTCCGGGAACTCGGTATGGATGTTGAAACCTAGTAACCAGACTCATGGCCAGCACAAGCACCAGTCACAAGACCACCTTGAAGACATGAGGAACGTGACTGGCAGCACATACCAGATACCCAGCAAAACCACCCAGATCCTGTATTTTCCTATAAAACCCCTTTTCCCTGGGGCAGGTCTGCAGTTTTGAAGGCATTAGCCTGCTCCAGCCTCCTTTGCCTGAAAACATAACAAAACTATCATTCCTCTTTCTCCCCAAACTCAGTCTTCATGTTGTATTTTTAGCTCCCAGGCACAGAGGTCGGTTCAGTGGTGTATGGGCAGAAGGAAAAGGCGGGTCAGAGGTTACCGCCGCAGGGCAGGCAAGAGATGCAGATGGCAGGAGGGGAAGAGGAGAGGACTCCGTATGTGTAGTAAAAGGTGACTCTGCCGCTGGAGAGATGTGAGATGTGAGAGGAAGAAAGGGATCAAGAAGGACTACAAGAGTTTTGGCCTCAGACTGGAAGGATGGAGTTGCCATTAACTGAAATGAAATGAGTGGGGGAGTAGTAGTTTTGGGGAAAAGAACAGGAATTCAGTTTGGGAATGTTAGACATCTAAGTAGAAGTGTTGAGTCTGTTGAATATATAAGTCTGGAATTCAAAGAGAAGATTGAAACTGGGCGTACAAATTTGTGGAGAAGAACAAAGTTGTAGATACATATTTGGGTTGTTTTGTTCTTTTAAAGATTTTACTTATTTGACAGAGAGAGAGAGAGAGAGAGAGAGAGAGTGAGAGTGGGAATACAAGCAGGGGGAGTGGGACAGGGAGAAGCAGGCTTCCCACTGTGCAGGGAGCCCTACATGGGGCTCAATCCCAGGACTCTGGAATCATGACCTGAGCCAAAGGCTTTAATGACTGAGCCACCCAGGTGCCCCTGCAGTTACATATTTGTGAGCTGAGAATATACAGGCTGATGACACTGAAAGCCAGGAAACTGAAGCTATTCATTTAGTCAAGAAATATAGATACAGAAACAATCCACAGAATAAACCCTCTACCATTTAGAAATTGGTGAAATGAAAAGGAATCTGCAAGGGATATCAGAAAGAAGGAGAAGAGAGTAAAGTAGGAGGAAACTAGGAGAGTGTGATATACTGAAAAAAGAGCAAGAAAGAGCAAGTGATCAGTTCTGATAAACGCTGCCAGTAAGTCATGTTAAATGAGAACTGAGAAGCAACCTTTGGATTAAGCAACATGAAAGTCACTAGTGACTTTGACAAGTGCACTTTGGTGGGGTGGGGGAGTGAAAGCCTGAAGGGAGTGGGTTCATGTGACAAAGGGAGGACCAGGAGTAGACACACATTGAATATGACAACTTTTTGAAGATTACTATAAGCGGAAGAGGGAGGAGGAAATAGGGCCATAGCTAGAAGGGGATATGCATGAAGTCCTATGAGACTTAGGAGTCTTTTTGTTTTTTGGTTGTTTTTGAGATGCGATACTTATAGCATATTTGTATACTAATGGGACTAATCAGGAGAAGAGGGAAAAATTAATGATATGGGAGAAAGAGGGAATATTTGCTGAAAATATCTTCAGTAGGTATGAGGTGATGGAATAGAACACAAATGCTGAAAGACTGGCCTCAGAGAGGAAGAGAGAGTTTGTCCCCAGTAAAAGATGGGCACAAGCATCAGATGAGCCCAGATGCAGGTGTGTGTAGGGGAGAGAGCTTGCGTTCTCTTCTATTTGCTTCTGCTTTTTTAGAAAGCAAGGTCGTCAGCTCAGAAAAAGGATGCAGAGATACTATTAGAGGAATGAGGATAGAAGATAAAGTATAGAATAGTTTCTACTAAGACAAGAATCATGAATCATCTACAGAAAATAGCCATATATTCAGTGCACAAAAAAAGATCAAGGTACCCTTCTCATTCTAGTAAGGAAGAAAATAGAGTAAAAGTAAGAATATATCTCTCGATTTAGATTTTGTATACATTTGTGTTTTTCTTGACATTTAAAAAAAGAGTTACTCTCCAACACATTTTTTAAAAAAGCTGAAGACTATGCTGAATTAAAAGGATCATAAAGCAAGACACAATGTGTGGCCCTAGATTGGATACTCATTTGGACAACCCAATGTAAAATACATTTAGGGAATAATTGGGAAATTTTGAATATGACCTGGGTAATTTATGAAGTGAAACTTTACCAAAATAGGTAGACTGTTGACTAAAAAAACAAAACAAAACAACAACAAAAAACCAGGCTATATAACAGTATATACAGTACAATTTAAAACAACGCATGTGTGCACACATACATAGAAAAAAAAGGATATACATTAAGGCATGTGTAGCTGTAATCTATGAGTGGTGAAATTGATATTTTTAATTCATTTTTGCTTGTTTGTATTTTCTACTTACAAGGCCCATATAATGCTTCTATGATAGTATAATAATATTATTTTTAATCAATTAAATAAGAGGGGCGCCTGGGTGGCTCAGTCATTAAGCGTCTGCCTTTGGCTCAGGTCATGATCCCAGGGTCCTGGGATCAGGCCCCGCATAGGGCTCCCTGCTCTGCAAGAAAAGCCTGCTTCTCCCTCTCCCACTCCCCCTGCTGGTGTTCCCTCCCTCGCTGTGTCTCTCTCTGTCAAATAAATGAATAAAATCTTTAAAAAAAAAATCAATTAGATAACAAAAATTAAAAATGAGATATATCATTTGATACAGACCCAAGAGCTTCCTAGTAATCCGAACTCGAACCGAAAATAAAATTGAATAAAGGTCAGCAAATGACAGCCTGTGGGTTTAAACAGAACCTGTCACTTGTGTTTTGTATAGAACACAAACTAAGAATTTTAGATTTTTAGTTTTTTACATATTTCACTTTTTATATTTTTAATGGTTAAAAAAGCAATAGGATAACAATATTTTGGGACACATGGAAATGTTTATACCTTCAAATTTCAGTGTCAGTAAATAAAGTTTTATTGGAACACAGCCATGTTCTGGTATTGCCCTTGCCTGCTTTTACAAGATATTAGCGCACATTATGAAGGCCGAGTTGATTGAGTAGTTGCATCAGAAACCATATCTCACCACCTGATCCTTTACAGGTAAAGTTTGCTAACCTCTAAAATAGGATAAAAACATTAGGATCATAGTAGATTTATTAAAATCTAAAAAAGAACTAGACTCACACTACTAATTAGGAAAACACCAACAAAAAGCAGATACTTTTTCATATCCATTGGACTGATGAAAGATATGGACAAAAGGGAAATCTCATACACTGATAAGAGGATATACTGGTATGACTACTTTGTAGAGCATTTGGCAACATCCTTGCAAGACAAGGCCATGCATAGCCTATGACCCAGTAATTCCACTTCTAGGGATATACCCCTGGAAAATTCACACAAGACATTTATGAGATGTGCATTAAACAGTGCCTGAGGAGTTAATAAGTATATTTATTAAAAGATCCTTAGAGATATATTAACTCCTCCAGGCACTATTGTAACAAAAAACTTCAAATGTTTCTATAAAATTTTGTTTCTTCAAATAAGGTGTAAAGCATGTATGAGATAATGGCTAACATCTGGTAACTCACCTGGCATTTTTTTCAGCATCTAAAAGAGCTTGTGCCAAATCCTTGTGGGCCTTCTCTGCTTCCTTTGTTAATTTCATATCATGTGCACGAACCAGACACAGCTCCCTGAAATAAAGAAATTTTATATTCATAGTTGAAGAGTTCCAAAAAGTTTCTACCCAGGAAATCTGATTTATACTCAGGAAACTTCTCAGTTATGTGTACATCTCTTCCTAGTTTCTACGCCTTATAAACCAAATCAAGAAATCTAGTGTCCATTTGGATGGAATTCTGTCAGGTTTGGCAGTGGAATCCGGTTAGCTAGAAAAGACTGAAAGATGATGTAAGAGATCTTCTCAAATGGGGAGAAGACAGATGCTAACAGGCAAGGCCACCAGGCTGCTCTATCCTACCCTCTGACAAGCCTATCTTGCCCTCTTCATTCTTGTCACCAATCATCTTGACACAGGTTAGATGATCACTAACCTCGATTGCTACATAAGGCTTATCTTCTTTGGGATTTAAACCTTAACATCTGTAATCATGGCACTGTTCCGTAAACATGATTAAGATCAATATCTCAGTTCTGGAAAGAGAACAGGAATTGTTTCCCTATCAAACATACACAGAGCCCTAGTTTTGTGTTAACCTGTGTAACCCAGGTCTCTACTTCTATAGCCAGTCCTTTCTGTTCTCTTCCTAAACCCCCCAAAAGAAAAAAAAGAGTCCTCACTTTTAACCATTTTACTCTTCCTGTTTTTTATTCTCTTTAGACACAGGGTTTTGACTTGTGTTTTGTGTTTAAGATAGTCACAGATTTTACCTGGTCAGTTCTTCGATAACATTCTTAAAATTGTACAGTTCTTCTAAAATGCGCTGGTCCATCATTCGCTGAGTTACCAAGTCTTTATAAAAATCAACCATCTGCCGGGCAATTTGGTCAAGCATTTGTACATACCGCTCTCTGCATGAGAAAGAAAACAAGGTATCATGCAAAAAAAAAAAAAAAAGACCCAGAAAATGCATGAAAGAAAAAGTAATGTTAAGGAAAAAAATGGTAGAAAGGGATCTAACATGTATATTCCTGCCATGTTCACACAAGCAAATGAACTGCAGAGGATTTTAACCAGAGTCATAATCATTTGGAATGTAATGTCTGAGATGTAAAGCAAAATGAGGACTCCTTTTATTTCTTCTTCTAAATCATAAACTCTGTGAGGATAGAAACCATGTCTTATGTATTTATACAGAATGGTATTTTTTTATAAATTGTAAAAATTTTAAAAATTGTAAAACCACTTTTCTCAAGTTGGTTAAAGGTCAAAAGACACCGACTGTTCAAAAATGAATAAAGACCCCAAATTCAAAGTAATTTCTTTCAGTTCTGAGTAAAACCAAATATTTGGAAGTGATTACAAATGAATAATTACAAATACCATACTGAGCAGCCTTTATTTATATTAAACGTGATCTAGGTGTTATATCCTCAGCCTGAGACCGCTGAATTATAATATCTTTGAGTTGGAATGGTCATTTAGCTTCATCTCTCACCCATAATAGAAAGAATCATCCAGCCTTTGCTTAAACACCTAGAGTTACAGAGAGTTTATCAGTTCGATATGCAGTTCATACACTGAAAAATATCGATTTTAAAAACACCTTCTTTAGGACTTCCCCTCCTGGAAATACAAGGACAAAATACTCTGAAAGGTCTTCTTATTACAATACAACTAGATCCATGACAGAGCATACTTTCTGAAGCATTATTGGGCGTGCAGGAAAAATACAGAAGTCTTTAGGGGAAACAAACAAAACAATAAACAAAATACAGTAAGCTAAGAGTGGAGTGGGAAATGGAAATCAGTATTCATTAGGCAAATCCAAGGTCATGTTGCTCCAGTGAAAATAACAACATCGTGTGGAAAGGGTAAGATGGCAGAGTAGGAAGATTCTGAACTCACATCCTCCCATGGACACACCAAGGCTGCAACTACACACAGTGCAACTTACTCTGAGAAAAACCAGAAGACGAGGACACCAGTACTTCCACAGCTAAAGATATAAATAAAAAGCTACATGAAAAGGGTAGGAGGGGCAGAGACGCGATCAAGGACAAAACCCATGGTGTGGAGACCCACAAGCAAGAGGGATATCACAGGTGTGGAGGTCCCCACTGAGGAGCAAGCGGTTTAAGCCCCACACTGGGCAACACTTGCCCTGGGGAGCTGCACTGGGAAGATGAGCTCCCATAACATCTGGCTTTGAAAACAACAGGGCTTAACTCCGGGAGAGCCAGAGGGTTATAGGAACTGAGATTCTGTTCTTAAAAGTCTGCCGCATAGTATCACTCACTCTGAGACCCAACACAAAGGCAGCAGTTTGAAAAGTACCTGGGCTGTAGTGAAGGAGATTTATTGACAAATTTTAGGGTGTGTGATGGAGGGACAGGGATCTATAGGAGATTTCTCCAGGAACAAAAGTGCTGGTAAGCACTTTTTTTCCCGCTCCCTCAGCCTAGATGGCCTGACACAGGTAGATGCCAGTTCTGACACTCTCCATCTACCTCGTTAGCACCCCTGGACCCATCCCAGCATTCCCTTGCAGACCCACCCTGCCCAACCTGCCCACACTGGCAACTGTGTCTTCCAAAGTGACTACTGTCCTGCCACACCCAGCACGTATCCTCAGCAGGACAGACACCCCTCCTGCCCCAGGGAGGGAGGGAGCCTGCCCCACCCATTGCCTTGCCTACAACAGTCCAACTGAACCTCACAGCTGGCCATGCCAGGAGCCAGCCCCACCTACAGTGCACCTACAGCAATTATGGCCCAATCAAGAAGGTGCACACAGTTCACAGAGGGGTTATCCCTAGAACACCTAGTTCTGGAGACCAGTGAGGATTGCATTACCAGGCCGCACAAGATGCCTTCTACATAAGGTCACTCCTTCAAGGAGTGACATAGTTGGAGACATAGTTGGCCTACTTCATACATACAGATACAGAGACTTAAACAAAATGAAGAGAGAGAGGAAGAGGAATATATTCCAAATAAAAAAATAAGACAAAACCTCAGAAAAAGAACTAAACAAAACAGAGATAAGCAAACTACCTGATAATGAGTGCTTGAGAGAATAGTATATGAACTCAGTAAGAATCTCAACAAAGACAGAACATATAAAAAAGAACCAATGAGAGCTGAAGAATAACTGAGAAGAAAAATACACTAAAGGGAATCAAAAGCAGATTAGAGGATCCAGAATGGCTCAGGGATCTAGAGACAAGGTAATGAAAATCATCTGAGCTGAACAGCAAAAAGAAAAAAGAATTTAAAAAATGAGGCTAGGGTAATGGAACATTAGGCCACATCAAGCACACTAAAATTCACATTATAGGGGTCTCAGAAGGAGAAGAGAGAGAGAAAGGGGCAGAAAACTTATTTAAATAAATAATAGCTGAAAACGGGTGCTTGGGTGGCTCAGTGGGTTAAAACCTCTGCCTTCAGCTCGGGTCATGATCTCAGGGTCCTGGGATTGGGCCCCGCATCGGGCCCTCTGCTCGGCAGGGAGCCTGCTTCCCCCTCTCTCTCTGCCTGCCTCTCTGCCTACTTGTGATCTCTCTCTCTCTGTCAAATAAATAAATAAAATATTTTTTTAAAAAAAATAGCTGAAAACTTCCCTAATCTGAGGAAGGAGTAGAAAACACAGAGAGCCCCAAAAAAGATGAACCCAAAGAGGTTTACACCAAGGCACATACTAATTAAAATGCCTAAAACTAAAGATACAGCAAGAATATTAAAAACAGCAAGAGAAAAACAACTAGTTATGTATAAGAAAACACTCATAAGTGTAGCAAATAACTTTTCAGCAGAAACCCTGCAAGCCAGAGGGAGTGACTTGATATATTCAAAGTGCTGAAAGGAAAAAACTGACAACCAGGGATAGTCTACCTGGCAAGGTTACCATTCAGAATTGAAGGAGAGCTAAAGAGACAAACAAAAATTAAAGGAATTCATCACAACTAGCCCAGCCTTTCAAGAAATTTTAAAGGGACTTCTTTAAACAAAAAAGGAAAGGCCACAAGTAGAAGTAAGAAAATTATGAAATAAAAAAATTCACTGGTAAAAGCAAACATATACTAAAGGTAATATATCAACCACTTATAAAGTAGAACTAAGGTTAAATGACAAAAGCAGTAAGTCAATTATATCTACAATAATTAGTTAAGGGATACATAAAATAAAAAGATGTCAAACATCATGTCAAATACATAAAGTGCTGTGTGGAGGAGTTTAAACTTAAACAACCATCAAATTAAAATAGACTGTTAATGGGGCACCTGCGTGATTCAGATGGTTAAGCATCTGCCTTCAACTCAGGTTATAATCTCTGGGTCCGGGAATCAAGCCCCATGTTGGGCTCCTGGCTCAGCAGGGAGTCTGTGGGGACTCTGCCTCTCCGTCTGCCTGTCCCCACAGCTCACACTCTCTCTCCCTCAAATGAATAAACAAAATCTTTTAAAACAATAAATAAATAAAATAAAATAGACTGTTAAGGGGCACCTGGGGCTAAGTCGGTTAAGCTTCAGACTCTTGATTTTGGCTCAGGTCAGTATCTCAGGGTTGTGAGATTGAGCCCTTCGTGAAGCCTGCTTGAGATTCTCTCTCTCTCTCCCTCTGCCCCTCCCCTACTCAATGCACAGGCACATGCTCTCTCATAAATAAATAAATAAATAATAAATAAGTAAATCGGACTGTTAAATAAAAAGGGTGCTATTTTTTTTTAAGATTTTATTTATTTATTTGACAGAGCAAGAAAGAACAAGCAAGAGGAGCAGCAGAGGGAGAGGGATCACGACCCAAGCCAAAGACAGACCCTTAACCAACTGGGCCACCCAGGTGTCCCTACAAAGGGAGCTATCTATAAACCTCATGGTAACCACAGGTCATGATCTCAAAGTCATGAGATTGAGCACCATATCAGGCTCTGCGCTGGGCATGAAGCCTGCTTAAGATTCTCTCCCTCCCTCTCCCTCTGCCTGCCCCTGCTCAGGGGGACATGCACACTCTCTCTCAAATAAATAAATAAATAAATATTTAAAGTAAATAAATAAATAAAATACATCAATAAATACATAAGGTGTTATAGATAAACCTCATTGAACCACAAACCAAAACCTCTAATAAATAGGGATGCTTGGGTGGCTCAGTTGTTAACCATCTGCCTTCATTGGCTCAGGTCATGAGCCCACAGTCCTGGGATTTCAGCCCCACACCGGGCTCCCTGCTTGGCGGGAAGCCTGCTTCTCACTCTCCCACTCCCCCTGCTTGTGTTCCTGTTCTTACTGTCTCTCTCTCTCTCTGTCAAGTAAATAAATAAAATCTTTAAAAAACAAAAAACCTATAATAAATACACAAGAAATCATAAAGAGAAAGGAATCCAAGCATAATACTAAAGAAAATCATCTAATCGAAAAGGAAAGGAACAGAGAAGAACTATAAAAAGAACCAGAGGGGTGCCTGCTGGCTTAGTCAGTAAGCGTGCAGCTCTTGATCTTGGGGATCTAAGTTTGAGCCTCATGTTAGGTGTAGAAATAAAAATAAAATCTTAAAAAAAAAAGAACCAGGAACAATTAATAAAATTGCAATAAGTACAAACTTATCAATAATTACTTTAAATGTAAATGAACTAAAGTTTCCAACCAAAATAAATAAGACTCCTATATGCTGCCTACAAGAGACTCACTTCAAATATAAAGACAGGTTCCTCAAAAAATTAAAAATAAAAATATCACATGATCTAATAATTCCACTTCTGCATATTTACCTGAAGAACAAAAAAACACTAATTTGAAAAGATATGTGCACGTCTATGTTTATTGTAGCATTATTTACAAAAACCAAATATATAGAAGCAACCTAAGTATTGAAAGATGAATGGATAAAGAAATGGTGGTAGTGGTGGCGGTGTGTGTGTGTGTGCATGCATGCATGTATGTGTGTCTATATATATGTGTGTGTGTGTGTATATATATATACATATTATATATAAACAATATTATTCAGTCATTAAAAAAAAGAAATCTTACTATTTGTGATATGAATGGACCTAAAGGTCCATTATGCTAAGTGACATAAGTCAGACAGAGAAAGACAAATACCATTTGATTTCATTTATATGTGGAATCTAAAAAACAAAGCAAAGCAAACAGAAACAGACTCATAAATACAGAGAACAAACTGGTGGTTGCCAGAGGGGAAGGTGTAAAGGGCTAGGCAAAACAGTTGAAGGGGACTAAGAGGTACAGACTCCCAGTTATAAAATAAATAAGTCATGAGGATGTAAAGTACAGCACAGGGAATATAGTCAAAAATACTATATTAACTTTATGGTGACTTATGGAGAATATCTCGTAATATACACAGTTTCAAATAACTATGTTATACAGCTAACATCAATATAATATTGTAGTCAACTATATGTCAATTAAAAATAAATAAACACATTTTTTAAAAATACCAACATTGAGGGGCACCTGGGTGGTTCAGTCAGTTAAGCTGCCTTCGGCTCAGGTCATGATCCCAAGGTCCTGGGTAAGCCCTGTATCCGGGCTCCCCGATCAGTAGGAAGTCTGCTTCTCCCTCTCCTTCTGCCCCTCCCACCCCTACTTGTGCTCTCTCTCTCAATAAATAAATAAAATTCTTTTAAAAATAAAAAATATTTAATTATTTGTCAGAGAGAGAGCACACACAGGGGGAGCAGCAGGCAAAGGGAGAAGCAGGCTCCCTGCTGAGCAAGGAGCCTGATATGGGGCTTGATCCCAGGACCCTGGGATCATGACCTGAGCCAAAGGCAGGCGCTGAACTGACTGAGCCACCCAGGCGCCCGATAAATAAAATCTTAAAAAGAAAAAACAACACAACGACCAACACTAGATCCAAGACTAAGCCTTGGACCAGCTTCAAAGTAGGAGACCTGAGTTGGACCACTACATGAAGCCAGGATTCCAGAAGGAAGAAAATGGAAATCCTCTCCTCAGGAAGCATCCATGGTTTACAACCCAAGGATTTCCTGATTAAGATTAGCCAAATGTTACCTATAAAAGCAAATTCTGCAAAATACTCAGGTAAATAAATCATCACAAATGAGACAAAAGAAACAACAAACAGTAATTTTAGACACTAATAGTCTTCATCTATTAGAAGTATGAAATTCAAAATATAAAACTATGCACAAAATGTTTGAGAAATGAAAGACTGAATCTACAAATGAATAAGCAGTAAAAAACATATTAACTATGATGAGAAAGATATGGAAACAAACCAACAGAAAACTCTTAGGCGGGAAGTATAATTACTGAATTGTAAAACTCAAAAGATGAGTTAATGTAAAAAAAAAACTACCCAGAATGCAGCACAGGGACAAGGAAATGGAAATGAGGAAAAAGAGATGAAGAGACAAAAAGCATAGGATGACAATGTCCAGTATAAATCTAATCAGAATTCCAGAAAGAGAAAACAGAGAAAATGGAAAACAGACATTTATCAAAGAGATCACCATTGATAATTTTGCCAAACTTGTTAAGAACACTAATCTATACATAGGATTGTGGTATAGATAGAGGGACAGGAAGAATAAAAAGAAACACAAAGGAACTAAATGTACTCTCCTGCGTGAAATGACAACAATAGCAACAGCCAAAAAGAGACAACGTATGTGGAACGATTTTCAAGACACGTGTGACAGAAAACTTCAAGACACCGGATATAAGGCACTGAAGGAAAGTAATCACTGAGAGACCAGAAGTAAATAAAGTGAGCCTTATGATTGCCCCATCTTTTGGACTTGAAAGACCAAAGCACAAGGACAAAGAACCCAGGAGAAGTCCAGTGGATTCTGAGTTATGTAGACAGAGCTAAGAGTCTAGGGAGAGGAAAGAGGACAGAGTACCAGAGGGAAAAGAACTGTATACAAAGATCCCCTAGAGGTCTGCACAGGGTCCTTCTCAAGTATTCACCTAAGTAATGATCAGGTCATCAATGTGAAGAAACTACCTGAGGCCAGGGAAGGAGCACGCTGAAAGGATCAATAGCTAAGAGCACCCAGCACTCACAGGTAGCTCGAAATAGTGCTGGTTCCAGCTAGTCAGACTGGAAAAACTTACGATTCATGGGTCATTGCATATAGTACAAAGAAGAGTCTGGCCTAAGTATTCAGAAATACTTAGCCCTAAATTAAGCATTGTTCTGGTCCTAAAGGCCCAAAAGGATCAAATTATTTTCAAGTACCTTCATCATGTTCCAGATCAAAGTTCAAGAATATTTTTAGAAATAGAAAGATACACAGCATCCAATAAAGCTAAAATTCACAATGTCTGCCATGCAATCAAATTTATCGGGCATTTGGGCGCCTGGGTGGCTCAGTGGATTAAAGCCTCTGCCTTGGGCTCAGGTCATGATCTCAGGGTCCTGGGATCGAGGCTCGCATCGGACTCCCTGCTCAGCGGGGAGCCTGCTTCCTCCTCTCTCTCTGCCTGCTTCTCTGCCTACTTGTAATCTCTCTCTCTCTCTCTCTCTGTCAAATAAAAAAATAAAATCTTTAAAAAAAATTTATCAGGCATGCAAAGAAGTCAGAAAACTCATCTATGAGGAGAAAAAAAATTGACCCAGAACTGGCATAAATGTTAGAATTAACAGACACAGACATTAAAAGCTAGAGGAGGTCATTCAGATTCTAGGAAATAGTTTCCATGAACTTTGGTGGCACAGAAAATTGACTGCCAGAGTTCCAAGGAGAACCTGAGGAGATTTCCATACAGAAGTGTCAGAAAACAGCTCGCCAGTTACAGGGGCCTATACTGGTGAAGGACACCTATCTGTGCTTCAATGCCCTTGAGAGTCTCCCTGGCCCCTACATGAAGTGGTTTCTAGAAAAGTTAAAGCCTGAAGGTCTCTGCCCACTCCTGGCTGGGTTTGAGGACAGACTTGCCTGTGTGCTCTACACATTTGTGCTCAGCACCAGGGACCCCAGCAAGCCAATGCCCCTGTTCAGGGCCCAGATCATGGTGTCCCAAGGCTTCCACGACTTTGGCTGGGATGCCTGCTTTCAGCCTGATGGATATGAGCAGACATATGCAAAGATGCCCATAGCTGAGAAGAATGCCATCTCCCATCACTTCCAGGCCCCGCCTAAGCTACAAAAACACTTTTGCGATCTGACTTTTATGGTAGCCAGTGATGATTGCCCTGGCTGGGGATCTGGGGAAGACTACCTGAAACCTCCCCTATCAGACAGGCACTCCTCCAAGTATTGCCTTCAGGGTTACTACTTCCTAGGGGTGTTGAGACAGCCTCACCAGCCATTTGGAGGAGCAGTTGGTTCTGCTTGGAGAAACTTTGGGTAAGGGACACCATTGTCATGTTTTTGAGGATTCAGTGGTCCCTCCCACAGCTTCCTGGCCTGGGATCCTGAAAGGACCTTGGATGTTAAACTGGCCATGGCAGGATTGGGGGTTTGGGAAGAACCACACAAATAGCCCTAGATGTTTTTAAAATGCAGCAAATAAAAGTACCGAAAGCACTTATTTCCAATATAAAATGGATATGTCAACTTTGGGGGAAAAAAACTATAACTATATTCTATATGTTTGCATTGTTAAGTAGAGACATGGAAGGTATTTTTGAAAAGACCCAAACTGACCTTTTAGAGATGAAAACTACAATGTCTGAGTTGAACATCACTGGGTAGGATTAAAAGCAGATTAGATACTGCAGAAGAAAAGATTAGTGAACCTGAAGATATAGCAAAAGAAACTATCCAAAATAAACAGAAAAAGATTTTAAAAATAAGAAAAAATGTTCAAAACATCAGTGATCCCTGGGACTCTCATTATTCATGGCCTGAGATATGCGTAAATGGACTTCCCTGAAAAAGGAGGAGGGCAGAAAAAAACACCTGGAAGAAAAAATAGCCAAAAAATTCCCATATTTGATGAAAAACATAAATTCGTAAATCCAAAAAGCTCGATGAACACCAAGCACAACAAACATGAAGAAAATTACACCAAGGTATATCATAACCAAATTGCTCAAAAACAATGATATGATGTTCATAACTTAGTGAATTCTATAAAATAATGGTCAGAAAACATTTCAGCAGTTAAAATTGAGGTGTGAGTAAAGCAACCAGTCTGAAAAGACTACATGCTGTATGATCCCAACTAGATCACATTCTGGAAAAGAAGAAAGTACAGAGACAGCAGAATGATCAGTAGTTGCTGTGGGTTTGAGGGAAGGGGAATGGAGGAGGGATGAACAGGTGACACACTGGGGGGTCTGGGGCCATGAAACTGTAATTTACATGTCATAACATTCACCCCTTAAAGTATATAATGCTGTTTAGTATATTCAGAAAGTTGTACAACTATTAGCACTATCTCATTCCAGAGTATTTTCTCATCACCACCCCCCCCAAAAAAATCCTTAATGGTACCAATCACGCTTCCTTTCTCTTTCTCCCAGTCCCTGGCAACTACTAATCTACTTTCTGTCTGGATGTGCCTCTTCTGGACATGACCTATAAATGGAATCTTACAATATTGTGACCTTTTGAGACTAGCTTCTTTCACTTCGCATGTTTTCAAAGCTCATCCATGTTATATCATGTATCAATACTTCATTACTTTTTATGATTGAAAAATATGCTTGTCAAAGCCCATAGAATACAACACAAAAAAATAAACCATAATGTAACCTATGGACTTCAGTTAACCATAGGATATCACGGTATACCACATTAATAACAGATGTTAATAATGAAAGAAACTGTATATGGAGAAGGAGGGATAAATGGAAACTATTATCTGTTCAGTTCTGTAACTTCAAAACTATTCTTTTTTTTTCTTAATATTTTATTTATTAGACAGAGAGAAACACAGCGAGAGAGGGAACACAGGCAGGGGGAGTGGGAGAGGGAGAAGCAGGCTCCCCACAGAGCAGGGAGCCCAATGTGGGGCTCAATCCCAGGACCCTGGGATCATGACCTGAGCTGAAGGCAGATGCTTAACAACTGAGCCACCCAGGTGCCCCCAAAACTATTCTTAAAAGAATTTTTTATCTTTTTTTTAAAGATTTTATTTATTTATTTGACAGAGAGAGATCACAAGTAGGCAGAGAGGCAGGCAGAGAGAGAGGAGGAAGCAGACTCCCTGCTGAGCAGGGAGCTTGGATGAGGACCCTGAGATCATGACTTGAGCCTAAGGCAGAGGCTTTAACCCACTGAGCCACCCAGGTGCCCCACTTTTATCTTCTAAAAGAAAGTCAGGGGCATCTGGGTGACTCAGTCAGTTGAGCAATCAACTCTTGATTTCAGGTCAGCTTGTGATCTCAGAGTCCTGGGATCAAGCCCTGCATCTGGCTCCCTGCTCAGCGGGAAGTCAGCTTGACCCTCTCCCTCTGCCCCTTCCCCCACTCAGGCATGTGCTCGCTTTCTCTCTCTCTAAAATAAACAAATCTTTAAAAATAAATAAATAAATAAATAAATGTCAGATGAGCACATTTAAAAAAAAATGAATAGGTAAATAAACTGGGAGCAAACTAGTGTACTATGTACTGTATTCTTACAATATAGTAAACTATAGAAAAGCAGATGTTATTAAGAAAATCATAAGGAAGAGAAAATACATTTACAGTACTGGACTGTAAAAAATCTGCTCTAAGTGAACCTGTGTAGTTCAAACCCACGTTGTTCAAGAGTCAACTGTATAAATGCTACATGATCCCATTTATATGAAGTTTCCTAAATAGGTGAAACTAATCTAAGGGGGATAGAGGTCAAAACTCCTGGAAAAGTGGGGGGGTGGGCATTTATTGGGAAAGAGCATTAAGAAACTTTGTAGGGTGATAGTAATCCTCCATATCTTATTAAGAGTTTGTATTTGTCAAAAGTCAGTAAAGGCAGACAAGATTTGTGTTTCTTTTTTTGTTTCTTTTTTTTTTTTTTAAGATTTTATTTATTTACTTGACCGAGAGAGAGAGATCACGAGTAGGCAGAGAGGCAGGCAGAGAGAGAGGGGGAAGCAGGCTCCCTACTGAGCAGAGAGCCGAATGCGGGCCTCGATCCCAGGACCCTGGGATCATGACCTGAACCGAAGGCAGCGGCTTAACCCACTGAGCCACCCAGGCGCCCCACGGATTCTTTTTTTAAAAAGGAATATTTCACACCCATGTATACTTTCTATTTATGTATGTATGTATGTATATATTTACTTATTTTAAGTAAGCTCCATGCCCAAAATGGGGCTTGAACTCACCACCCTGAGATCAAGAATCACATGCTCTACTCACTGAGCCAGCCAGGTGCCCCATCACTTCCTTTACATTTTTAATTCCCAACTTTACCCTATTCTAAGTCCTTAGCTTTGATGCCCTACTGAGATCCGTCTCTGGTACTTTGGAGTTACGTTTTTTGGTCTCCCTGGTGACACAACTTTCCTTGAAAGATTTTGGTTTTGACTTGCCTGCCTGTCTCTTTCTGTCTAGACTTTTGGGATTGGACCCCACCCTATTTTGGCCCCCAGAGGCTAACTCCTAAAATCAGCTGGAAGAGTCCCACTCACCTCTACTCCTCATGAGGGGAAAGTCTGGATCTGCCATTAGTCATCTAGCTCCTTTGCTATGCTTCCTCATCTGTCCCAGCTCTGTTCTTGGATTGACAACTCAGACTTCAGTTGTTCCTATCCTCATTCTAATTTGCATTCTCCAGCTCTTAAGGTGTTCCAAGAACTGACTCCTTAGTATCAAATCTTGACAAGTATCTTATTAATGGCTTTGCTCCTTGTTTCTCAGCACCATCAGGTAGGAGGATTCAGCTTCCATGAATCAGACAGTGGGAAAATAGGGCAAATTTATATTATTTATTCTCATTCACAAGAAGTACATTCAGAGAGATCTAATAATTTTCCTGTAATTCCATGGCCAGTAAGCTGCAGATATGTAATTTGAACCAATATTCTAATTCCACTATTCCTTCTAGCTTTTTATAAAGTACCACAGTGATAAGCATTATAGTTTTAATAATATTTATCATGATCATCTATAATAATTATATATACAGAGCATCTACTTCTGTGCTCTCATTTAACCTCACCACAATCCTATGAAGACTCTTAATGCTTGACACAGAGTAGACACTCAGAAGACATCAGTGACTGATGAATAAACAAATGGACAAATGAAATTCTTCACAGTAGTTATTATCTGTATCTACAGATGAGAAAACTAAGGTCCACACTTTTGCCAAGGTCACACATCTAGATGTTAATTTGAAACTAGATCAGTCTGTCTCCAGAATCTACATATTTTTTAGTATTTCACATAGCACTTCACTCCCAATCATATAAGAATATGGTGTCGGGGCACTTGGGTGGCACAGTTGGTTAAGCATCAGACTCTTGATTTCTGCTCAGGTCACTATCTCAGGGTCGTGGGATCGAGCCCCACATCAAGCTTACACACTCCGCATGGAGTCTGCTTGAGATTCTCTCTCCCTCTCCCTTTGCCCCTCCCCCACACTCGTGCTCTCTCTCTCTCTCTCTCTCTAAAATAAATAAATATTTTTTAAAAAAAGAATATGGTGTCACATATCCCAACAGAAATCATCTTAAGAAATTTCTTAACTATCTTATTTTTACTATAGAAAATAGGAATGCAATTCAGTTCCTTATTATCAATAGAATAGGGAAGGGAACTTTTGTAATTTTCTCAAAAGCAGATATAAAAATATTGTAATATAAACCTCAGAAGGAAACTGGGATATTCCAATAACAGCTCTAACCTGATTTTGGACAGTAGTTCTCCTCTATCTGCACAGTCCACACTGACTTGTCGAATAAGTTCATGAAATACTGTATTGTAAATGGTCTGTTCCTTCCTCAACATATGTAGTAGTTTGTGCATCTGGCAGAAGATAAGGAATGTCATCAGTATTTACTACAGTCTTATCAGTAAAAAAGCATTTTAGGAAGTAAATACTCTGAATGTGAATATTTTAGAAACACCTTGATAATTCATTTCACTTATATTTTTCTTCATAAATATAACTACAAAATGATATTTTATTTTTTTATTTTTTTAAAATTTTATTTATTTATTTGACACACAGAGAGAGATCACAAGTAGGCAGAGAGGCAGGCAGAGAGAGAGGAGGAAGCAGGCTCCCTGATGAGCAGAGAGCCCGATGCGGGCCTCGATCCCAGGACCCTGAGATCATGACCTGAGCTGAAGGCAGAGCTTTAACCCACTGAGCCACCCAGGCACCCTATTTTTTAAATTTATTTTATTATTATTATTTGCTTCAGGGTTACAGGTCTGTGAATCATCAGGCTTACACCCTTCACAGCACTCACCATAGCACAAACCCCCCCAATGTCCATAACCTGTCCACCCTATCCCTACCCTCCCACCCCCCAGTAACCCTCAGTTTGTTTTGCGAGATTAGGAGTCTCTTATGGTTTGTCTCCTTCCTGATCCCATCTTGTTTCATTATTTTTCCCTCCCTACCCTCCACCATCCCCCACCCTGCCCCTCAAGTTCCTCATGATACATTATTTTTAAAAGTCTGTTTAGTCATATTATTTTTAAAAGTCTGTTTAGTCATGTACCTCTTTACATGATGCACTGAGGTCACAGTATCATTTCTATATCATCCCCACCAAAAATACATAACCTGAACCTAATCATGAGTATACATCAGACAAACCAAAATTGAGAAACACTGTACAGAATAATGGGCAAATGCTCTTCCAAATATCAAGGTCAAGAAAAGCAACCCTACGAAGTAGGTATTATTATTACCTCTAATTTAAAGATAAGTAAATTGAGGCACAAATACATTAATGACTTGCCCAAGGTCACTAGCTAATAAATAGCAGGGCCAAGATTCCAATCCAGACATTCTGGCTCCAAAATACATGTTCTCAACCACTAGGTTACATCGATCTTAACAAGTACCTTGGTTGGCCCTGTATATTCCTGATTTTCCACACCAGCCCTCTCTAGCATAGCATCCATCATGTCATTCAGCTGGACCACTTCAACTCTTTTATTAGGTTTCCTAGAGGATTAAATTAACAGATTTATGTAATTAAGTGTTGTAACAGGTCATCCTCAAGTGACAAAAAGCATGTAATATATATAAAATGTATATGCTATGGAATAGTAATGGTATTTCTTTTTAATTTTAGAGAAAGAGTGAGCTGGAGGAGGGGCAGAGGGAGAGAACCCCAAGCAGACTCCCCACTGAGCACGGAGCCCAACATAGGGCTCAAAACCAGGACCCCGAGATCATTATCTGAGCTGAAAACAAGAGGTCACCCAACAGACTGAGCCACCCAGGTGCCCCTGTAATATTAATGGTATTTTAAAGCATTAGCCTTGTATGTACTGAGCTAGTGGAGTATAGCAGTAATAAAGTTTAAAAAAAAAGAAAAAGAAAAAGGAAAATGTAAATAGTATGATCCTCTTTCGTGTAAAGAAAATAATGCTTCCTTCCAAAATTTCTGTGCACCTAGTGTGTAGGATTGTAAGAACATAGAAGAAATATGGAGAGATAAATACCAAGCTGTTAATATTGGTTACTTCACAATGTAAATGAAGAAAAGGGACAATGGAGAGATAAGAAGGAAAAAAAAAAAGGACTATAGCAAACAGATCTGTTATATAACATTGTACCTAGATTGAGTGATACTGTACTGAAAACTTAAAAATTTGTTAAAAAAATAAATCTCATGTTAAGTGTTCCTACTACAATAAAATAAAATTTTAGAAAACAATTTAAAACTGTAAAAAAATATTTTATAGTACATAAATATTATAAATATGTAAAAATTTAAGACACTGATTAGACGATAGTATTGTGGACAATTATTGTCTTGGGTTTCTGCTACAATTTTAATATTTTCTGTGCAATAAAGTACTAAGATAAATATATAAGAAAAATAAATATGTATATGTAAGTTAATAAATGTGTATATTAAATACATATTCATATGTAGATGTTCCTTCTGAGAAATACTTTTTTTTTTAAGACTTTATTTATTTATTTGTCAGAGAGAGAGACAGAGAGAGCACAAGCAGGCAGAGTGGCAGGCAGAGGCAGAGGGAGAAGCAGGCTCCCTGCTGAGCAAGGAGCCCGATGCGGGACTCGATCCCAGGACCCTGGGATCATGACCTGAGCCGAAGGCAGCTGCTTAACCAACTGAGCCACCCAGGTATCCCTGAGAAATACTTTCAAAAATAAACTGTACTTACATGGATGGGAAGAGCAACAGCCTGTTTTCACTATCTGTGAGGAGAGTAGTATATTTGCTGCAATAAATAAGACAGATATATATTATCATAAGAAAATTAACTGGCCTGTTTATCATATATCACAACCTAACATGATACACCTAAAACCTCATAAAATTGGGAAGCTTGGAGGCAACTGAAAAGGTCCATCATTTTACCCACAAGATCACAACTAGACATCTATAGAAACAGATGTAATGACATTTATCATATTTGGAATATTTTTAGTAAAGGAGTTTTAATAACATTCCTCATATGTGACAATACAAACATTTCCTTAATTCATTTTTTTAAATGCCTTTTCAAAGGTGGAAGGATGTTCTAAAAACACTGAAGTCAACAAAGTTAAATGAATAAACAGGCTATAAAATTAATCAGCAGAGACGAAACTAGAACCCAGTTTTCCTAACTCCCAGCCAAATCTGTCCTCTGAAAGGTGCCCATTTCCACCTAAATGAGTATCACAGTGAGAATCACGTGGTAATCCTTCTAATTCATTATTATTTATGTAACATTTTTCTTCCCCTAGTTAATAAGCATTTCCTTTGGTTCCGCCCCCTCCTGGAACTCAGCTGGTTAGTAAGGTCCATTTTCAGAATATAGAGCAGTGAAAAATTTCCAGGGATTATGAAGACTCAGTATTTCAAAAATGAGTAAGAGGAACCAGAAACCATGATAGCCCAGGCACAATGAGCACACCTACTACCCAGATCGTGACTTCTAAGTACCATTCTCCACTAAAAGGAATCAGCACTCCCTGGAGAAGTGACATAGCTCACTCCACAGCTGGAGCTGGGAAATATAAGATGAACCTGGAAATCTTACTGAGTCAGAAAATAAGGGAACACTCAAAGAATCATGGGGACAGGACCAAAGAACATAAGAGCCAGTTCAAAGGGTCTAACATTGGCCAAATCTAAAAAATTTTTAAAATACAAATAATCATAGTAAAAGAACTATATCCCACTGAAGAAAACAGAAATCCATGAATCTATATGGTAAAATGTTAACTAATAAACAGAGAAGAAATGATGAACCTAAAAAAGTCATCGAAAAGATCTATAACTGGTGGGCTGCTAGGAAATAAAACACTGAAGTAGTTGGTGGTAAAGGGTCATATCTCCAACTCACTCTTGAGTAGTTTTAATGTGTGTGTGTATGTGTATGTGTATCAAAGCAGATAGGCAAAAAGTAAATACTCAGTTAAAACGAGAGTACACGAGAGTTGCTTGCCATATTTTTGTAACAGTTTTGTAATTCCGAAATTATATAAAAATAAAAAGTTCCCCCCAAATGAATTCCATTTAGTTCTTTTTGACAAAATATTGTTCTGAAACCCATCATCATAAGGAAACGGCGTAGCGTGTGTACTGGAAAAGTAAAAGGAGTGCCAGCCTCTGGAGACTTTATTATAAAAACTTAGTCAAAAATTCTAGTTTTTTACACTATGAAACATTCAAAAGTTGTTTCAGAAAATACAAGCAAGATCCTATTTTTAATCCCCTAAGCAGAAAACAAAGAAAACTGGAGATGACTAGTGTGGAGCCTGGAGCCAAGCCCTAGAGTGTGCCTTATGAGACATCAGCTCAGAGAGTTACTTTCCTTTGTCTCCTTGGTCACTGCTCAAAACCATTCCTAAGGAGGCCTAGGTGAGCATTCAGAACAAAGATCCACTTTTTAATTGAAAATTAAACGGTAGGAAAAGACAAGAACAATTTGATCACTAAAACCCCAAACTGTTCTCCATAAGATTTTTTTGTTTCAACACTTTTCTTATATTTAGGATGGAAGGCCAATGGTTCCTTATTTTAATGTAGACATTATCTAAGATATACCCTAATACCCACTCATCGTAACACTCTAAACCGGACACTCCTGTATTTGACACAATATGAAATTCTTCAGGAAGCAAAGTATCTGTCAGTTTCTTTGGCTTAAAAAGAAAGAAAGAAGGACAAGAATGAAAATATTAGTAAATGAAAACAGTTGAATTGCATGAATTAACATTCCTACCCCAAAGGGATGCTATTTATTAAGAGGTTTGGATTACAGAACTAACAGTAATACGGATCATAGGACGTAACAAAAAACATCTAGCAGAAGACACATTTAAAAAATAACCCTGAATTAAAGAACAACCTTGGTTTTAGTATTATTCACATGTCCCACATATTCAGTAATCCATTGACTCTTTAAAAATCAGTAGGAATTTTAAATGTACCTTAGCAACATGCCAAAAATAAGAATTCTACAACTTAGAACTGTAAACCTAAAAAAAAAAAAGAAAATCTAATCTCCTATACTGTATTTTCTAGATTAAAGTGGTAACTGTAATTTGGAAAATGGCTTTAAAAAAGGTATCATAGATCCTTTCCCACTAAATACATTTTCCTAGAAATAATCAGAAAGTGCTATGAAAACTGACAAGCAATACAGACTGTTGTTACAGTACAACACTGCTTTATATTTTTAATGAAATGACTTAAAAATTAGAGAGGAAATTATTTGTCAATACTTTATTTACCTTATGAGGCACAACGACACCATCATGTGACTGTAATGAACATTCCGAACGTGGGGTACAAAGCAAACTCTCCCTGGCCTCGCCTTTAACATATTTAACATCATACAGAAAAGAAATATCCCTAAAAAATAAGAAAAATAAATTTACAAAATAAATTTGCTGTCTGGCTACTGGATAAGTGTGGGTGAGATCCACACACATCCTTCTAATGGGTGAAAAGGGGCACAAAACCAGTCTCCTTACTTCGTACTTCCCTAAGACAGCAGAGGTGTTAAACATGAGCCACCACCTCCCATTTCTTCCTCTTCACCTCACATTTCTACTTCACATCACATATCCTTTCCCTTCCTTCAACATCGGGTTAAGATGTATGCTCTTCCCCAGGGTTATTTCCTCCATTGATGTCCTTGATTTCATATTTACCCACATCCTTTGGGACCTCATTCCACCAATCTACTGTGTGTTTCCCCCCACCGCCTTGGAATATTTCCTTTGATCTATAACTCAAGCCTGTTCCCCTTCTAAAAGTCCTTCCTTGACCATGCATTGCTGTCATGTTATCAGGATCTATGGATCAACTGATCTCTCACTTTCCGTTAATCAGATTTCTTGAAATTTCCTTGCAATCTAACTCCATCCCTATCTCTGTTCTGAAACCATGCTAGAAAGCTGATGACTTTCTACTGCTAAGTCATCAGTTCTTCTCTTCCACTATTTCCTTGTAATATTTCCCAGGGCTGATCATCTCTCTTTCTAAAAACACTCTCCTCTCCTCTATCCTCTGTGTCACTGGACTCCTGATTCTTTTGCCTTAACCTCTCCTTCTTTGACTCCTCTGTGACTTCCTGTCTACTAAATCGAACTGCTCTGCAACATTATGGCCTCATCTCTCTTCTTCTAACCCTACACTTTCTCGGTGATACCATCAAATCTCACCTTATCCCATTTGTTATCTCTATATACCACTGAATAAGCCTCCCTCCATTCTAACTCTTCACCCTCCTATCCTCACTAATTCCGTCAGGAAGTACCACCACTCTATCCATCAAAAGCTCAGCATACATAATTGATTCCTTCCCATCCATTGCCCTAAATTCCCATCCACCACTAACATTTATTAATTTTATAGCCACTCTCATAGCAGTCTAGCATTGACCCTGTTGTCTTTTGCCAATGTCAAATCACTAGTCCAAGCTATCCCTACTTTTTATGTGGACTCTCAAGTCTCTCCAGTATATTCTACACACTTCTGCCAGATTCACCTTCCTATAACAGTTATAATCATGCCACTGACTGCATGTGATTTTCATGTTTCTGCCCCTCCCCCCAAGTGTATCTGGTATAGTCATTATGATAAATAGTATGAATCTTCCTCAAAAAAAATAAAAATAGAACTACTATATGACCCAGCAACCCCACTTCTGGGTTTTTATCCAAAGGAAATTAATCTGGATTTTTTTTTAAGATTTTATTTATTTGACAAAGACAGAGCACAAGCAGGGGGAGTGGTAGGCAGAAGGAAAGGGAGAAGCAGGCTTCCTGCCGAGTGGGGGACCTGATGGGAGTTTTGATCCCAGGACCCTGGCATCATGACCTGAGCCGAAGGCAGAAGCTTAATGACTGAGCCACCCAGGCACTCTATGAATCTGGATCTTGACAAAATATCTGCACTCCCATGTTCATTGCTGCATTATTCACAAGAGCCCAGACATGGAAAAAACCTAAATGTTCACTAAAGAATGAATGGATAAAGAAAATGTGTACATATAGACGATAGAATGTTATTCGGCCTTTAAAACGGAAAGCCTGCCATTTGTGACAGCATGGATGAAGATGGAGAACATCATGCCAAGTGAAATAAGCCAAAGAAAAATCCTGTATGATCTCATTTATATGTCAGATGACGGCACCGGGAGAAAGGGGGAAATGAGATGTTGGCCAGAAAGTACAGAGTTGCTGGGGCGCCTGGGGGGCTCCGTCGTTAAGCGTCTGCCTTCGGCTCAGGTCATGATCTCAGGGTCCTGGGATCGAGCCCCGCATCGGGGTTCCTGCTCCGCGGGGAGCCTGCTTCTCCCTCTCCCACTCCATCTGCTTGCTTGTGTTCCCTCTCTCGCTGTGTCTTTCTCTGTCAAATAAATAAATAAAATCTTTAAAAAAAAAAAAGGTACAAAGTTTCAGTTATGCGAGATGAATGAGTTCTGGAGATCTAATGTAAAGCACATGGTGATAGTTAGCAATACTGTATTGTATATTTGAAATCTGCTAGGAGAATAGATCTTTAATCTTCTTATCACACACATACGAACACACGGATAAACACAAATGGTAACTCTATAGAGGTGACAGATAAGTTTTTTAGCTTGATTGTGGTGATCTTTTTATAATGCATACATTTACGAAAACACTAAGTTGTACACTTTAAATATACACAATTTTTGTGTCAAAACTATCTCAATAAAGTTTTTTTAAATAAAGTTTTTTTAAAAGGTTGTTCTCAGGATGATGGGACATTAGTCACTATCACACCAATAACTCCTACAGATTGGCCAATACAACTTTGTTAGATAAAAACAATGAATGGTTCATACATACACATATATACACATACACATCTTTGTTAAGGAAATGTTGGTTTGCTAACCATCATTCACATTTTCTCAAAAAGTAATTATAGGACCCTCTTATATTTCTATTATAAAAATTATTGGTTATCTTACATTTTATTTTTTATCTTTATTTTTAAAGAAACATTTGGTTTATGTATTGGTGTATAAATTCCATTAAAAAATAATGTTTTATTTCTTATAAAACTCTTGTGGTAAATCACCTGCTTCTACTCCTCTGGAAAATCTATTTTTATTTATAAAAACAAAAAACAAAATGAAACGAACTTTGACTTTCTAGCCATAACACAAAAACTGGATCCCCCAGTTTATTAAACTGAGTTCATACTTCAAACTTTTCTTCAAATAATCACTGGTTATGTTCATAAATAAGCGTATCTTTTATCTGAAGTTTTCAAGGAATGAGGTATTTCAGAGAGATCGATTATCCAAATAACTGAGATATGCTTTTTAAAAAACAATGTGTTTCTAAAATGTATTTAAAACTTGACAGTTTTCTTAAACAGAGTGTACCTAATACAATATAATCTTTTCTTGACAATTCGAGTAATGACTTATGAAGTTAGAAGTGTCCTGAGGACAGTTTGGTTATGTTTCTGAAACCTAAGTCAGTACTGCAGTGTGGCCGGCCCTGGTGTGTTGGGTCCTTCTTTGTGTTGGAAGGGTTGGAAAGCACTTTCCCAGACACTCTTGCAGCTAGGGTTCTGGGTGTGAACTAAGTTCTGCAAGGAGATGCACTTTTGTAAGGTATCAGAGGTAGAAGTAAAACGGAAGTCGCTTTCCTGTCATATCTTTAGTTGATTCTACCAACAACATCATGGAAAAGTGGTTTTCCTGAAACATTCCAGAATCCACTGTCCAGCTACCCCAGTCCAGAGGGGCAGTGCAATAACTGCATTGACAGCTTCTTGATTTCAGCTTCCAGATCCCTGGATCATAGTTAAGGGGACTTTTTTTTAAATTGCAATATAATTCACATACCATAAAATTCATCTTCTTAAAGAGTACAATTTATAAGTTTTTAGTATATTCACAAGTTTTTACTATATTCGCAATTTAAAAGTTTCAACATATTCACAAAGTTGTATGACCATCACCAGTATCTAATTCCAGATTATTTTTACCACCCCCCAAAAAACCCTAACCCCTTAGCAGTAATTCCCCACTCTTCTCCCCAGCCCCACCCCCAGTCTACTTTTTGTCTCTATGGATTTGCCTACCCTGGACACTTCATATAAATAGAAACGCACACGTGCCCTTTCATGACTGGCTTCTTTCATTTAGCATGTTTTCAAGGTTCTTCAGTGTTGCAGCAGGTATCTGTACTTCTTCATTCCTTTTTATGGCTGAATAATATTCCGTTGTATAGGCCATTTTTTTATTTTCTCATCAACTGATGGACAGTTGGTTTGTTTCCACTTTTTGGCTACATGAATAATGTCGCCATGAACATTCATTGTAAGATTTTGTGCAGACATATTGTCTATTCTCTTGGGTATAAACCTAGGTAGGAGTGGAAGGGCTGGGTCATATGGTAAGCCTTTGTTTAAATTTTTGAGGAACTGCTGAAGTATTTTCCAAAGAGGGTGCCCCATTTTACATTCCCACCAGCAATATATGACACTTTCGATGTCTCTATACCCTCACAAATGCTTTTTATTGTCTGCTTGTTAACTATGGCCATTCTAGTAGGTGTGAAACAGTATCTCTTCAGTTTGATTTACATTTCCTTATGCCTAATGATGTTGAGCATCTTTTCATATGCATATGGGCCATTTTTACCTTCTTTGGACAAATGTCTATTCAAGCGGGCATAGTCCTGAACTCTTCTGGCAGGCTTGGAGGTAATAACCTGCATGGTAGGTCAACTCCACCCTGTGGAATAACTCTGAGAGTTAGTCCCAAAAGTACTGCTTCATACCTGCTTCTTTAGCCCTTCCGACAATTTTGTAAATACTTGATTTACCACTGAAAATAGGTTTTATTTTCTGCACTGAACTCTGATAAAGCTGTCAAAAAATGTTACTCAGAGGCTATTTGCTGGGTTGTTTTATATTTTACTGCTGTGCTCTAAATATTTAAGGTTGCTAGACAAGTTACCTCTTGTTATAAATACTATTAGTTATACACATGTGTATTCATTTTCTACTGGTGCCATAAAAATTACCACAAATTTAGCAGCTTAGACAACACAAATTATTATGTTACAGTTCTGTAGGTCAGAAGTCCAACACAGGACTCACAGGCTAAAATCAAGGTGTTGACAGGGCTGTATTCCATTATGGAATGCTCTAGGGGAAGATCCATTCCCATGTCCACTGGAGTTGTTAACAGAACTCAATTCCTTGCAGTTCTAGGACTGAGACCCCTGTTTCTTTGATGGTTACCAGCTGAGGGCCATACACAGCTTCTAGAAGCTAATAGTAGTTCTTAGCTTGTGTCCTCCCTTCCTCAGTCTTCAAAGCCAACAATAGTAGGCTGAATTCCTTCTCTCGCACACTTCCACTGTGTCCTCCTCCTCCTCTGACCCGTTCAACTTCCTTCTTTTTCCACTTTAAAGACTCAGACAATTAGGTTGGGCCCATCCCGAGAATCCAGGTTAATCTCACCATCTTGTGGTCCTTAACCTTAATCACATCCACAGAGTCTCTTTGGCTATGTAAGGTATGTATTCAAGCTGAGGTACAGTGAGAACACTTTGCGGGGAGGTCATTATCCTGTTTACAACAATAGAGATCTTCACAGTTTCAAAATTCCAAGTCAGAAGTCATTTGACATTAAAACTTTAACACTGTGTTACTGCTGCATTTGGATATAGCTTATTTTTTTTTCAAAGTACTTCAAACATCTCATAACTACTAATTACAACTAGTGAAAATTATAACCATGAGCTAAATGTATAAAAAAAAATAGATACTTTGACACTTAAGCCCCAGGACACAAAAGTTAATAGCCCAAGTTCCTGCCACTTTTTCTAGCACTGGGAGGTCCACAAAATGGGTAAGTCTATTATTCCCTTTTTACAAATGAGAAAATGGAATTCAGAAAGATTAAATAACCTATGAGGGTGTTAATGTTTATTATTCCATATTAATGCATCATTAATGTGTCATAATATTACATATTACTTCTTTCAGATGAAGTGATACCTCACGAGGGGCATTCAACTGATGGACTAAACACAGAAAATGAGCTGGTCACAATCTTCACAGGGAAACCCGGGACAGTTAGAATATTTTTAGGAATGACATAAAAACAACATATAGTATTTGCTGACTTGATCTAAAGGTGGAGACTTCACTTTGAGGAAAACCAAGGAGTAAGCACTTGCTTTTCCAGGTTTTCATGAAGCTATGTTACCTCACTCTCCTTAAATGTACAGATGAAAGAGGCACTCTAAGGCACTCTGCCTCTTGGATCTTGTCCCTTTTACTAGGGTACAATAAGGGACAGAAGAATAAGTGGACAAGGACACAAAGGCATGCAAAAAGCAAATCTAAACAAACCAAAAGCCAGTAGAGTTAATAATCCTTCACACAGAAGGGTGGTCTTGTGTCTTCTTCAGACTGTATTCTGATTCATCAAAGATACTGTAAAGATACTGTAAACTTTAAATTTAAAATCTTTGATTCTATAATTTTCCAACTGTGCCCCTCCCCAAGAAATGAGAGAAAATGAAAAAATGACTCTATTATAGGCATCCGCCCTACCATCTGCCTTCTTTACCTTCCAGCACCAGTTAGGGAAACAGGATGGTCAATCAGGTATTTGAACTTATTTCTTCGAATAGGGTGATACCAGACTTGGTCAGCCGGACGCGGAAGAGTACCCTAAGAAAAAGCAAATACATGAATATACACCAGAGGGAGTTCTAGTCAAATGAAACCTGTTAATCCTTTGGAATGTGTACATTAAAGGCTTTTGGATAGTCTATGGAAAATAGAACAGAATGCTTACTCAATACTATGAAGAAAAACTGAAACTGGGACAATTCAAAAGTGAAAGAAAAATATCAAGACTGAGAGTAGTAATAATGATCACTTAGGTAAATCATTTTTTTTTTTTAGATTTTATTTGTTTATTTGATAGAGAGACACAGCGAGAGAGGGAACACAAGCAGCGGGAGTGGGAGAGGGAGAAGCAGGCTTCCCTCGGAGCAGGGAGCCCCATACAGGGCTCGATCCCAGGACCCTGGGATCATGACCTGAGACAAAGGCAGATGTTCAATGACTGAGCCACCCAGGCGCCCCGGTAAATCACATTTTAAAAAGCATTTCCTTGGAAACACTAGTGCAAATGATTTTAGTTTTCATTCTAGGAAATTAATTTTAAAGTACATTGAAAGACAATCAGGAATATGTAACACTGGGACATCTGGGTGGCTCGGTCGGTTAAGCGTCTGCCTTCAGCTCAGGTCATTGATCCCAGGATGCCGGGATGAGTCTCACATTAGGCTACTTGTTCCGCAGGGAGACTGCTTCTCCCTCTGCCTGCCACTCCCTCTGCTTCTGCTTGTTCTCTCTCTCTCTCTCTCTCTCTCTCTCTCTCTCTCTCTCACTCTGACAAATAAATAAAATCTTAAAAAAAAAAAAGGAATATATAACATTAAAAAAGAAACAACAGGCACAAAATGAAGGCACTTGTGCTGAGCCTCACATCTGCAACCAACACTTAACACCTTACCGCACTGCAGTTCTACCATCTCCCAGGAGTGGCATTTTAAGCCAATCAGCTGAAGTTCCTGATCAGCACCAGTGAAGTAATCAGTCTGATAGGCTCCCACCCTTCCCCAGAAGATGACCTTGCCCAAAATAATCCTTTTTGTTTATGACATCCTTGTCCCTGCCCCCTTCGGCCAAACAAAACAAACAAACAAACAAACCAACCCTCTATTTTGTACAACTTCTCAGAACTCCTTTCTCCTTCCTATATGGGGTGCTGCCTGATTCATGAATTGTTGAATAAAGCCAATTAGATCCTCAAATTTACTGTTGAATTTTGGTTTTTAACAAAGAACATGCTCAATAAATACCTAATGAACTGGATACCAAAAAGACAGGTTCCCGAGTACTTCGTGTAGGTATATACTCACTCGTGGGGTTTTAATTTTCTTAGGGGGCAGTAAGTTTTCAGGACAGCGACCAGCATTGGCGGCATAGGTCAGAGAAAGAAGAACTTCCTCAGGGATGTACTCATCCTGAAGGGATGTAGGAAGGGGTTTTGAACGATCCACCATATTTTTTTTTCCCTTTAGTTCAGGAAGTCCTAAGAAAGTAACAGGAAAGAAAAACTTGCTGTAGTTTTTTGTAGTTGGTTGGAGATTCCCAAGCTGCCTTATCAATACCACCTGTATGTTTCTAACAGAACAAACACTGCTTCCAGTTGCCAAGAACAGTAACAATATTTTAAATACTGAACATCATTGTGTCAAGGAAAAAAACCTCATATTGCTTTCCCTCCTCACACTAACATTACATAGTTTCAAAAACTGNATATTTTTTTTTCCCTTTAGTTCAGGAAGTCCTAAGAAAGTAACAGGAAAGAAAAACTTGCTGTAGTTTTTTGTAGTTGGTTGGAGATTCCCAAGCTGCCTTATCAATACCACCTGTATGTTTCTAACAGAACAAACACTGCTTCCAGTTGCCAAGAACAGTAACAATATTTTAAATACTGAACATCATTGTGTCAAGGAAAAAAACCTCATATTGCTTTCCCTCCTCACACTAACATTACACAGTTTCAAAAACTGAGGCACAAAGATGAACCTCCATTNACTTGTAATCTCTCTCTCTGTGTCAAATGAATAAATAAAATCTTTAAAAAAAAAAATGTAAAAAAACAAAAACTGAGGCACAAAGATGAACCTCCATTATTCCAAATTCAAAGTTGAAAATGAAACTCACACCACCTGCTCAATTAAGTGGAACAGCCTTAAAATGATGGGAAGGCCTATTTTCCCTTCAATGTGAAAAAGGACAAAAGAGATCTCTCCTCAAAACTGTCAGATAATTTAGTAATTACTTCTGTGTAAATTCAAAGGTGAAAATAACTTCATTAATTGGGGCATTTCTAAAGGGAAAGGATCTGAGTCGGGTTTAAGAGTAGAGTTAGGATTGTTGGAGATGAAGAGAGTGGAATAATATGAGCAAAGCGGCAGAGTAAGAACTGTACTGAGAATGTTCTACTCAGCCTGAGGAGTGCAGAGGAGTTGTAGTTAGGGAATGGGGACAAATAGGAAAAGGCCTCCTGTAAAGTCAAAGAGAGTGGGGTTGTTGCTCTTACAGCACTCTCCACTAATCTATGCCCCTCACAAAGTATGGCTTATGTTAGTGATCTATTTTTGGCATGTTGATAAGGTCCAGAGCTGACAGCCAAGAAAGAATTCTTGAGACATCTCTGGTGCAATAAAGGTGATTTTATTAAAGCACAGAGACAGGACCCATGGGCAGAAAGAGCTGCTGCACTGGGATTGTGAGGAATGGCTGATTATATATTTGGGACTTGGGGGAGGTAAGGAAGAAGGGAGGGGTCCAAAAGGCCTTTCATATACTAAAGTTTAATAGGATATTGGAGCCCAAGCTAATGCCGAGTTAAAGGGTTTTTCTTCTAGTAAGGCATTAGCATTAAGTCAGTTTGGGGAGCTTTTCTGGAGGAATGCTATACTCTTTCTATTACTACTTTCTGTAAATAAGCAGCAGGTGGTTAAAAAAACTTAACTTTGCTTACATTTCCTTCTGCCTGTTTCCTACATCACTCATGGAAGAGGGTGATGTAAGGGCTCCAGAAAATTGAATTATGGGTCTCTGAAAGTTAGGCTATTGATACCAATGCTTTTTCCTTGTAAATCGCTAAGACATTGGTAAATTGATGGAGACTCATGTCTTAGAGGACTGTGATCTCTATTAGTTAACCATTTGTTTTCCCTTCCCTTGGCTTTAGGGCAGCTAGCAGTATCTGAGGAATGTCACATACATCCCACCCAGGAGGGGGTGCTGGGAGGGTTTCCGGGTGTCAGCTTATGCTCTGCCCTCAGCTTGTCTTCTGTTCCCTCATCATTAATTTCCATAAGGAAGTAGCATGCTTTCCCTGTTCACCACCAAAACTTCTAAAGTTCGCATTCCAAATTTCCTTATCTCTAGAATGTTTGAAATGGAGGTAGAACATCACAAGAAATAGGGAAAGGAGGGCGCCTGGGTGGCCCAGTGGGTTAAAACCTCTGCCTTCGGCTCAGGTCATGATCTCAGGGTCCTGGGATCTAGTCCCCGCATTGGGATCCCTGCTCAGCAGGGAGCCTGCTTCCTCCTCTCTCTCTCTGCCTACTTGTGATCTGATCTCTCTCTGTGTCAAATAAATAAATAAAATCTTAAAAAAAATAAAAATAAGGCGCCTGGGTGGCTCAGTGGGTTAAAGCCTCTGCTTTCGGCTCAGGTCATGATCTCAGGGTCCTGGGATCGAGGCCCGCGTCGGGCTCCCTTCTCTGCCTGCCTCTCTGCCTGCCTCTCTGCCTCCTTGTGATCTCTCTCCCTCTGTGAAATAAATAAAATCTTTAAAAAAATAAAAAATAAATAAAATAAAATAAAAATAAACGTCCTTAGTTTAAAAAAAAAAAAGCTGGGTGGGGCTTTAGCACAATCTCCCCTTTAAAAAACAAGATGGAAGTGTTGGAGGGAGTTTTGGCGTAATGGGAGTAGGGATGAGTCTAGCTGATTCTTATTCTAGAGCAGACCTGCTTTTATCTCTATATGAAAGAAAATCTTAAGGAATTACTGTTATTTAGAATAATTATTAAAACCTGATACAAACTGGTTCCTTAGAGCCTAGTACCAAAAAAAAGTAGTTTTGTGCAACTACTGGAACTAAACAGGGTGAATATAAAACTAGGAGCGCTTGGATGGTTCAGTCCGCTGAGCATATGACCCTTGATTCCTGCTCAGGTCATGATGTCGGCTCGGGTCATGGATCTTGGCTCAGGTCATGATCTCGGGGTGGTGAGATCCAGCCCTGCCCTGCACTCTCCACTTAGCTGAGTATGCTAGAGCAGTTATGCTTGAGTACTCTCCCTCTCCCTTCTGCCGTCCCCCCTTCCTTTTTCCTCTCTAAAATAAATAGATCCTTAAAATTTTTTTAAATATAAAACTCATCATCATTTGAAAAAAATTACAGTCTTTAGGTGGAGTAGTGAGGCGGGATTCTGACTCAAAAGTACTATAAGAGGAATGGCTCTTGATTTTATGGAAACAAGTGTATGAGAAAAATGAAAATAAGGTATCCTGACGTTTCAGATTCAGGGGAACGCGGAAGGGGCTGTGAATTCCGTCCATGGCCACGGTTACTTGTGTGTGCAGGATCCTTGAAGAACTTTACCTGTCTCCTCCTTGGATGCAGACACTTTTAAATTTTTGCCCTCGGGTGTTGACAAAGAGGTTAGCAATGTGGAGGGCGTTTTCGGAAGAGACATGATAGTCAAGGCTCCCTACCCCTCTCTTTAGTAATTTGAAATACCGCTCCAGAAAGCTAACTCGGAAACAAATCGGCGGCGTGCTGGGATTTAGCAGTCCTGCAGCAAAAGGAAGCAAGAAAACGAGAGGGCCATTTAGTGCTTATGTTAGGATCAGAGTTTATAATTCATCGTGGGCTTTCCTTCTTTGGGGAGCCTCCCGTGTTCTCTCAGGTCACCCGAGCGACGGAGAAGCCGGCGGCTGGGTCGGGGTCCGGGCCCCGGCCGGGAGGCGCACGCTCGGCCCACCCACCGGCCCCACCCGCAGGGCGCCCCTGGCTCCAGGCGCGGAGCTCGGGTCCGCGGCCTCCCCGGCCCCCGCAGCGCCCCGGGGCACACCAGCTCCTAGGACTCGGGGCAGGGCGGAGTCCGCGCCGCGTCGCTCACCGGAAGCGATGGGAAACTGACACAACCGCTCGCGGCAAATTGTGTTTCCCGCCAGACATCCGGACGCCTCGCCCTTCGCGGAGCGCCTGCGTGTCGCCATAGAAACCCAGGACCCCAAGCTTCGGCCGCCCTCACTGGAGGCTGTCTTCGGGGTGCCAGCGGAGGAGGGGGACAGCTAGGATTCCCAACACCCGGGGACGCGGTGCTTTGCACCACAGCATAAGTTCAGCAGCAACAGAGAACCAACATATTTGATCGCGCGGTTCACACGGAATGCGCAAGGGTCTAGAAGCCGGCGCTTCCGCCCGCAGGTCGTCGCCAGTGCGCAGGCGCCAGCGGGGGCCGGGGTCGCTCTCCCTCCTCCCCTGGGGACGACCTGTGTGGCTCCCGACAGAAGGCACGAGAAGCCAGGTTGGAGCCAACATCCCGTGGGAGATTTGTTTTTCCATCGCTCTCTCCCACTTTTTTTGGTTGTTTTTCCTATTTTTCAAAAAAAAAAAAAAGGCAAATTCAAGGGAGACTTGGGTAACCAAAAGCTCTGGATTCCCATCTGTTGAGACTTCCTCGCGGATGCTGCCCCTGCCTTTGACCTCTTGGTTAAGGCTTCCTTGGGTACCTACGCATTACCCGCATCCCCACCCCAACTGCGCCCCACCCCACCCAGCACACTGAAGGCATTCTTAGGGTAGAGGCCCTTTTTGGCTGAAGGAAAGGAAGGAGATTGCGCTTTAGGCGGAACCAACCCATGTAAAATGGTTGGGGCTTCCGAAAGATCCCTTCTCAGGAAAGAATGGGCTAAACGCATTGGCATGGAGGTGCTAAAGACCTGCCCCTTACCGCCACCGGGGATCATTTTCTATTAATATGGAGTCTTGAGGCGCCTGGGTGGCTCAGTGGGCTAACCCTCTGCCTCGGGCAGGGGTCATGATCACAGGGTCCTGGGAACCGGCCCCCCTTCATGATCCCTGCTCAGGGAGAGCCTCCTTCCCCCTCTCCCCCCTGCTCATGCTCACTCTCTCTCAAATAAAATACACTTCTTTAGAATCCTATCAATATTATGAACAAATTCCCTAATACCACTCACTACCTTGAAAGAAGAAAAAAAAGATGGGGCCTTAATGCCAAATAATGCGGATGGAATCCCAGTGTCTAGATGACTCTAGTCTGGCAGATTTTATTTTTTTATTTATTTTTTTTAAAGATTTTATTTATTTATTTCACAGAGGGAGAGAGATCACAAGGAGGCAGAGAGAGCAGGCAGAGAGAGGGGGAAGCAGGCTCCCCGCTGAGCAGGGACCCCGATGCGGGCCTCGATCCCAGGATGCTGAGATCATGACCTGAGCCGAAAGCAGAGGCTTTAACCCACTGAGCCACCCAGGCGCCCTAGTCTGGCAGATTTTAGAAGGGAAGATAACTTATCTTGTTCAACCGTCCTATTCCTTAGTACCAAGCACAGTGCCTGGCCCAAACTACGTGGTGTTTGAAAATCAATTGGACAGTTCTCCTGTGCTGATGGATTTCATCTCTGGTTTCTGATTTTCAGGATAATAGTAATGAAAAATAAGAGCAAAGTGTTTAAAATAAAAACAACACAAATTGGGGTGCCTGGGTGGCTCATTTGGTTAAGCATCCAGCTCTTGGTTTCAGCTTGGGCCATGATCTCATGGGTGTTGGGATGGAGCCCCAAGTGAGCTCTGCAGTGGAGGGGAGTGGGGGGTCTGCTCAAAAATTCTCTCCCTCTGTACCTCCCCTCCCCATAACGGTCTCTAAAATAAATCTTAAACACACACACACACACACACAATCTCTGTGGCCCATTGTAATTCTCCTAGTCCAATACCTTGGCTGTCTGAACATTTTAGCCTGCAGAGGCAGGTGGCTAGAGCCAGAGCAGGGGAGATTAGAAGACTTCTTAGCTGTTAGTATGATGATGCTTCCATGGAAAGAATGTTGTGATGTCAAATCCTACTCATAATAGGTTCCTATTATGAGGAGATTCTTTGGAGGAAGGAAAGCAATGAATCTTCCTTCAAAATCAGTTTCCCCAAGTCTTGTCTGAAAAGGCACACTTCTCGACCAACAGATTTGCCACCTCTCATTAGAAAACTAAGTCCATTTCTACCCATTAGGGGAGGAGATGGGTACATTTTTAGAAACAGCCATTCACAAGTTTTAAGAGCAAAAGGAGTCAAGCAACAAATAACTGACCAATAAAGAGAGGCTCAAAGTGTCAGTGTCACAACTGGGCCCTATCATTTATTAATTTGTAATCTTTAACATGACTCCCCTTCCATCATTCTGGGTAAGAAAGTTATCTGCCTTTTCTTTGGCTGTATTCAGCACATAAAGCTGCCTGACATTAAGATGAAAAACATCTAGGGCTCCTGGGTGGCTCAGTTAAGTGTCTGCTTTTGGCTCAGGTCATGATCCCCGCGTCCTGGGATCAAGCCCTGCATCAGGCTCCTTGCTCAGTAGGGAGTCTGCTTCTCCCTCTGCCCCCTCACCCCACTTGTGTGCCCACACACGCTCTCTCTCAAATAAAATCTTTTAAAAATGAAAAACGTCTGTAATTATGAAATATGTAGTAGATATTGAACAAACTTGATAACTTAAAAACAACAGACTAGGGTGCCTGGGTGGTTCAGTGGGTTAAAGCCTCTGCCTTCGGCTCAGGTCATGATCTCAGGGTCCTGGGATCGAGGCCCGCATCCGGCTTACTGCTCAGCGGGGAGCCTGCTTCCCCCCCCTCTCTGCCTGCCTCTGCTTACTTGTGATCTCTCTCCCTCTGTCAAATAAATAAATAAAATCTTTAAAACAACAACAACAACAACAGACTAGGTTTTTCCCAAATATATTTATTTACCACATTCTTCACATATGCAATATTTTGCCATTTTGTATATAGGTTTTAAGACAATGCATACTGAACAAAGTGATAGTACCAGTGATTGAACACACAGGGCAGGGTGTTGGAGGAGGGGGGCTCCTGAATAGAAATTCTGGAAAAGAACAAAGACGACTAAATTAGAAAAGACATCTTTAATTATAGAAAAATCTTTAAAACCACTTCAGCTGTCCATGACCCCTCTGCTGCGTTCAGAACACAATGGATTTAAACCACAAGCTGGACAAGTGTAGACACAGGAAGGAAGCTGCCATGCCTGGAGCTGGAGCACTCTTCTCATACAAGAGTTGGCACATTTGCACTCAGGAATCCAAACTGGATCCCTACCCGACTGCATGCACAAACCGCCTCATATCTCAGAACCGTAAGAAAGCACACCCACCACCTCACTGAAACAAACGAACCCCACAGCACGGAGGATTATCTGCTAGCTTCACCTTAGCACTCCCCTGGCAGTGCTAGTAGAAATAAGGAAGAAAGAACTTAGGAAAAAAAGGAATACAGAAGAGACAGTTTGAGCTGTTCTTTTTTTTAAAAAAACTACATCACGTCTGAGATTAGCCCTTTTTCTCAAATCCAAATTAGCTATTAAAAAGTCTTTACGCTTTACAGGAAAAAAGTGGGAACTTTATTAAAAGGACTTCGTTGTTGGGCGCCTGGGTGGCTCAGTGGGTTAAAGCCTCTGCTTTCGGCTCAGGTCATGATCTCAGGGTCCTGGGATCGAAGCCCGCATCGGGCTCCCTGCTCAGTGGGGAGCCTGCTTCCCCCTCTCTCTCTCTCTACCTGCCTCTCTGCCTCCTTGTGATCTCTCTCCCTCTGTGAAATAAATAAATAAAATCTTTAAAAAAAATAAAAAAAATAAAAAAATAAAAGGACTTCGTTGGTTATATAGGTTGAACAGCTTTCCAGTTTTATCACTACTGATGTTCACACAGGGCATTAAATTTAGGGTGAGAAAGAGCACAGGCAGACCAAGCAAGAAGGACTCCATTCTCCCCCTTTCAACCAGAGTTGAAGTTGTATTTTACCTCCTTTATAAACTGGGTTCCAAAATTCTATTACATGATAGAAACTTTGGTGATGTTAGAAACTACTCAAATGCTTATATAAGCTTTACTAATAATACTCATTTTACTCCTCAGAACCTTCATGTCCCAGTTTCTTCAATTTCTGAGCCATAAATATAAAGCCTAGAGATAAGGTATGTAAAAGTGTCCAAGACAGAGCTTTCTCTGATAGTATTTATGCACACACATATAAACCATATTATAAAAACTATGTAAGTCATGTAAAATTTTGCACAAGGTTAGTAAGCAAATCCATTACACATTGTTAACAAAAGTGTGAACTATCTTCCATTAAGAATTTTGCCCTTCAAGACTATAAGCATTCTTTACACTGGCAAAAGTAAGGCCTCATTAGTTTCCTTCCTCGCCATAAATTCTAAAATTTAACTATAAAGTATACGTACTAGCTCTAACACTTAATGTAAATACCTAGGTAAAAGCAGACATGCTTTTCTTTTTAGAATGCTAACCAGGTAAACATGAATGTAATTTTGGAGGTGGAAACATGAGTGCTTTTAAGAATCTTCTTAAACTGTCAGTTCTGTTATGGGAGTGCTTTTATCAGTCAAGGTGACGATGGGAATTCACATCATCGAGTCTATTTAAAAGCACATACTCTCAGGAGTGTGCAGCATTTGAAACATTCACATTTTTAAAAGAGTCCAACGAAATAACAAGGATTCAGGTGTAGAGTTTATGGAGGGTAAGAAGATACTGAGGCCTTTTTTCTGCCAGGGCTAGTGTTTTGCAACAACTCTATGAGGTAGTTACTGCCCCCATTTTACAGATGAGGGAAACTGTGGCTCTGATAAATGGCATCTGTGCCCACTGTCACACAGCTAGTAAGGATGGGGCTATCTTAAACATCTGTGCATGCCTTTTTGCTGCACCAACGGTTTTCCAACTGGGTATCTGGGGGTAAGAGAAAATGGGTGTTCCAAACAACAGGACTCCAGCCCTGCATCCCAATAGAAGCACCTCTATTTTATCTGTTTTGCATGCTGGGCTTAAGTGTAACAATTTTTTTATGGTTTCATAACTAAAACATACTCCATCAGGCCACTCAGTTACTACAGTTGTGTTAGTTTACCTTCATTATTTTTCCCTATACAAAATAATGACCTTTACTCAAAATTATTCATGACCACACAAAACAAACATCTTTTTGCATGAGACCTCAACAATTCATACATTAGATCTTTTTAGGTACATAACCCACATGACCAACCTTTTAATTACATAATGTTCTGTTAGGCTTTCTATAAAGACATCAGGATTCCATTGTTCAGGCCAAATATAATTTTAAAATTCAATGAAAACCGCCTACACAAAATCAATGACTTGTACAACAATCTGTGTTTGCAATTATAGAATATTTACACACTGTACCCTCCCTCTTCACCTGCCAATGTCACCCACTCTTACCCTACAACTAAAAGGAAAAGGCATTTCCCCCACTCCTCATGCTTCCAAAAGCAAAAAGTAGTTACTGAAAAGTTAAAAGCAGCCTGAATTTTCTAATTAAATTCTAACGTAAAGCAAGCAACTTCACTCAGGCAACTGTAGGAGGTTAATCCACCAAAACCAAACAACTCCATTTTTCCTTCACTATCCAGGACTGAGAATGAAAACATTTAACAGATTTAAAACTGAGTTTGAGATATAGCTGCTGTCTCGGAGAAAACACCCACAAGGATGGCTACTCTCATTAATACTTCTTACAGGGAAGAAGTCTTAAAGGCTTTCCTTTTCAGAAGGAAAAAAGTAGCATCCTGTAACTAATTTTCAGCCTTATCAGCAAAAGAGGAAAAGTCAATAAATCTTCCTGAAACACATCAGAAGTTTTAGTTTATTTAGGAGTGTAGGTAGTGGTTTAAATAAAATGACTTTTTCTATGAGCGGCTAGAAGTTAAGACCATGGCTATCAAACTAGTTTCTGTCAGAGAAGGTAGCTATTCCTTTATGCATTTGAGATAACTTCTTAGGGCAGTCTTATTGTTCTAAAGAGTCCTTAGTTTTAAACACTCTTTGTCGTCACCCCAAGGTCTTGGGCAGAGGAAAAAACAAAAAACTAATAAAGGGAAGAAGGTAAGATCATGCTAAAAAAAAAGCAAACCAACAAAACCCCACCAGCCTTAATCAATCCAACAAATACAATATTCAGAATTGACAGAAAGCAACAAAAATCAATGAGCAATGTGAGTGTAACATTCACAACACTTAGCAGAAATACAGATCTAAGAGTTCCATTCTCTCCCTTCAGGCAATGATTTACTCATAAACAAGTCTTAGGCCAATCTGGTTTTCTTAACTCCCTCAATATATTTAAAATGTAGTCATAAATTCAAGTGATTGACTCATTTTAATTTTTAATAAAAATACCAGCGATTACAAGATGTACTAAAGCGGTCTTGTTTGGAGGTTATGGCTCCGTCACAATTACAACACCACCATACAGACAGTTACTGCTGGGAACATGTGAAAACCTTCACAGGCACTTTTGTCTGTTAAAGCTGAGTCTGATGTTTGAAAATTGCCTAAACTCATCTTGATCAAAGGTACTAAAGAAAATAGGTAATGAGGCTGGGTAATTGTGGTACAAATTAAGTTGTGACTACTAAGAAACTCCACTCTCCTTCTTGTGACACTCAAACTGACTTTAAAACAATTCCAAAAAGATGTCCCAAAACTTTTGGAAGGAAAAGTTGGGTGGAAGTAGGGCTATCAGAATACCAACAAAGCTTCTCAAGTTGGCTACTCCAAATAAAAATCACCTTTTAGGTAATTTTTAAGTTTTACTTCTTTGAGTAGAAGATTCAAGTCCATGGTCTCTGATCCCATTCAATGCTCTGTCTTGACAAACATAATCACACCTCATACACACAAACCAAATAATTCCTGCACACCACATTGTATTAGCAATGGGTCTTATAACATGGAAACATCACATAATAGAGTACATTTTCTTGAAAATGATCACATATTTATTTGTTTCCACCTAAAGTATACTACCATTAAAAGTGTAGTAATCGAGCAGTGCAGAAGCCAGCTTCTGGATCTTTAAAAATCACTTTAATATTAATAGAACGTGATTGATACTTATATGTTACAGACTTACTAGTCTGCCAACTATTTCAAGTCAGTATTTATTAAACAATAAGTATACCAAAGGGTACTTCTAAATAACCTCCCAAAAGTTATTACCTTAAAGTTCAAACAACAAAAAAAAGTATTCTTTCACATTAAGTTCCACAATAAAATAATTTAATCGTATGGTTGACTCAGCAAGTTTTTTTAAAAATTACTTTGGAAGTTGTAAAAGGAAATGTCTTTTCTTTGTCCTGTGCCACTTCTTTCTTCTTCCCTTCCTACTTCTTTGTAATATTTTGGATGTAAAGTCAAGAATTCAAGGTGAAAGGTACAATTTTGCTTCACCGAAATCATGACCTACACTTTATAAAGAACGCAAGATAAAAACGGAATAGAACCGAATTAAAAAAAAAAAATTAGGAACCATAACGAGATTATCTTTGGAAACTAGAGATTTTCGCTCTACTAGAAATAGCAAAATGTTCCACGTTATTTTCTTTTCTTTCCCAAGTACATAGTTAATTAGCATACATTCCAACAGCGTGCCTGAAAAAAGTTTCTAAGCCCAAAACATTTAAATTATTTCTTCATAAGTGTTTTGGCTAACTCAGTGGCCAAGGAAACATGGTGTTTAGTCATGTTGTTTACATGGGAGTCAAAAAAGTAAACCCTGCAAAACTCTGTCATTATGTCAGCTGTAAATCTCCCTTCTCCCAAAAAGGTTAAAAAAAAAAAAAAAAGTACTGCTTTTTTTGCAGTGCACAAGATTCCAGGAAACTCACAATATCTCAGCTGACCTAGGAATGGAGCAAGCCATCTGTAAAGCGCAGAGTGATCCAAATACCACAGATGACTTCAGTAACAGCTGGAAACAGATGCTGGCCCCAAATCAGGCAGAATACCCATCGTCAGTGTCAAGGAATGAAACAAAGTCCAAGCTTCTAAAACACATAACGACAAGTCCAGGAACGTGGCCGGATATAATCCAGAAATGTGGGCTTCAATGGGGAAAGAAGAATGGAAGAGTAGTTTATTTGCACGCACGTGTGCACGAGGTATCAGGGTAGACAGGAGGGCGTTAATTTTAAACACTGCAAACCTCTACAATGCCTCCCAGCATTTCAGCAACCTTTAAGCTATAAGCAGCTTGCTAATTCGAAAGATGTTCATTATTTTTATCTGTAACACAGATTACAGTGATTTTAAAGTTTTACACAAAGCTTTCAAAGTCCAGTGAATGCTATACAATTAGATGGACTTCTGACCAAATTCCAAAAAGGCACTACCTCTCTTCTGGAGTTTGCGTTTTATTTTAGCACAGACCTACTGTTTAGTGGCCTAACATCTAAACTATGGTAGGATAAGGATGATAAAATACATACACAAATTACTATAATACAAGGTTTAGAATTACTAAATCATCTAAATGAGAACAGAGGAAGCACTATGAAAGTTCAGCAACAGGAAAAGACTGGCGCAAGAATTTTAAGAAGCTGAAAGATGTTGCATCCAAAGTGCATTTTGAGAAAATAAAATCTGACAGATGGAATCAGAGTGCAGAGAGCACCATATCCAGAGACAGACCAAAGCAGCTCATTCAGATGCAAAAAGGGGGTAAAGAGGAAATAAGGAGGAGGCATTAGGGCAGCATAAGAAAAGCAGGATAAACAGTAGGAGAAGCTTTAGGAAAGAAATACTAATTTGCCTAGAGGTGTCTTCAGTTACAGGTACCTGTGAGAAATATTCAGTCAGACATACCAAGAAGGCACCCCCTAAGTATTTGAGAGTTATCCACATGCAACTAAAAGTGAAGACTTTAAAAGTGAGACTTTAAAAGTGAGACTCTTACATCATTGCAAACAACCACAACAACAAAGATCAAGGGAAATGGGATCTTAGGCACGGGAGTGTAGCTGGACATTTTCATAAAGACTTTATTACTCTGGGAAGGAAGAGGTAAGAAATATATAAGTGTAGGTGGTGGCAGGGGCGATATACATGCCATTGAGAAGACCCTGCAGAACACCTGCATTTTCAGGACACAGGAGGGAAATTAGAAGACCCTTTTAAAAAGCCAAACCAAACGAAAACAAAACAAAAAAACAGTGAAAAAAGGAAAAAAAAAAGAAAGAAAAGAGAGAGAGAGAGAACCAAGAACTAGGAGCATTCAATGTAAAGAAAACCAAAGCAAAGAAAAACTTCAAAGCCAGTGCAATACGATCAGATGAAAAGCTAACCCTCTTACTCCTTTATTTCCCTCCCCTTAACATTAATTCAGCATCATCTCCACTACTCTTCTTCTCCGTAATACTGTCTACGAATCCTCACTATCAGGGGTAAAAACGTTACTGTTCCACTCCAGCCTAACCGAGGACTCACATTTTTGAGAGGACAGTGCTGACGTGCATACCACTCCTGGGAATAAAAGCACACGATGACTCCTTGGCCCGCGAAAAGGGAAGTCCACATCATAACATTCCAAATCGGCCTTTTCCGACTGTCATTGACAATGAAGTTGAAAGCCACTAAAGTCAGAATGATAAAAAATAAATTATATAGTTAGCACAACATCACCTATCAGGAAACAAGGGGCCTCACTCAGATATGTACTGTAATGATGTGATTATCACGACGACATCAACTGTGCGTATACAGGTTTTATTCTGGCCACTGGTTCTGTAAGTAAAAAATGAAGCTTCAAGTGTTGAAATTTATTAATCAGTGATTAACTGGAAATCGGAAAATATTCAGAGCAGGTGAAAATATATTTCACGGAATCATTCATATCTGAATTTGGCCGTCCCTCCACCCACCCAAAAAAAGGGTCCACATTTTTCCGGGGTGAACATCGACAGAGTGGGGTATTTGTTTATGGTCTCTATGACCTCCCAAATCAGTGTTATCATTAGTCTTCAAGAGGCTATTTAAGTTCATTTCTCTACTTCAAAGGGTGAGCGCCCTGCGACAGAGCATGGTTAATTACTCAAAGTCAATGCTGTGACCGTCTGATAAATACTGCCTTGAAATGGTACTCCTAGGATCTAGCTGTCCACCCCACCTTAGACTTCATCGTCTACATTTCTCTTTTAGTGCGATCCTCAGTACTCTCAGCATGCCAAGATACTTACTTCCAAAGAACATGAAGAGCACGAAAAGCACTGGATAGAAAAAGTTCAAGCAAACAGCCAGGGCATATTCATGCACTATGGCAGACACAGCAAAGACAGCTAACATGGCAGCCGATTTGAATCTCTTAGTGAAAAACTAGGGTAAAAGGAGAATATGAAAAAGTAATTTTTTTAAAAAGTAATTAAGCCCAAAGTAGACACAGCCGACCCTTGAACAACACCGGTTTGAACTGCATGGGGCCACTTATTCGATTAATACAGCACAACACAGTAAATGCATTTCTCCTTACCATAGTCTTAGCAGTATTTTCTTTTCTCTAGCCTATTTTATTGTAAGTATACAATATATAATACATAGAACATATAAAATGCATGTTAACCAACTATTTATCTGATCAGTAAGGTTTCCAGTCAACAGTAGGTGATTAGTTGTTAAGTTTTGGGGGGAGTAAAAAAATTACACGCAGATTTTGTGACTGCATGGGAGGGTCGGCACCCCTACCCCACTTGTTGTTCAAGAGTCAACTGTATATAAGACTTACAATTATCACATGCTAAAGGTGTCTATTTAATTATGTTTGTATTTGATTTTTCCAATCTACTCCTTGGATTAATTCAAATGTAGTAAATAATTACAAAAAACATCTATGCTTTAAAATCCTTATTTTACTAAAATGAGGCATTGTCAAAACCATTAATGTTGAAAAAACTGGGTATATTTTCAAAAACCTACTTGTAACCTATATTTGTAAGTCACTACAGTAGACAAAACAGTTTTCATATGTAAATGGACACATCAAATCTCAACCTTTAGAGTAACACCGTATAGTGGATAAGACAGGCATCCTCTCCATCTGCACTACAGGCCTTGTCCATAAGTGACACCACATTTATGAATGAAAGAACGCCTGACTACAGCACTGTTTGCACCATGTCATGCAATCACTTAGCCACATAGTGACTTGCTTAATAACTAAAACCTGCAATCCAGAGATACCAGGGATAATCAATCATGACAGTCATCAATCTACAAAACATTTTGTTCTAAAGAATGTCTCAAAGACACGTATCACCAATGGAGAGATATAAACCCAAACATAAGTGTTTCCCGACTTTAGCAAAGAAACAAAACAAAACAAAACAAAAAAGCTAGAGGGAGATTATTTACTGGCGACGAGATTCATAAGAAATGATCCATTACTGGTGGGTCATTTCACCTTCTCTAGATGCCTCCAAGCATTTTTATTTCGTAACTGTGTAAAATAAACCCAGAGCACAACCATGGTATTAGACCTCGTCACTGTACATACTGGTCTCTAAGCAGTACTATTCATAGCATAAGTTGTCTTAGACATAAATGGCCGACAGAGAACTGAAGACCACTTCCAGCTGCATAATGAAGATGAAAAGGATCTTCGTTTCTTTAACATCAACTATCTATTGCCACTTACCCAGAGAAAGTCCTTGTAAGCATAGTAATACAACCAGTCATGAACCACCACGTTCCAGGTCCTGTAATAATTAGAGTATGATGTAGAGTTCCACCAATCCTGAGGGAAAAAAGCAAAGGTTTAGAACTAAACAAATACACATTAACACACATATACACACAGAACCAAAGCAAAACTCCCTGAATATTCCTAAAGATCATACATACACACACAACATAATATCCATACTGTGTTATGATAATTTGTTAATCCATACACTGATGTCAGAAAAATCTTAAAAGGCATTTTGGTTATTAGTGCTTAATATATGAATTTCAGCTCCACATATGATGAAGTCCCTAACTTCACTTTGTCCCATTATCAAAAAAGTTATGATGGAAGATACAGAGCATCTAGAATCATTAAATCTAAGGTTCACCTAAATAGCAATCAGTAAATCCCCTTACATTGCTAAAACACAGGGAGAGAATTCTAAGAGCTGCTCTGCTGGTACCATAAATGACAAAATTTACATTGTACAAGGAGTGAGACAATGGTTACCTGCAACATATCCCTCCCTACTTTAAGATCAGACCTGTGGAATCGGACAGCTAAAGTCTGCAACCCACACCTCCATTTCTCTGAGAAAGGAGTGGAAGGTTTTGGGTGTTGCCAGAACCACCACAAACAAACAAAACCCTAGAGGGCTTTATTTATTTATGTATTTTTTCCCTAGAGGGCTTTAGGCAGGACTACAGAACACTACAAACACCCTGGCTCGTCTAGAACTTAATTCCAACTTTGCCAAGTGTGAGAATACTATTTTACGTATAATTAATGCCTTTCAAAATAAAGGAGGGAAAAGTTATTTCCTTTATGAACTATTTATCAGTCTTAAATAATTTGCTAAGATCACTCCTATAGCACCAGACAGCCAATTTCAAATGAATGATCTGCAAAGTCTCATGATGCTCCCTGGACACATGCCTTCCCACCAATACAGGATCCAAGAGAAACCATATGCTTTTTTAAGGGCGCAGATATTAGAGGTAGAAGATAAGGCTGTGAGTCTGTGCTAAGTATATCAACATCAGAATCTCAGAATTAATATTGGTAACACTTACGGAATAACACTTACGGAAAAAGAACTTCACAATGTTTATGTTAAAAAGCTAGTACCCGACGATGCTCAAATACTTAACAGTGAGGACATAAGTGGACAAATAAAATGTGAAAAGGAAGGAGTCCACGTATGCATTACCTTATAAAACATTCTGTCACCAAAGCGTAACATCTCAGCAAAGGCATTCAGCCAGCAGTGCAAAAAGGCAAAAAACAAGAGGAACAGCATCAGCACACCTAAAAATAAGATTAACAATATTGAGTCTTGGGCGCCTGGGTGGCTCAGTGGGTTAAAGCCTCTGCTTTCAGCTCAGGTCATGATCTCAGCGTCCTGGGATCGAGGCCCGCGTCGGGCTCTCTGCTCAGCAGGGAGCCTGCTTCCTCCTCTGCCTGCCTCTCTGCCTACTTGTAATCTCTCTCTCTGTGTGTCAAATAAATAAAATCTTTAAAAAAAAAAAAAACCAATATTGAGTCTTTTCCAAATAGCTCATGTAAAGCAGTTAATTTTATGTCATCACGTGCTGAAGCTAGAATTATTCTGTAAAATAAAAGTTACTGTTCCAGGTTACCCATTCAAGAGATGACACCGAGTTCTTCTGAAAGTTATTTTAATTTTAGAAGCATTAAATTCCTGCCAAGTGGGTTTTCTAGATAACACATGACCCAGCCTATTTTTAATAGAAATGCCTGGATGTACGGCTTAACCTGGTACCCAAGGCCCTTTTAAAATATGGCCCCCAAGCATTCCTCTAAAAGAGTTGCTTAAAACTGTGGGAGATTTTGCTCCCTAGAGAACATGTTACAATTCTGCAGACATTTTCATTGTCACAACTGAAGGGGTAGGGGTTGTACTACTGTTATCTGGATTTTAGAGACAAGGATATTGCTAAATATCCTATAATCCACAAGACAGCCCCCTAAAACACAGAGTTATCCAGCCCAAAATGTCCAGTGACAAGGTTACCTTATCTGACTCTATTCCCAGTGTTATAAACATCATCCATAACTGGACTTCTGCCATTCTAAAATACTCCATGCCTTTGCTTCTATCCCACTACCTGGAAGCACGTTTCCACTACTTCTCTGCCAAACACCTATTTTTCAATACCCAATATTAAATGTCATGTCCAATATGATACAAAGGTCATCAGCACTTTGTTTATCCTACTTACTATACTACATTGCAAAATATTCATGTATATGCCTATCCCTTTCATTCACCTATTTATTAAAAAAATATAAAAAAATATTTATGGAGCATCTACTATGTATTAGACAATATGGGAAAGACTGATTGGCTAACTGTTAAAACACAATCCTTGATCTCAAGGAATTTGCAGCCTAGTGAAGAAGATATGCATTTAATACATATTCTATTGGTGGAAGAGAAAAATTAATTTACTGGAGTAAATCTTGGGGGGCAATCTGGGAGGGTTATCTAGGGGTCTGGGAGAGAGGTTAAGGAAGAAAGAAGGTAAAAGAAAACACGACCAACATTTGACAGGTAGAGAAAAAAAAGTAAAGGAAACTGTAAATATAATTAAACTGCAAGCCTCCAGAGAGTAAAGAGCATGTATGTGCTCTTCATTGCTAGGTCCTCAGCCCCTGGCACATAAAAGGTACTCATGTATCTCTAGAAAAAAAATATGAATGAATTTAGGAGACTGAGGAATGGCCAGAAAGACAGGAGAATGAGAATGAGTAGCAAGAAAGAAAATTTCACACCGTGGATCCAAACAATGCTTCGTGGAGATGAAACAGAATTAAGGGCTAAACCATTTACTGGATTTAGAATCAGGAGTGATTTCAATAAAGGCCATGTCAGCATCCTGGTCAGATTAGAAGCAAGATTAAATGAACTAAAGAGTGAACAGGAAGATTAGGCATGAATATGGACTACCCACAGTCACAGAAAGCAAAACTTGAGTGAAAGTCAGAAGACAAACAGAAAGATTGGGCTGAAACTGGAAGTATACTCACTTATGAAACAGATGGAAATAAGTCGAGATGAGTACAGATGTAGAGATGACTTCAGAGCAAAAAGCAGGAAAATCAAAGGTGTACATGTGCAACAGCTTGTTTCCCTTACAACTTCATGAATGGCCAAAATAACCAGTACCCACGTTACCTGGCAAGATGGAGTTAAATACACACAGGACCAGAACACGAGCGCTGAAGGGCTCCTGTTTAATATTTCGAAACAAGGGGGCGCAGAGCCTTTCAAAGATGTAGTACACATAAAAAAAGGAACCAAAAACCTGGAATGTAACAGAGATATAATTATTATACTGATGGCTTGATATAAGGAAAGATGGTGATTATTTTTCCTTCAAAAGAAGATCGATATGTGACCCTTAGACTAATGTTCACATATATATTCCATTAACGCTAGTATATAAGATTGCCAAACTGCAATCCTTTGGAGACGTTACACAGCTAGTTTCTATCATAACCTTCTCCCAACCCTTTACCAAATGGGTATTCGATTGAGATAAAGAGTTTAAAATGGGATCTCCTGGGATTTATGATTCTGATAGAGCACAGTAGAGGTGGTGGGGGAGAAAATGTCACACCATACCCACAATACATCCCACACTAAAAAACCATAAGGAGAGGGGGAAGTTAATGTAGTGCTTACTAAAGTAACCAAACGAATGACTTTAATTCTTTTACTGAAGGAAATTGCTTTCGATGTTGGCAAGACAAATACCATCTACTGTACTAGTAGAGTTTAAAAGACTTCAGAAAGAGGTCTAAAATTCCTAGCAGACATGAATTTACCAACACTCTAAATAGATTAAGTTATTATTATAAATTTGAATCCCCATGTCCCACTAATCAACAAACCTTAAGTGATTAAAGAAAAAATTCACCTGTAAAAACTGCATAGCAACGTAACCCCATCTTACAGTGGGAGTCCTAAAAAGAAAGAAACAAAGTAAGTTTTCTAAATAAAGTAACTGAACTTTAATAAAGATCCTCATAATATTTTCCCCACACAGAACACATCATTTTTGGCATATGGAATGCCCGTATAATTCTGTCATGAATTACCGTAATCAAACTGGATTGCTAGAATCACCATTTGGGGCTTTCCGATGCCAGCAAGAAAATTAAAACTCATTTTACATTCTTTGTAACTCTACGTGAACTGGCCCTGCCTACCTCTCCCACCTCATTCATGCTACACTTCTGCTGCTCAACACATTTCTGCTTCAGAGGACAAATACCTGGGATAGTTGTCGCGGTAGATGAGGGTCGGTGCAAACAAGAAGTACAAGTACTGGTTGACTGTGGGTATTGGAATCGTCTCTGCAAGAGGAAAACTCTGGTTAGATCAGACACTCTTCAATTTTTCCTGGCAAAACTAAAAGGGAGAAATAAGAAAGCACAAAATAGGGAAGAGTAAAATGACTTCTCTTAGCTCGTATCATTTCTTCCTCATCTCCCAGAGTGACTTCTTACCCTTATATTGATTCAATATTACCAATCCCTCTAAACTATTCCTGTGACTTAGAAAAACCTTCTAGAGTTTGAAGCAGCACTTCAAAGAGTAAGCACACATGGGGGTAATGAGTCTATTAATATTCTATAAAAATAAGGCAAAGCTTAAGACTCTGGTGATCAATGTTTTTAAATTGTAGGTACAAAGGCAAAACAGGAACAATCAGGAAACAGTGAGATAGCCTTCCAAATCAATATGGATCCTACATCTTTAAAATTAAACATAATATCTATAGAATGTAAAACAGCATCCCACTAAATACAAAGTTTGAAATACTCAATTGAATAATCCTTGACCTAACAAAATTACATACTTGATTTCTCCTTAGCTGAATTTAGTATCCGAGGCACATTCTCTCTGACAAATGAATGGGCTTTCATTATGAAACGAATCTACAAAAGGAGGGGGGGAAAAAAGATGAATTTTCTGCCATTGTCGTGTCTCTGATAAGCAACCCCAGAACAGCACTAGATCATATAAAAAACTTCCTGATTTTGCATATACCAACCTGAGTTCACGTTTATGGAATAAAGCAAATGAAAAACAAACTGTAAAGAAGGACAAGTTATTACTCAAATTAGTTTGCATCTAACAGCATTATCTATCACAGGTATGTTACAATAAGAAATTAAAAACCTGTTCAAAGAGAGTCTCCTGAAACAGTCCTTCAGAGCATTAACAGACAATATAAGTCAGGAAATTCAGAAGGATGTATAAATAAAATAAATCCCTGTATTCAGATGGGAACAGTTCATATGACAAAACAATGAACCTGATAACCTCAAAGGCAGAGTTTTTAATTACAAGAATACTTTCTCATTTAAATGACTTCTGCAACATGGTCAAGAATAAAATCTGAAGTCACCCTAAACAGCTCAATATAATTTCATTATCAGGACTCAGAGAACACTGAAGCTAGTATGAATTGTAAGACATGAGATGATTTAGTTTAAAACTTTAAGTTTATAAATAATAGCACAAAGAACTAGACAGAAAAACTGACCCAACTAATACAACTAAAAATTACAGAATATCAGTATTATTATTTTAACGAACCATAGCATTGCATCGGGCAATCCTCAAAACCTTACCTGTTCAAGTATAACAATGCACCGGGAAGCTGGTGGTAGCGTATATGCTAATACAACATATGTTGGTCCCAAACCTAGAACTCCAATCTGGAAGACCATGAAAAAGAAGCAGTGGAAGAGAGAATGGACCACTGGATGAGAACTCCTGCTATAACCTCTGGCCCAACGTTGAAAGAGGAAATAGGGAATTCCAAGTGTACTCAAGAACATGGTCCACCAAGTCCACATAGCAACAGGAAGTTTGCCAAAAGCATAAGACATGAGACTAAACTCAAGCACCAGCCTAGGGAGAAAAAGCACAGAAGTGAATTTTTAGTATGCGCTGACTCATAGAACTCTAAAACTTTCACACCTAAAACTCTCAAACCTAGAAAACACAACATTAATCCACTGTGGTCATGAGGGTAATAGTTGTACAAGAGGGAGAGGTGCTTCTAAGCCTCTGCTTCACCATGTATCCCAACCATAAATCCTCTAAAAGCCCTAAGATAATATAGTATTTGAACATACGATACCCAAGATAACCTAAAATAATAAAATTTTAAGCAGTGATTGGAGTCTAACATTACTAAATTTTAAACTCTAAGATACTCTAATACATAAAAGTATTCAAAAACAGCAATGAACTACGTCCAAAAGATGATTTTTCAGAAATAAGAATTCAAAAATCTATTAATACACTATTATACCATTATCTCAAAATATAATTTTCTAATAATGCACATAATTTATGTATGATTACCACGCTGTCACTTTTGAAAGTTTTATTTCATTTTTATATTAAAAAGAAAAGTTCTTCAGGGCATCTGAGTGGCTCAGTCAGTTGGGCGTCTGACGGTTTCAGCACGGGTTATGATCTCTGGGTCCTGGGACTGAGCCCTGAGTCAGGCTCCAATGTCAGCAGGGAGTCTGCTTGTGACTCTCCCCCCACCACCCCCACCCACCG
>LNAC01000689.1:628073-670156 GCA_002007465.1 Ailurus styani | reverse complement strand
CCCACTCACGCACACAGGCTGTGTGCTCTCTCTCTCCCCCTAAAAAATAAATCTTCAAAAAAAAAAAGTTTTTCAAGCATTAAATTCTAATAAGACCATTTTAAACATAAAAGTAATAAAACTTCTAATATTCCTTTTGGTTGTACTTTTCGGGAGAGAGGAATCTCACCCTCCACTCAGCTGCTTTGGGATTTTCTGAAGCAAATTCACCCAAAACACCAAAATTGACCAAAATTTAAATACCATGAAAGCTCTCAACACCCATGCATCAACTAGCCAAACGTCCTTTTTCTTGTCTTACCTTCCTTCATCAATGTAATCTACAACAAGTGTGCTGAGGATAAACAGAATGAGGAGGGCAATAAACATGTGATATATCGTTCTGATGTGGTCCACCTCAAACAGCTCACTGTAAATACAGTTCAAACAATACAATCATATTTCATTTTAAAACACCATATATTAAAGTCTTTCAGGCAGGTCAGCAGATGCTTAACCCACCCTCAAATAGTAATCATGAGTAAACACATCTCCAAGAGGAGTCACAGAATATTAAATGTGAAGCACAGACCGTAAATGACATGGCCAAAGTAAAAACTGAATGTAAAAGCTTAGGATAAGGCTCTTTCCAATAAAATGATACTGCCCCTAAAAAACAGCATGGATATCAAACACTTAAAACAAATGGGGCACATTCTTGAAAACCTGCCAGAAGTGATTGCTTCTTAGGTAGGAAAAACAAAAAAAAAATTTTTTTTAGAGAAAAAAAAACAGGAAACACAGTAGCTATTCCAAATGTTAACAAGTGTTTGTCTTTAATCCTAGTACATTCCACTCCCTACACTTAACTACTATTAAGTGCTATCTATTTCCAAGATGTTAAGATTCACATGCATGCTTTTCTATAATCCAACTACTACCCTATCTGTCTATAAACTTAACCATTTACAAATGTTTTTACTTTCTATCCTCACCTATCTTTTTATTTGATTAAAACAGGGCTATTTCCAAAACAGACCAATGACTTTCCAGGTGACATTTTCTTAAAGAGGTATTTTTTTTTATATTTGACTAAAGCACTTTTTTTTTAAGCTTTGTTTTTGCAAAAATGTATGCTCACATATTCTACATAACTTTTCAAGGATATTTTAGATTGCCCTGGATTAAGGATCTTCAAATTCTAATAAAAACCGACCTGAGCCATTAAATACGTGTTTTACTTCCTTGGTTAAAAAAAATGTTTCGGGGGGTGCCCAGACAGCTCAGTTGGTTAAGCGTCTATCCACCTCTTGGTTTTGGCTCAGGTCATGATCTCCGAAGTTGTGGGATCTAGCCTTTTCTTTTTCTTTTTATTTAAATTCAATTAGCCAACACATCGTAGATCATTAGTTTTTGATGATTCACTAGTTGCATTTAACACCCAATGCTCATCACATCATGTGCCCTCCTTAATGTCCATCACCCAGTTATCCCATCCCCCCCCACCCACCTCCCCTTTCCACAACCCTCAGTTTGTTCTCTGGAGTCAAGATTCTGTCATGGCTTTTTCTCCCTCTCTGACTTCCTCCCATTCAGTTTTCCCTCCCTTCCATCCTCTGCACTATTTCTTACATTCCACATATGATAATTGTCTTTCTCTGCTTGACTTATATCACTTAGCATAATACCCTCCAATTCCATCTATGTAGATGTAAATGGTAGGCATTCATCCTTTCTGATGGATGAGTAATATTCCATTGTATATACAGACCACATCTTTATCCATTCATTTGTTGAAGGACATCTCAGCTCCTTCCAGAGTTTCGCTATTGTGGACACACTGCTGCTATGAACACTGGGGTGCACGTGCCCCTTCTTTTCACTACACCTGTATCTTTGGGGATAAATATCCAATAGTGCAACTGCTGGATCGTAGGGTGGCTCTAACTTTTTGAGGAACATCCATACTGTTTTTCAGAGTGTTTGTACCTGTTTGCATTCCCACCAACAGTGCAAGAGGATTCCCCTTTCTCCGCATCCTTGCCAACATCTGTTGTTCCCTGTCTTATTAATTTTAGCCATTCTAACTGGTGTAAGGTGGTATCTCATCGTTCTTACTAGCCTATCTTTTGAGCAGGGCGCTGGCAGGGCTCCATGCTTAGCAGGGAGTCTGCTTCCCTGCTCCCTCTATCCCTCTCCCAACTGGCACATGTGCACATGTCTGAGCATGCTCTCTCTCTCGCTCTCTCTCTCTCTCTCAAATAAATAAAATCTTTTTTAAAAAGCTTTGTAATTAGGGCGCCTGGGTGGCTCGGTGGGTTAAAGCCTCTGCCTTCGGCTCAGGTCATGATCTCAGGGTCCTGGGATCGAGGCCCGCATCGGGCTCCCTGCTCAGCGGGGAGCCTGCTTCCCCCTCTCTCTCTGCCTGCCTCTCTGCCTCCTTGTGATCTCTCTCCCTCTGTGAAATAAATAAATAAAATCTTTAAAAAAAAAAAAAAGCTTTGTAATTAAAGTATACTTTAGAGGCAGCTGGTGCCTCATTCGGTTGAGCATCTGCCTTTAGCTAAGGTCATGGTCACAGGGTGCTGGGACTGAGGCCCAACCACAGGCTCCCTGTTTAGCAGGGAGCCTGTTTTTCCCTCTCCTCCCTGCTCCTGCTCTCTTTGGCTGTCTCTCTCCAATAAATAAATACTTTTTTTTTAAAGTACTCTTTAATTTTTTTTTCATATAGTACAACTCTATCATTAAAATCTTAATTATGATGTTCAAAATAATTTATTTCCCCTTTATATGAAAAACCTGCATTTCCCCCCAGATATAGATTTTTAAAAAGTTAAATTTCTTCAAACAATAATGTGTCGAAATACTAAAACTGTATTCAACATGTTCAGGAAACTTTGGCCTTCTCATCAAATATAGATCAAGTTGGCTCACAGAAAGTAAATTTTGGTAAGTATAAGATGTTTTTAGACATTAAGACACTCAAGGTAATTTTCACCAGCCCAACTATTTCAGATGACCTATCCTAATGCAGATGAAATTACAGCAGTATTCTGAGGAATGACTGAGTAAATACATAATCTAACTCAGAGAACATTATAAAAGAAACATTCATTACCTACCCAAAGCACATCTCTTTTCAGTTCACACATGAGGTCACTATAAGTAATTTACACTGCCTAATTTTCTCCATAAAATTCACACAATCAGTGTTCTAAAATAAGTAAGTCTGAGAAAACTATCAAGTTTCTAAGCTGGCTAGCCAAAAAAAGGATGAAAAATATGTAATATACCAAGAAGGCAGCAACACCAAAACACTCGTGAAGGGGTTCACCTAATTAAAAAACATTTGTTCTAGTTTTTTGGATAATCAATTCTGTGTACTGCAACTTCAAGAAATTTATCAGAGGAGAGATAACCATGCTCACCTCTAACCCCTCCTTTGAAACTAGATACAGATCCAGAAGATCACAAAGGAGGAGCAACAGATAGCAAATGTACAAGAAGTACCAAAACTAATGACTTCTATGAATTCAGAACAAACTCATTAAACATGTACAGATTAAGCAGTGGTTTTAATAATCAGAACAATTTTTAATTCAAACTTATAATTAATAAAAGCAACTAAAAATACTCTAACAAACCATAAGAGACTCTTAATCTCACAAAACAAACTGAGGGTTACTGGGGGTTGGGAGGGTAGGGATAGGGTGGATGGGTTATGGACACTGGGGAGGGTTTGTGCTATGGTGAGTACTGTGAATTGTGTAAGACTGATGAATCACAGACATGTACCCCTGTACCCCTGGGGTAAATAAAAAAAAAAAATACTCACTCTAAGAGAGATTGCCTTACAACAAAAATCTTTCCATGTTCTGGAGGTGCTCTCAAATCTCTGGAAGAGCAAAAAATTAAAATAAAATATAAATACTTCAAGTATTTTAAGACATTTAAACTTAAAAGAAAAAATATTACCAACTACAGCATATAACGTTAATAAAGCACCTTCTCACTCTGACCCAGATATTATGTGAAGGGTTTTATGCGTGTTATTTACTCCTGAACAATGCAATGAGGTAAATGCATGCAGATCTGGTGAGAAGGAAGAAATGTTAGGCACAGTTAGGAGAGTGGTGCTCAAAAGCATGCTGTAGTCCAGCCCCTGTGGAAATGCATTCCCACCATCACACAATGACAACCCCTCTTCCTTCTCCTAAACATCGCTAAGGTTGGAGCCAGGCCTCTAGCCACACTCCAGTTCACAAGCTGTTACTGGTCTGTCCTCTGAAACGGCACGAAAATTTATGAGACCTTCACCCTCCCAAAAGACAAAGGACTTCCAACAATCCCCAGCAGCCTCCTGATCTTCTAGGTTGCCTCCCGTTATTAAAATCTCACATTCTGAGCACCTAGCATTATTATCTTTTTTAGGGCTTTCTGTACAACCACCCACACTTCTGTCAACTATTAGTGGTCAAACTGTCCTCCAGAACAGAAGGGACTGCCAGAGACCACCGGTGCATAAAAGTGAAGAGAGCACAGAATGGCAAATTAGCACGTATGGGCCTTCGATGGCTTTCCTTCTGCTGCTCTGGATGCTGACCAATTAGAAACATATACACCAACTGGACTGGACTTTATTACAAGTATTGGACAGCGTACAACAGAGAGGCACTATAACGATGTGATGAAGGGCATCAACTCCAGAGCAAGGCTCTGGGTTCCAACACCCACCGTGTGATCCTGGACACGTAACTATCCCACATTTCAGTATCCTGATCTGTAGCAGGCAGTTCGTTATGGTACCTACCTCACGGGCTCATTGGTTTAAATGTAGAACACTCAACAAGTGTTGGCTCTTTGGTTTTGTAAGTCAACACAGTCTTAAATGAGATCCATGTTTCTTATAACCCTCATATTTAGATGAAGAAACCTACCTTTCAAGTGGCTATTTGCCCAAGGCAACACAGAGCTAATAAAAAGTGGTGCCACGGTGTGAAACCAGGCATTTTTACTGCAGTCCAGATTCTGACCACTGGACATTATCAGAGTACACGTCTGCATTAAAAGAAACATACTTACCTCGCTCTGTGGTTGTTCTCTCCTTCAAGAACAGAAAAGCTTGTGACAGCACACCCACCATTGTCTAATGATGCTGATTTTTCAATAAGATTGGTCACAAAATCATCAAAGTGACTGCCAACTTCCTTCATAAAAAATGGCTTCAATTCCTAGAATTTTAAAACAAATAAACATTAGGAACTAACACACATTTGTGGGTTATTAACATTTTTCCAAAGGATTCTCTTAAACGGAGCTAGATCAAAAGAAATCCACATTAAGTCAGTTCACAGAAGTAAAAACAGAAAATTTATTTCTATAGCTGAACTGTAGTTTCAGAAATGGTTACTGAAAAAGCAACACACTAATTGATGTCTTTTCAAGAATTTAGACCCTTTTATGCATAAATCAAAATATCAACGTAATCCCCTACAAAATGAACTCCTACAGAAGATATATAAAAGCAAAGTAACAGAAGTGGTAAAAATGACAGTCTTATTTCTCTACCAATTTTTATCTGGAAAAGAACAAAAAAGGAAAAGGTCAGTATTATATCACCATTATATAATTCAAGTCCCTTTTCTCCTCAAACAACCCTGCACCACCCCCAAGCACCCACTATTCATATTTTAGGTCATGTCATTTCTGATGATACCAACATTGATATAATGTTTATTGCTACTTTTACAGCTAGGTATTTATCTAACCAATAACACACACATACACACACATGCTTTCAAAACATAAAATTGTTATATTTTGGTCCCAAATTATTTGTAACATCTTAAAACTTATATAGCCACAGTTTTTTAAAAATATGAAGCAAAAAAAAAAGTTTCTTCAGATTATAACAGGCTACCTACTATAGGTATTCAAATTGTAAAGTTGAGTATTTTTAAATTGGTAGGACTCATCTACATAAAGGAAAACAAAGTCTTACAGATTTTTCAAGAAATAAATGCTCATTTCTCTACATTGTATAGACTGAACCTAAACAGAACCTCTGGGTTCTGTTACACCAAGAGTTTTTTCTTTGTTTGTTTATTTTTAAAGATTTTGTTTATTTATTTGACAGAGAGAGAGATCACAAGGAGGCAGAGAGGCAGGCAGAGAGAGAGGAGAAGCAGGCTCCCCGCTGAGCAGAGAGCCCAATGCGGGCCTCAATCCCAGGACCCTGAGATCATGACCTGAGCCGAAGGCAGAGGCTTTAACCCACTGAGCCACCCAGGCGCCCCACACCAAGAGTTTGACTAAGTCTTTTGAAGTAAAGCCTAAAAATACCAATGTGTCTAATGGAACTATATGAAGGCTTTTCAAACTCAGACAAGGGAAATAAGAACCCCATGGAACAGTGCTTTTTGCTCTTTTTCCTGCTTCTCTTCTTTCTAGGACCCACGTCCCCGTTTCACATACACTTTAGAAAACAGGTAATATAAGTCCTTGTGTAGGTCAAAGAGTTGATGATTTCTTTGGAGTTTTCCAGCACAATAGATTAACACCTAAGGAATGACCTGGTAGGGCCGCCACAAACCTACCCTGAACGTTCTTCCAAGACCCTTGGGCTCCTGGGCATAAGTGACTTAAGATACCTAAACACGAGTTCCTGAAAGCCTGAGAAGGTATGTCACCAGACCATAATTCTCAATAAAAACCCTGGGACCCCAAGCAAAGACAATACTCACTACTCTTTCCTTTCTAAGTCTCCCTCCCCCAGATACTCTCTGTCTGTATCTACACTCAGTGTCTTTTTTTTTGTTTTAAGATGACTATCTATTTATTTATTTGAGAGAGAGAGAGAGAGGGCACGCGCGCACGCACACACACACACACACACACACACACACACACACACACACACACAAAAGAAGGTGGAGCTGCAGGCAGGGGGAGAAGCAGGCTCCCAGCTGAGCAGAGAGCCCAATGTGGGACTCGATCCCAGGACCCTGAGATCATGACCTGAGCCAAAGGCAGAGGCTCAAAGGACTAAGCCACCCAGGCACCCCTATACTCTTTGTCTTCAATAAACTTCGGCTCTCACTTCCTCTCAGCTGATGTTTGATTTCTACTCCACACAAAGCCAAGGACCCCCTCGGCTGGTCCTATGGGACCCCCTCTGGTCCTCGGACCCTGTCAGTCTGCATCAAAACTGCTCTTTCGGGGCGCCTGGGTGGCTCAGTGGGTTAAAGCCGCTGCCTTCGGCTCAGGTCATGATCCCAGGGTCCTGGGATCGAGGCCCACATCAGCCTCTCTGCTCAGCGGGGAGCCTGCTTCCTCCTCTCTCCTCTCTCTCTGCCTGCCTCTCTGCCTATTTGTGATCCCTCTCTCTGTGTCAAATGCATAAATAAAATCTTTAAACAAACAAACAAACAAACAAACTAACAAACAAACAAACTGCTCTTTCTCCCCCAGGTCCCAAATGCCTTTTGGGTCCTGGGCAGTGAGACCACACCAAAACCCCAGCTCTCACAGGACAGTGGACAGAGATGGGAGATGCAAGATACACACATATAAACAATACCCAGTAGACTACCTAAGTGTCACCTGAGCAATATTTAGGAGATTAGCAAACAACAAAAGCAACCAGATGACGACTAGAAATGTCTTTTTTGAGCTGGGAATTAAGCCAAAACCTAAAAAACATAGGAAGAATTAAGATTAAGTGAAAAGTGGTTCAAAGAGACAATGTGATGAAAAGCAGAGATAGGAAAGTATTAGCCAAAACAGGAAATGTGAACAACATGGGTTGGTTTTAAGGACAAAATATAGAGGACCTATGTTCCCGAGAAGAAAGAATAAAGAGTTTTTGTAGAATTACTTTTTCGTATTAAGGTTACCCAGCGGGGTGCCTGGGTGGCTCAGTCGTTAAGCGTCTGCCTTCGGCTCAGGTCATGATCCCAGGGTCCTGGGATAGAGCCCCGCATCGGGCTCCCTGCTCTGCGGGAAGCCTGCCTTTCCCTCTCCCACTCCCCCTGCTTGTGTTCCCTCTCTCGCTGTGTCTCTCTCTGTCAAATAAATAAAATCTTAAAAAAAAAAAAAAGTTTCCTTGTAATGTTTTATTTTAGTTCTTTTGCCTGTTCCATTTCAATTATACGTCTATCCTCATATTTGGAAATTTTTTCAATAGGTTGCTGCCCCCTCCAAGAAAACACAAAACAAAACAAAACAAAAAAGTGACATTCTTATTTCATCTCTAGAGTTGGATGGATTAATAAAGATTTTTCCCCAGCTTGTTAGGAAAACACTGTCCCACATAGAAGGGAAGTGCTAGTTCTGGGCACTGTTGTTCTAGTCACAAGAGATACAACAATGAATAAAACCAAGTGTCCATCTCCATGGAACTTAAAATTCCAATGAGGGTAGACAGGACACAGAGAATCCCAGATGATGTTACAGAAAGAAATAATGCAGAGGTATGGGGGTGGGTGGGGAAGGTGTCTTTCACAGAGGTCAAAGGAGAGCCTCAAACACAGCATGACATTAGAGATTTGAAAAAGGTAAGAGGGCAAGTTAGTGGATTATCTGTGGGAAACATACCAGGAAGAAAAAAAGCATGAGTATAAAAAGCCCTGAAGCAGTAATCCTAGACAGGTTTGAGAAACAGTAAGGAAGGAGGGTGTCAAAGCTTAAGATGGATAAGACCTGAGGTCAGAAAAGGAGGAGAGAGTAGCCAGTGCTCCTGGCTTGCTCAGTTGGTAGAACAAGTGACTTTTGATCTTGGGGTCATGAGTTCAAGCCCCATGTTGGAAGAAGAGCCTATTCTAAAAAAAATAATTTAAAAATAATAAAAATAAACAAAGAAGGAAGGGGTGGTAGGAGGAGGGGTAAAACATGTAAGGTTTTAACACTTTGCTCCCTGTTCCCATTAGTCCACTGAAATTTTACTCAGCTTTAAAAAAAAAAGAGGCCTGGAATCTTGAGATGTGGCAAAGGACAACAAACCATTTCTTTAAGCTAGGATTCCTCATACTCTGCAACCAGTCTCCTTCCCAATTAAGTATTGGTTTAAGTAGCCCAGAAGCATGAAAAAAAATCGTAATAAATGCTACACAAATGTCAGTAAAAGCTGTTAAACATCAGGTCCTAATCCACCCAACTCACGGTGAAGAGCACATCGCAATGTCTTCGAGCACAAGCTCTTGGCCTCCCACACATCTCACCTGCACACTCCTTTGCCGTACACTACAGAACCTGCAGCTTCCAGTCCTATAGAGAGAACACCTACAACCTCCCCACCCTCACCCTCTGTATCAACTGTACCCTTTTCTTTTCTCCCTTCCTTCCATTTCCTTCCTTTTGCTCCATATTCCCAAACTCCTCTCTTTTGATCTTTTCGGGTCACTCCACAAATAAGGGTATCCCCTTGTCATCCCAACCCACCATTCAACCCCAGGAAAACCACTATCCAATCGCAGGAACCAAACAAATCTGGATGACTAGGAGTATTTTTACTCAGCACCTAGGGTGGTGAGCAAGATACACACAGCCCTGCTCTCACTGAGCTCACCGCCCATCAATGAGGAAAGACGTTAATTATTCACAGTGCAGGGAATGCCACAGAGTGGCATTCAGAGTAACAAAACACGGAAAGAGAGAAAGTAAAAGAAGAAAAATCACAAGCATCTTAACAGCGTGAGAGCCAGTATAAGATGGTACAGATGTCAAGTCTCCTTGTAACTTCCTTTCACAACTGCCTCGCCCCGACCCCCCATCTGTGACCCCAATTTCTCACACCTGGGACAGGACGGAACACGTCTCAGGGATACTGAGCTAAAAAGAGTTCCATTTTAATATGATTAATTTGTGTCTCCTTTTCCTGAAGTAAAATTTATATGCAGGTAGGTAAAGATGTCTTTAGTGCTGAGTAATAAAGTAGTAAAAAGAATCAAGCTTTCAGCGAGGCAGACCTGGGTTCAAATTGTACCTCCATCACTTGAGTGTAGACTCAGGCAAGCTATTTCACTTTTATGAGCAGTTACTCAAGTGCAAAGATGAGACAAATAAAAACATCTAACTTACTATTTTGTGAATTTTTTTAAAAACCCCAAAACAGGGCGCCTGGCTGGCTCAGTGGGTTAAAGTCTCTGCCTTCGGCTCAGGTCATGATCTCAGGGTCCTGGGATCGAGGCCCGCATCGGGCTCTCTGCTCAGCGGGGAGCCTGCTTCCTTCTCTCTCTCTGCCTGCCTCTCAGCCTACTTGTGATCTCTCTCCCTCTGTCAAATAAATAAATAAAATCTTTTAAAAAATAAAAAAGAAAAAAAGAAAAAGAAAAAGCCCAAAACAAATCCCCTGCAAAAAATGCCCAGCACAGTACCTGACATAGTTATCACCTTACAGCTATCTGTTCCTCCAACCCAGTCAGAGCTAACTAATGAAGGGGAAAAAAAAGGTACAATAAAAATCATGCCATAACTATTTTTATATATTTTTTTATTTAAATTCCAGTTAGTGGGGGCACTTGAGTGACTCAGTCGGTTAAGTATCTGCCTTTGGCTCAGGTCATGATCCCAGGGTCCTGGGGTCGAGCCCCGCATTGGGCTCCCTGCTCAGAGGGGAGTCTGCTGCTCCCTCTCCCTCTGCCACTCCCCCTGCTTGTGCTTTCTCTGTCAAATAAATAAATTAAATCTTTAAAAATAAATAAATAAATTCCAGTTAGTTAACATACAGTGTAATATCAGTTTCAGGTGTACAATATAATGATTCAACATTTCCACACAACACCCGGTGCTCATCACAAGTGCCCTTGTGATGCAAGAGAAGTGGTTCTCTCTTTTTCCCTCTATGCTCATGTGTTTTGTTTCTTAAATTCCATATAAATGAAAAGCCTTTCTCTGACTGACTTATTTTGCTTAGCATAATACTCCACCCATGTCACTGCAATAGAACTATTAAAAGGTAACAATTCAAATCTACCACATTAGACTGCATGAGACTAACTAGATGCCTAATATTCATTTCTTAATGCTGAGATTTCTCCTCCTTTTCCAAGGAATTAAAGTGCACAGAAGCTGCTGCCACCAGGACACAGGAAAAACTCAGCTGTGGGCACCGAGTTTCCTTAGCCTCTCCTTTCACATATCTAAATACTGATGAAAGTAAAGAGTGACTGCTTGTTGCTATCACTCCCCGTGTAAGAGGAAATATAGAAAAATACAGTACAGGGACGCCTGGGTGGCTCAGTGGGTTAAGCCTCTGCCTTTGGCTCAGGTCATGATCTCAGGGGACTGGGATCAAGTCCCACATCGGGCTCTCTGCTCAGCAGGGAGCCTGCTTCCCCCTCTCTCTCTGCCTACCTCTCTGCCTACTTGTAATCTCTCTCTCTCTGCCTACCTCTCTGCCTACTTGTAATCTCTCTCTCTCTGTCAAATAAATAAACAAAATCTCAAAAAAAAAAAGAAAAGAAAAGAAAAAGAAAAATACAGTACAAACAGTGCTCCACTTCTGCCTTCGGAGTTCTTCCCTAATATGAAACTGTCATTAATCAGAACTTCACACTGTGATCATTATAAATCTGAATAATCTGCTACTAGTAACCTGAAAAGGAGACTGGAGTGTTACACGCTTTCTAATTTGCTTATCTTCTCAACCTCATCTCTATTAATATTAATTTCATTCAGCCCATGGATTATGTAATTGTCCAAGCATGATGACAGATGGACAGAAGGAAGACCAAAGGAAGGAGGCAGGCAGTTAATTAGAATCTAGAAAAGCAGGTGCTCAATCACTATGTTTTAGAGCTCAAAGAAAACTCTGACACAGGGCTCTATCGCTCAACCCTGAAACCATGACCCGAGCCAAAATCAAGTCAGACACCGAACTGACTAAGCCACCCAGGTGTCCCAAGAAACCTTTTTTTTTTTTTTTTAAAAAGACTTTATTTATTCATTTGAGAGAGAGAGACAGAAAGAGAGAACGAGCAGGGGGACGGGAGACGGGCAGGCTTCCCACAGAGCCAGGAGCCAGACACAGTCCCAGGACTCCAGGATCATGACCTGAGTTGAAGGCAGACACTTAACCGACTGAGCCACTCAGGTGCACTGAGAAACCTCATTAAAAAAAAAAAAAAAAAAAATTTTAGGGCTCCTGGGTGGCTCAGTCATTGGGCATCTGCCTTCGGTTCAGGTCATGATCCCAGAGTCCTGGGATTGAGCCCTGCATCAGGCTCCCTGCTCTGCAGGAAAGCCTGCTTCTCCCTTTCCCACTCCCCCTGCTGGTGTTCCCTCTTTCACTGTATCTCTCTCTGTCAAATAAATAAAATATTTTTTTAAAAAATTGTATTTGAGTATAGTTCACATATAATGTCACATTAGTTTCAGGTGTACAACACAGTGACTCAACAACTCTCTCTGTTATGCTGCCCTCACAGGGGTGGCTACCATCTGTTACCATACAACAGTTTTATGATACGCCACTGACCATATTCCCTACCCTATGCCTTTTATTCCTGTGAATTACTCATTCCATAAACTGGAAGTCCGTTATCTCCCTCTCCCCTTCACCCATTCTGCCCATCCCCTTACCCCTCTCTGCTCTGAAAGAAACCCCATTTTTTAAATAAGCAGCTGAACTGGACAACTTCTAATAATCTAACAACAGCCACCACGAAGCAAAGATCCTACAGTCCAAACACTTACTGAAGGCACATACAACTGACCAGAGATGAGGCTGAAGAAGCAAATGGGCTACAGCATGACAGACCTTTAGGCCACTTTAAGAATTTTTCATTTTCTCCTAAAAGGCAACTGGAAACCAATGATGTTTTTAAACACAGAACATGCTCAGATCTGCATTTTAGATAGATAATTCTTCTAAAAAGCCTTCCAAGGAGAGGTTACCTTGAATCGAGTCTTACTTAGAATGAGAGAAGAGCAGGGTCATTCATGATTAGATAAAATCACCCTTTCAAAGGCACAGAGGCATGAAAAAAAATAAAAAAGGCAGAGAAACACGAAGTAAAAACATACACTGAGTACAGTGTATGTAAAAAATTACACTCTGACTCCACAAGGTCATTATTACTTGCTAGGCCATGAACTAACTACTTGTTCCTCTGACTCACTGCCTGGCTTTACACAGACAATCTTTTAACCCCACAGTGGTGTGGAACCAGAAACCTGACCTTTTGGGGCAAAACAGGTAACACAGTAGACCAGGTAATACAATGTTTGGGCCTTAAACTAAATTAACTCAAGAGAGGTTTCCCCTAACAATTCACTCTAAAGCTACTGCATCTTATTCATTTATTTCACTGTACTTAATACCATCTGAAATTCTATATATTTCTATTTCTTGATGTCTTAATGTCTCCCTCCCTCACATGACTTTAAACAGCATGTCTTTTTGTTAACCACTGTACATCTAGTTCTCAGCAAAGGAACTGGCAAAACTGTAGACATTAGTGTATTTCAAAATAGCTTTTGAAACCAACCCCTGGCACTGAAACTCCTACTCATAACCACTGCTGACTTTACTCAATGTCTATCACAAAGCATAAAGTACTTGTGTAAAAGAACTCCCTAGCCCTGATTTCCCTCTAAAGGCTATGAAGGAAAAGGGACTACAAATCACTCTTGCTGCCATTATTGGTAATGCCTGGGATTTATTCGATGTCTGTGACTGCTAAATACCAGATACTCTGTTAGGGGCTTTTACATATTAGTTCCAGTTCTAAAATAATCTTTGTGAAGTAGGCAACGTAATTCCTATCCTATTCTACCTAAGAGAGAGCCAAACTCGAACAAATCAAGTAATGTGACTTGCCCAAGGTCACAGAATTTGTAAGCTGTCTAACTAGGATGAGAACCCCCAGTCTATATGATTCCGAGTTCACATAACATTATACTGCTTTCCACTGTACTTGAACTAAAATATTTTCTATATGATTAGTACCATAAGCCAAAAATAAAACCTAAAAAGAAAAAGTCAACAGTGTACATGTAGCCTGAAAATGGTAGGTAATCTAATAAATCAGTCCTATCACAAACACTTCATTTGAATGCACCAATGTAAAAGAGGTTTACAGTCATAAATAGTGCACTATTTATAATAAACTCCTTCTCCATATTAAAAAAAAAATACACACTTGTTTGGAAGCTAAGTCTTGAGCGTTAACTATTGCATATAATCCTTAATACTGGAACCCAAAGGTTCAAGATAGACAATGACTAATGAGATTAGAGCTCTAAATTATAATCCCTTTTTATTTAAAATAAAATACATCCAGAGCTGTCTCCCAACCTAAGTTAGACTACAATATTCCTGATACCATATTATTATCAATTCAAACTGAGCCGAAACACATTCATCTATTCAGGGAGTTCCCCCATCTTACCTGATTGATATATTCTTCCATTTCTCATCATCTTTACCAACCTCCTTCACTCAGCCATTGTTAAACGTTAGAAAACCAGAGAGTAGTAAAAATACATTCCTAGTAACTAATGAATGATACATTCACACAAATGACTGTGAAATCATTTTATATCACATTTTCTTTTTTTTTTTTTAAGATTTTATTTATTTATTTGACAGAGAGAGACACAGCAAGAGAGGGAACACAAGTAGAGGGAGTGAGAGAGTCGGAGAAGCTGGCTTCCGGCCGAGCAGGGAGCCGGATGTGGGGCTCGATCCCAGGACCCCAGGATCATGACCTGAGCTAAAGGCAGATGCTTAACAGCTGAGCCACCCAGGCGCCCCTTATATCACATTTTCAAAAAATATTTTAACACAAAAAATCCCAAAAAATAATGTCTAAAAATATATAACCGAACATATAAATGGATGCGATTTTTGCCATTATACCTACGCGGTACAAGCCAACATGTGTCTGCATCACCCACATGAATCTGTGTGTGCGATGGAAGAAGGGAAACAAAATATTGGGGGTGGGGCAAAACCAAAATGTCCCTCAATCAGCGATATGCAGAGTCACCATCTGACTAGTTTAGATATTTTGGATTCTCATTAATGTAAAATAGAGAAGCTACCACCTGTAAGGTCTTCAATAAAGCTCTAAAATTATGTAAATTCTTATCACAAATACCAACCTACACTGACATCACTTTTCAGCTTTCAAAGAACATTTTTAAAGTATTTAATTCAGTTGTTGTTCCTCTTGTTTATCCATTTTATACATGATGTTCTCAGCTAGCATGAGGACAGAAACCATGACTTCTTCAGAATCCCAGCACTTAACACAGTGCCTGACAAAGGAACCAAGTAGGGTATTCGTGGAGCTAGATTACTCAACATCCCTAAGAGGGCAATACAGCAGGCACCTTCCTGCATTTTGTAAGTGATGAAATCATAAAGAACAGTAACTGATTTTCCCAAGGGTCATCGAAGGAGAGTAGAGACTGATACATCTATGTATTTAAACAAAATGGGAATAGGCAGAAAGGGAAGTATCAGAAGGATACAATCACATGGACCCAGCCAAAAGAAGACTCAACCAGAAGATCAAGGGGAGGAAAGGAGAATGGACAAGTTGCAGTAGAGGCTGTTAGTTGTTAACCCACTTGTTTTCCTAACTCAATTCTGCTCCCTGAAACTCAGATGAAGTGGCTGGAGTCATCTGGACGATGAAAAGGAAGGTCACAGCCTACAAAATGTAAAGCACAGCGGTAGAAGGGACCAGGATCCTGGGAGGACCACAGAGTCACTATAACCATTCTAGAACTCCTACTTCTAGATCATTTACATGGAAGGGCAATACACATCTATTGCTTAAGCCACAGTTATCTGTGTTCATCTTATCTTAATCTACTACAGCACAGCCTAACCTCAACATATATAACAACCAAAGAATTTCTGGGCAGAGAAAACTTAGACTTATTGCTCCAGCCACAATCAAATAGATTGGCACTATCCAACCACTTTTTTAGAAGAGGTTACTTGGATGAGCAATAAATCATAAAGAGAAGTCCTCTTTTGCAGACATGCCATCTGAGCCTTACTCATTACAGTTTGCTCACTTAATAGTTAGGCAACAGCATAAGGTACTGACGTGTCAAACAGGATTTTAAATGCTACACCAGAAGGAAATGAAACATGTTGCAATAAATATGTGTTTTTAAGAAATAGAAATAGGAAGTAACTTTTCATCCCCTCACATTAGACCTGGCATTCCCTCTATAAAGTTGTGTGAATAAAAGTTCTACAAATATTCATAGTATTAAGGCACTTCCTTTTAACTCTTCTCATATTCACTTTTCTCAGAAACTGTCCTCAAAGGTAAGGACAGGAACCCAATGGTTAGGTCAGGGCTGTACTATATGGCCCTGCCCTTTTGGCCAAAACCCAATTCTCTCTCTCTCTCTCTCTCTCATAAATCTGAAACTCTGAGAGGGGACTGCAAATCTAATTAACTGAAAAATTCAGAAATACATGAACTCTTGCTACTAAAGCCTTTCCATTTGCAAAGCTTAAGTGTTCAACTTCTGGGATTCTATGAGATAATTAGTATATTTCAAATACGTTGTCTTTTATACTTAAATAAGCCGAAGTATAAGTAGGTTTCTTTTATTTGCAGCCAAAGAAATTGTTCCAGGATGTGAGGGCGATCTGGCTGCGACATCTGTCACCCCATTGACCGCCAGGGTTGATCTGGCTGGCTACGCGGGTGTCCCCTTCCTCCCTCACCGCTCCATGTGCATCCCTCCTGAAGCTGCGCACTCGGTCAAAGAGGACGACCTTCCCCGGACGACCTTCCCCGGACGACCTTCCCCGATAGAGGAGAGGACCGTTCTTCAGTCAAGGGTATACAAGTAGCTGCGCTCCCCTGCTAGAACCTCCAAACAAGCTCTCAAAGAAATTGTTCCAAATAGTTTTATTAACACAATGTTAAAACAAAATTAATTTATCTATTAACAGTAAGTTGGCTGGGATTTAATCACTTGACTCTAACTTGGACTGTTCCAAGAGCTTTTAAGTCTTGTCACAACACAATTCTAAGGATTTCAAAAGGTCATGACTAAGGATGACATAATGTTGTATAATCCCACCAGCACTGCATTTTTTTTTAATTCAGTACTTAAAACTTTTTTTTTATGATAGACAACATTTGGACCTAGGCGTGACTTTAACAGATTCAATCAGTTCAACCCACTAATTTCATCATCCTCTCTGTCATTTGTCTTCCCTTCAGACTAGAGTTTCAATACTTGACAACCTTTTTACACCTTTCTTTAATATGAGCTCTTCTATCTGTATACCTCAACTTTCAGAAAGTTCTTTGTTAGGGCGCCTGGGTGGCTCAGTGGGTTAAAGCCTCTGCTTTCAGCTCAGGTCATGATCTCAGGGTCCTGGGATCGAGGCTGGGATCGAGGCTGGGATCGAGGCTGGGATCGAGGCCCGCATCGGGCTCCCTGCTCGGCGGGGAGCCTGCTTCCTCCTCTCTCTCTGCCTGCCTCTCTGCCTACTTGTGATCTGATCTCTCTCTGTGTGTCAAATAAATAAATAAAATCTTTAAAAAAAAAAAAAAAGAAAAAGAAAAAAAGAAAGTTCTTTGTCNGATCTCTCTCTGTGTGTCAAATAAATAAATAAAATCTTTAAAAAAAAAAAAAAAAGAAAGTTCTTTGTTGGTTGCCAGATTTTACAAATAAGTATATAGGACATCCAGTTAAAAGTGAATTTGATAAACAAATGACTTTTTTAGTATAATTATGTCTCAAATATTGCATGATGACTAAAAAATTATCTATCTGAAATTCAAATTTAACTAAGCATAGTGTATTTATCCGACAACTCCAGCTCTGTGGAGCTGAAAGAGTTGCCCAATAAAATCTACAGATTACCCATTTCCTTTACACTGGAAAACAGTGAATTAGGAGCAAAAGTTTAGGCTAGTTATGCAATGACATAGACTACTGGAGCTGAACAGAACCCTGGAGGTAGCTAGTCCCATATTCTCATCTTAAAGATTAGGGGGGGAAAAAAAAAAGAAAAAAAGATTAGGGGAAGATGGTCCAACGTGGTTGAGTGAGAACTGGGTCCGAGCATGACTCCAAACTACAATGACTAAAAAGATTTTTTATTTTCATTTGTTTTAAAAATTATTTCTAGGAGCAGCTGGGTGGCTCAGTCAGTTAAGCAACCAACTCTTGATCTCAGCTCAAGTCATGATCTTACGGTATTAAGACCGAGCCTCACCTTCAGGTCTTCACCAACACAGAGCCTGATTAAGATTCTCTTTCCTGGGCGCCTGGGTGGCTCAATCATTACGGGTCTGCCTTCGGCTCAGGTCATGATCCCAGGGTCCTGAGACTAAGCCCCGCATCGGGCTTCCTGCTCCACGGGAAGCCTGCTTCTCCCTCTCCCACTCCCCCTGCTTGTGTTCCCTCTCTCGCTGTGTCTCTCTGTCAAATAAGTAAATAATATCTTAAAAAAAAAAAGATTANTGTGTTCCCTCTCTCGCTGTGTCTCTCTGTCAAATAAGTAAATAATATCTTAAAAAAAAAAAAAAAAGATTCNCTCCCTCTCCCACTCCCCCTGCTTGTGTTCCCTCTCTCGCTGTGTCTCTCTGTCAAATAAGTAAATAATATCTTAAAAAAAAAAAGATTATTTCTCTCCTTTTCCCTCTGCACCTCCTTACCCCTCTTCCTCTCTAAAAAACAAATAAAATTATTTCTAAAAACCAACAAAAGAGAAGAACAAGTAAATTTCATGGCTCCAAACAATATTCACATACCTGTCAAATTCAATGGTCCTTTCACATTAGTAAATATCAACCCATAAAAAAAACAATGAAATGTAACCACTTAGAGATTCCCCTTGTAAAGGGGATAATTTAATAAAATTATGTATGTAAAGCACCTAGTACACAGCCTAGCCCATAACAGGACTTCTAAATGTAGTTCCCTTCTCCTCACTGCCCGTTTACCCTGTCTAGAATACTAGAATATTTTAACAGCTTCCTATCTTGTCTCATCTCAGAAGTCGATACATTATCTTCAATTTCACTATCAAAACAGTCTTCCTAATACATATCTCCCTCAAAAACATTCCAATCAATAAACAATGGTAAGATGTTCAATCTCATTAGGTATCAAATTACCAATTAAAACATTCCTAAGTCAAATCACCTATAAGTTCACCAAAAGAATTTTGGTGATTAGTAGTATAAAGGAGGAAGGAAGGACATCATTTCAAGCTGATATTTAGCAAACTATAGAAGCAGCAGCATTTGAGCTAGAATTTGAAGGATATGCAGTATTTTGACTAGTGAAACAGGAAGTTAAAGTTTCAAGGACAAAGAGCTTTATGAACAGGCATGAAGACAGAGAAAAAAAATGCTTAACAATCTAGCCCCAGTTTTCTAACTGTATTTTTCTTTCTGTCATGCTCCAATAGGAGCACAGATGCCCATCAACTGAAGTGACATTTCCAAGTGATAGTCTAAGTTTCCTACCTCCAGACTTCTGCTCAAGCCATGTCCTCCCTAACAATAGGAATCCACTTTTAGATTTACTGCTGAGCCACTATTCACTATGAACCAAGACAGGTGGTGATAGAACCTTTTATAAAGCACTTGTACAGACATTCAACTATATCACGATTCACTAAAATCAAGTTCTGCTGGTAAAAGCCAGATAATGAGGGGCACTTGGATGGCTCAGTCAGTGAAGTGCCTGCCTTCCACTCAGGTCATGATCCCAGGTTCCTGGGATCGGCTCCACGTATGGGCTCCCTGCTTGGCCAGGAGTCCGCTTCTCCGTCTCCATCTGCCTTACCCCCTGTTCATGTTCTCCCTCGCTCTCTCTCTCTCTCAAATAAGCAGATAAAATCTTTATAAATAAATAAATAAATAAATAAAAGCAAGCCAGACATTTGAGAGTGGTGGGCGGAATGGGAGAGAAAAAAAGCAATCGGGTTCTTACGTATAGGATGACAAAAGTGTCAGAACAGTGTTTCAACTGATAAGAAAGGTAAATTATTCTTTAAGCAATAGAACATCAAAAATTTTACTAAATAAAATTCCTTACCCTAGGGCGCCTGAGTTGCTCAGTGGGATAAAGCCTCTGCTTTTGGCTCAGGTCATGATCTCAGCGTCCTGGGATCGAGGCCCGCATCGGGCTCTCTGCTCAGCAGGGAGCCTGCTTCCTTCTCTCCCTGTCTCTCTGCCTGCCTCTCTGCCTACTTGTAATCTCTCTCTCTGTGTCAAATAAATAAATAAAATCTTAAAAAAAAAAAAATCCTTACCCTAACTCTACATTCTTGTTTCAGAATAGGAAGTTACTTACCTCTGCCTCTGCTGTCAACTGTATCTTCTTTGCCATCAACTGCTTTAGGTCAATCCTATCTAAGGAAAGAAAACAAAGTAACTTTTAAGTTGCTGGATATAGCTACTAACCAGCACTATTTAAATCATGAAGTTGAAAAACAAGCAAGAGGATGACTATGTAAATTATAATACAACCACAAAACATGATGTAACTCTTAAAAAATGAAGCATGGGCAGTATCAACAGAAGGAAATTTATACATAAAAATGTTAAGAAGAGGGACACCCGGGTGGCTCAGTTGGTTAAGCATCTGCCTTCGGCTTGGGTCGTAATCCCAGGGTTCTGGGATTGAGTCTCACATCGGGCTCTCTGCTCAGCGGGGAGAGCCTGCTTCTCCCTCTGCCTGCTGCTCCCCCTGCTTGTGCACTCTCTCACTGACAAATAAAATCTTAAAAAAAAAATGTGAAGAATAAAAAATAAAACTACTATACGAACACACAGTAATCATAGCCATATTAATCTTATGATGCTATAAGATCCATCCATCTGAGAAATTAGACTCTCTGAATGGATCTTGCAACTGGGACTACAAAAATGCACAAGTGACAACAGAAAACATTGACACACTGGACTTCATCAAAATTTATTTTTAAACTTTTTTCCTGCAAAGGACAACATGAGGAAAGTAAAAAGGCAACCCACAGAAGAAGAAAAAAAATTTTGCAAACCTGATCAGAGCAGACACTGCTTCCCAAAATATATCCAAATAGCCAATACCACATGAAAAGATGCTCCACATCACTGGCCACCGGCAAAATACAAATCACAACCATGATGAAACAGCACTTCACACCCACCCACTATCTGACTACAATAAAAAATAACAAGGGTTGGCCATTGTACACCATAAACTTACACAATTTTAATGTGTCAATTTAATTCCAACAAAGCTGGGGGGGAGGGGAAAAAGTTGTATATGCAGTAAACTTTGATTAGAGTGTTATTTCCGGGACTGGATGTGATGCTCTTCTGCGATACAATTAGAGAAGTGTTTATGAACACCTACAACAAGAATATTTAGAAGAACGGTATCCACTTGGTAAGAATAAAACAGATGTTTTGTTGGTTTTTTGTTTGGGGAGATGGGCACTAAAAAAGGTGTTGGCCAGAACATGAAGAAATTAAAACCCTCCTCCACTGCTAGTGGGATGTAAAATGATGCTCTGAAAACCAGTCCGAAAGTTCTTCAAAAGGGTTAACACAGCTACCACATGACCAAATCCCAGTCCTGGGTATACACAAGGGAAATGAAACATGTCCAGCCAAAAGCCTATATATGAATGCTTATAGCTGCGATATCCATAATAACAAAGTGAAAACAACTCAATATCCATTAACGAATAGATTAACAGAATGTTGTTGTTCCATATAATGAAATATTACCCAGCTAACTGGAGAGAAACACTAAGACACACTTTAATATGGGTGAAACCTGAAAAAAGCTAAATGAAAATCACAAAAAACAACACATTGTAGGATTCCATTTACATGAAATCCAGAATAGATGATTCTATAGAGACAGACAGAAGGCTGGTGGATGCCCAGGGGTCAGGGGGTAGAAGTATGAGAAATGGGGAATGACTGCTAATGGGTACAGACTTGTTTTTTGCTTTTGGGGGGGGGTGTGTGAAAATATTCTAAAATTCATTTCGCTCTGGATTCAGTCCATTAAGCGTCTGCCTTTGGCTTAGGTCATGATCCCAGACCCCTGGGATCAAGTCCTGCATCGGGCTCCTGCTCAGTGGGGAGCCTGCTACTCCCCCGGCTTGTGCTGTCTCTCTCTGACAAATAAGTAAATAAAATCTTTAAAAATAAATAAATAGGGCACCTGGGTGGCTCAGTGGGTTAAAACCTCTGCCTTCAGCTCAGGTCATGATCTCAGGGTCCTGGGATCAAGGCCCGCATTGGGCTCCCTGCTCAGCGGGGAGACTGCTTCCTCCTCTCTCTGCCTGCCTCTGCCTCTCTGCCTACTTGTGATCTCTCTCTCTCTGTCAAATCAATTTTTTACAAATTAAATAAATAAATAAATAAATAAATAAATAAATAAATCGTTTTGTTCTCATTTACTTATTTTGGAAGATTCCTTTCTGTGTACTAAGTCACATCAACGTAGCTTCCTAATGTTTAACTGAGGTTTAGAGTCAATTATTAACTAACATGAGCATCTTTTTCATGATTTTTTTTTTAAAGATTTTACTTATTTATTTCACAGCGGGAGAGAGATCACAAGAAGGCAGAGAGGCAGGCAGAGAGAGGGGGAAGCAGGCTCCCTGCTGAGCAGAGAGCCCGATGCGGGCCTCGATCCCAGGATGCTGAGATCATGACCTGAGCCGAAAGCAGAGGCTTTAACCCCCTGAGCCACCCAGGTGCCCTTTTTCATGATTTTAAAGTAAAACTGATTTTCAGGGTATTAAAATGTTTCTCATTAGAATTTGTTGCTCTGTATGACTCCCATATACACTGTATATTTCAATTTATTACTGTCACAGATTTGCCCACAGTTCCTTATTTTAACAGTGAATCACAGTACTATTATAATTTAAGCAAGCAGCGGCCTGCCCTTTCAATATGGGTAGAGTTCATTCTGAATGAAATTTGCCTTGATACACTGTATCTTGCATAAGAGCTTAGATAGATTTTAGCTTTTTCTGTATTTATCCCTAAAAAAAATTTCTGGGATGCCTGGGTGGCTCAGTTGATTATGGTCTACCTTTGGCTCAAATCATGATCCTCACAAGGTCCTGGGAGGGAGTCTTGCATCAGGCTCCTTGCTCAGCAGGGAGCCTGCTTCTCCCTCTGCTTGTGATGGTGCTCTAACAAATAAGTAAAATCTTCCAAAAAAAAAAAAGTTTTTTTTGGTAAAATTTCTTTTTTTTTTTTTTTTAAGATTTTATTTATTTATTTGACACAGAGAGAGAGATTACAAGTAGGCAGAGAGGCAGGCAGAGAGACAAGGAGAGGAGGAAACAGGCTCCCTGCTGAGCAGAGAGCCCGATGCGGGCCTCGATCCCAGGACGCTGAGATCATGACCTGAGCCGAAAGCAGAGGCTTTAACCCACTGAGCCACCCAGGCGCCCTTTGGTAAAATTTCTGACTTGTATCCTTCCTACCTGGAGAAAGAAAATAAAATTCTTTAAATTAAAAAAAAATTTAAGTTTTTTTTTGGCAAAACATTCACAGCATAAAGCAACACTTTTAAGATAACTGAACTAATTAAATACTAATGCAAAAGCTAATGTCCATTCTATTAAACATGGTGCCCATTAACAGTCGCATACAGTACTCATTTTGCTTGCTACAACAATCTGTTACTGGAACTTTTTGTTAAGGTTAGATTTTTCTTTGAGTTAGAATTTTGCTGGAATTCATTTAAGTTCAACATAGACTTATCTTGAAATGGTATATTTCATTTTATATTATTTTTAAACCTTATCTTCAAATATTATAGTATCTTTCATTTTATATTTTTTCAAAGCTTATCTTCAAATATTATAGTATCTTCCTCCAGGAAAGGAATTTTATAATCTGATAGCAAATGCTTTTTTACCATTTTAAGTGAAATATAAAGTTACCTGTTGTACTATGGGAACCAAGAATATCAGCCACCATCATGTATAGAGACTTTCTGCACAAATGAATGAATAAACCAGAATAGACTGAGTATTGAAACACATGAAGTGGAAGACTACAACTTCTAGTTCCCAGTCCTTGTAAAAAAGTGTAAGGTAACTTCATGTTACCTTAATGAGATAATTTTTTAATGAGTAATAATTTTTTAATGAAAATTTATATTTTCTCATCTATTCTCCTTGGCAAAATTTACTTGAGTATTTTTGTTTCAGTATCAACAATTGCTACTGATTATTATACTTACAAGGAAGAGCGAAGGACACTCAAAGTTTTAAGTAATTTCCCAGAAATATTTACTTTGCCAGTGCTAAAAAGAAAACCACAGGCCCAGGCGCCTGGGTGGCTCAGTGGGTTAAAGCCTCTGCCTTCGGCTCAGGTCATGATCTCAGGGTCCTGGGATCGAGCCCTGAATTGGGCTCTCTGCTCAGTGGGGAGCCTGCTTCCTCCTCTCTCTCTCTGCCTGCCTCTCTGCCTACTTGTGATCTCTCTCTCTGTGTCAAATAAATAAATAAAATTTTAAAAAATTTAAAAAAAAAAAAGAAAGAAAGAAAACCACAGGCCCAAAATGGAGTTGCATATGCTAGGACAAGTCGCCAAAACAGGAACCTAACCTAATTAAAGTTGTAACCACTTCCAGACATGTAGTTTTAACCAATCAGGAATTTTCTAGTCAGCATCAATGAGGTAACCTCTCACATGGCCCTCTCCATCCCCTTCCCTCCACCAAAGGAAAATAAGGTAATCCATCCTAAAAAGACCTTTCCCTTAAGGGAAGGTGGCCCTGCCTGAAACTATCCTTTCTTTTCTTTTGCTAATTGTTCCATTCTGTACAGCTCCTCTGAACTCCCCTCTACTTGGTAGACGGGATAATGTCCAATTCATGAATCAATTAATAAAGCCGGGCGCCTGGGTGGCTCAGTGGGTTAAAGCCTCTGCTTTAGGCTCAGGTCATGATCTCAGCGTCCTGGGACCGAGGCCCGCATTGGATTCTCTGCTCAGCAGGGAGCCTGCTTCCTCCTCTCCTTGTCTCTCTGCCTGCCTCTCTACCTACTTGTAATCTCTCTCTCTCTGTGTCAAATAAATAAATAAAATCTTAAAAAAAAATTAATAAATTCGATCTTCAACTTCTCCCAGCTGAATTTTTTTTTAACTTATTGATTTATTTTAGAAAGAGAGAGAAAGCAAGCAGGGGGGAGGGGCAGAGGAAGAGGGAGAGAGTCCCAAGCCAACTCCACCTTAAGTGCAGAGCCTGACATGGGGCTCAATCTCGGGACCCTGAGATCACACCCTGAGCTGAAACCAAGAGTTAAGAGTTGGTAGCTAAACTGACTGAGCCACCCAGGTGCCCCTACTCAGTTGAATTTTTGTTCTTTAACACCAGGGAACTGTGGGGGCATCTTCAGGCTAATTTAAATTTAATAACTGCCTCTCCCTATTCTTCATTACAGAAAATTAAAATCCCAAATGCCCTCCCTGAAAAGAATTCTAACAAAACCACCCATTATCCTATGGTATCCAAGTAACTAACATTAATATTTTGATAAATATCATGTGTCCTTCTACTTTGGCAAATATACATATTATAAATACACATATTACAAAAATGGACTCCTACAGGCAGTGTTGGAACTTGCTTTTTTCACTTAATATATTGTGAATATCTTTCCATGTCATTACATACTCCTCTACATTATTTTTATTGGTCTGTTAGTCTGTTTTTATGGCTGAAATATAATTTACTTAATCCCCTACTGGACATTTAGACTATTTATATCCTTTCACAAGACTGCACTTCAGGAAAAAAAGCATGGAGAATGAGAAGGTCCAAAATGCATCCTATAATGAGAGACAAAAAAAGTAAGTGATAAGGGCTGAGAAGTTTCCAGAATTGTTGAAAAACGCCGATCCTCAAAGTTAAGGCCAAACAGGATAAATAAAAATCTATACTTAGATATATCACAATCAAACTCTAACACACAGGTTTACTAAAAACAAACAAAAACCCCCCCACAAAACACACGTGTGCACACACGCGCGCACATGCACACACGCGTGCACACGCACACACACAAAGCCAGAAAGCAAATATCACTTACGAAAAAAGTGCAATTATTCTAGGTACCTGACCTACCAAACCAACGACAGAAGCCAGCAGATACTAGACAGTATCTTCAAATGTTGATAGTGGTGGAGTCTGTAACTGGGAAGGAGGCCAGAGGTCATATCATGAAGAGCCTGTATTTATTCTAACAAGGGCTCTGAGGAAACTAAGAATTTTAAAAAGCAGGAATATAACTGATTTGATATTGGAAAGCCCACTCTAGCAGGATGAGAAGGACCACGTATAAGAGTTTCGAAAAAAAAAAAATCCAGAAAAGAAATGATGCCATAAAACCAAACAAACAGCAGTGAGGATGAGTAGAAGATAAATGTTGAAGATATTCACAAACTGGTAACTAAATAGGTAAGAAAAAAGAGGAAGACAAATATTACTTTGATATTTCTATAAACTGTAAGAACACCTTTTTTTAATTCTCTATTATCTACGATAAGGCCACGGTTTCATAAATAAGCTATTTCATAAATAAATGAACACTGAAGCTTCTTTCCTTCAACTAATTCAATTACCACAGGGGATGGCAAAAGAATGACTATAAAAGATTAATTCTCACTACTTGTGCATCACTTCCAAAAGGTATCTGTCTACCCATAAATAACATAACCACTGTTACAAACTGGCTTTAATGAGTCGAGGACTGGAAAATAGGAAGAATATTTGCTCACAGCTAGACTAGTCTCTGAAGGTCTCACTCAGAACGACATCAAAGCTATACAGTGGGATGGGGCACCTGCCTGGCTAAGCTGGTGGAGCATGTGACTCTTGATTGATCCCAGGTTTATGAGTTCCTGCCCCATGTTGGGTGTAGAGATTACTCTAAAAAATAAAAAAATTAGGGGCGCCTGGGTGGCTCAGTGGGTTAAGCCTCTGCCTTCAGCTCAGGTCATGATCTCAGGGTCCTGGGATCGAGCCCCACATCGGGCTCTCTGCTCAGCAGGGAGCCTTCTTCCTCCTCTCTCTGCCTGCCTCTCTGCCTACTTGTAATCTCTCTCTCTGTGTCAAATAAAATTTAAAAAAATAAAAATAAAAATAAAAAAATTAAAGGGTACCTGGGTGACTCAGTTGGTTAGGCATCCAGCTCTTGGTTTCGGCTCTGGTCATGATCTTGTAAGTTGTGGGATTGAGCCCTGCACGGGGGCTCCTCACTCAGCAGGGAGTTTGCTTCAAAGATACTATCCCATGCACCTGCACTCTTAACTCTGTCTCTCTCTAAAGATAAATAAATCTTAAAAAAAAATTTTTTAAAGCAGCACTACAAAGCTATACAGTAGAAGAAAAATACATTAAAAAGCCAACTCTAGGGTGCCTGGGTGGCTCTGTCAGTTAAGTGTCTGCCTCCAGCGCAGGTCATGATCCCAGGGTCCTGTGATGGAGTCCCACACTGGGCTCCCTGCTCCTCGGGAGCCTGCTTCTCTCTCTGCCTCTGCCTGCCGCTCCCTCTGCTTGTGCTCTCTCTCCCTCTCTGTCAAATAAATAAAATTCTTAAAAAAAAAAAGCCAATTCTACTCATTTTCCTTCACCTTAAAATTAATTTCATATAATACTCTAAAGAAAATTACTTCCTTACTAACCCAAAATTTAAAAATTAAATGTCATAAAAGCCAAAAGAATAATGCCTTAAAAGCTAACATCCAATGATTTAAAGAACAGACATCCAACCACGTAAGTGAACTCAAGGTTTCTAAGTTTCTAAAACACTGACCCTGAAATAGTGATAAGCCAGGACTGAGAGTCATACAATTTCTGAAAGATCTGCCTAGGTCTACCAGTATCGCTAACTGATAATATCTAATGAGTACACCCAAGGATAAATCCATAAAAAAAGGTAATCTACATTTTGTTTTCTCCTAGCCCTCTGATCTCCAACAAATCATGCATGCAGCATTTACCTTTGTGAACATTACCTAACCCTTGTAAAGTCTACAATATTTAATTGGAATATTAAAAATTTATTCCCCGAAGTATCAAAAATCTTATTTTAACCAATTTTTTAAAAGATTTATTTTAAAGAGAGAGAGAGAACACACACATGCACACAATGAGGTGGAGGGGGAAGGGACAGAGAGAGAGAATCCCAATTAAGACTTCCCACTGAGCACAGAGGCAGAATCAGGGCTCCATCTCACAACCCTGAGATCATGACCTGAGCCAAAATCAAGAGTCGGCCTCATTTTAACCAGTTTTGAAGAACTTTCTAAAATTATTACATGCTACATACCACTTAAAAAAAAAAAAACACACTAGGGATGCCTGGGGGACTTAGTCAGTTAAGTGTCTGCCTTCAGTTCAGATGGTGATCTCAGAGTCCTGGGATGGAGCCAGTGTGCCCCCTCCCCCACTCAGTGGGGAGTCCGCTTCTCCCCCCACCCTCCTGGCCCTTCCCCAGCTCAGGCCCATGCATGCACAAGACTAAATAAATAAATAAAAACTTTAAAAAAAAATACTATCTTCCATAATTTTTATGTGGAATAAAAGCGATTACCTACTGTACTGTGCTATCACAGCAATACCTTCAGTAAAAGTAAAACAGAGTAAAAGTTCAGTAAAACAGAGATGAAAGCAATCAGGACTACAATATATTTTTTTTAACATTTTATTTATTTATTTGACAGAGAGAGGGAGAGATTACAAGTAGGCAGAGAGGCAGGCAGAGAGAGAGGAGGAAGCAGGCTGAGCCCGATGCGGGCCTCGATCCCAGGACCCTGAGATCATGACCTGAGCCAAAGGCAGAGGCTCTAACCCACTGAGCCACCCAGGCGCCCAATCAGGACTACAATAAACAACTCCAAGTTTTGCTTTTCAACTTGGGCTACCTCTTCACGACTTTTTACCACATCTGCTTCCTGTAGCAATCCCATATTTGTACTACTCTGCCAAAGTCACCCAGAAAGAAAAGACAAATAACCAAGCTCATTAAGTTGGTAACTCATTTATTCATTGTTACATATCTGACTCATTAAATAAAAACCCACTGAGTACTCAAAATATAGAGAGTAGTACACATGTATTCCAAACCCTTCCTTTAGGAGCTCAGGAGAAATGTGAAAACACGGATAATTACAACACACAGAGGACCATGGGGTGGAGGGAGCTTTTGCAGAGTAAGTCAATATTTGATCTGAGTCCCAGATGATAAAGGAATATCATGGTGAACAGGTGCTAGAAAGATTATTTCAGGCAGACTTATTTCATGAAGACTTATAAAAACCTGGATCAAATGTCTCTCTAGGTTCCACACTTGCTTTGCTTTACAAAACTAAGTTTAAAAGGCTTTTGCCTAATGTTAGCTTTTATCCATTTTTTTTTAAGATTTATTTATTTGTCAGAGAAAGGGCATGTGTGCATGCACAAGCAGGGGGAACAGCAGGCAGAGGGAAAAGCAGACTCCCTGCTGAGCAAGGAACCTGATGCTGGAGATGCAGGACTTATCCCAGGACCCTGAGATCATGACCTGAGCCGAAGGTAGACACTTAACCGGCTGAGCCACCCAGGCACCCCTATCTACTCACTTTCTAAGTGACCAGTCACTTGCCAGCTCAGTGCTGTCCCAGAGAGACATAATATGAACCATATATGTAATTTTAAAGTTTCTAGGAGCCACATTAAGAAGTAAAAAAGGGGGGCGCCTGGACAGCTCAATGGGTTAAGCCTCTGACTCTCATTTTCAGCTCGGATCACGATCTCATATGAGGTCAGGCACTGCACAGAGTATCAGGCTTGTTTGATATCAGGTCTCGCATTTAGGCACTCTCTCTCTCTCTCAAAAAAGAAAGAAAGAAAAGAAATGGGTACAAGTGAGTCCTTGAAATGTGATGTATGTATTTTATAATCAGAGTGTCACCTCAATTCAGACTAGCCACATTTCAAGCAGTTAACTGGACCACATCGAAGTGTAGGTGTACCGGCTCCCACACTGAACGGTGTAGTTCTAAAATCAGGGGTCAGCAAATTTTCCCTATAATGGGCCAAACAGCAAGTATTTTAGGCTTTGCAGGCCATACAGTCCACTCAGTACAAACACAACAAATGAACATACATGGCTGTGGTTGCCAACTCCTGTTCTAGATGGCAACTGGCTGACAACACTGACAGATAAGGTACACGTGACTCTGTATATGCTAACTGGAGGACAGTCACGCTGTTGGCTGCTTCCCCAGGTGTTTCATCCTCCTTGCCAGAGACCGATTTAAGAATGGGCACAAGTATCTCCCAGAGTGAGGGCAGTAAAGATGACCCAGGTGAGCTAGTTTACTGAGACGAGTTTAAAGAGGGCCCTTTTGTACATGTGTGGGCAGAACTTAAGAAACGCAACAAAGGATGGTGTGGGATTCTAGGGCTGGTAACAAGTACCAGGAAAGCCGTTCCCAGACCTAGGCCTCCAAGGACAAAGAAGGGAAATGGTTACAGAAACCCAAAGAGAACCCCTTGGAGAAGTGTTAGACAGGAGTGACAGTCACCCAGCAAGAAGGAAACCAACCAAACACACTCCCTTACTCTCTCTGCCAGTCCCCTCCCCACCCTGCCCCAGCCCACCTGCCCATGACCACGCCTTACTGATACAGTCAACCTCCTGCAGCACAAAACAGGGGAGAAGAGTAGAGAGACAAGGAAAATAGCTAGCATAACCTGTAATCCAATTAGCCAAAGAGACATAAAAAGTCTGCTGGGGAATTTCTAGTTAAAATTTCATTGCTCTAAAGANGGGGGGGGGGGGGGGGGGGGGGGGGGCCCTGAGTGGCTCAGTGGGTTAAGCCTCTGCCTTAGGCTTAGGTCATAATCTCAGGGTCCTCGGATAAAGCCCCGAATCAGGCTCCCTGCTCAGTAGGGAGCCTCTCTGCCTACTTGTAATCTCTCTCTCTCTCTGTCAAATAAATAAAAATCTTAAGAGAGAGAGAGAGAGAGAGAGAAACATAGAGAAACAGTTTCTCTTCTTCTAATGAAAACTTTTGTGTTGGTTTTTTTTTTTTAGATTGTTTGCCTTACCAGTCTTCTTACCCAGACTAGAGTTACTAACCCCAATCATTTTATCACCACCACCAATTTCCTGGACCCACCACACCACAGCCCAATCCCTGATACCAGCTGCTATATGCTTTTTCAGATTTCAAACTGTCACACACTAGAGAATTATTACCGAGATAATTTTTAAAAATGGGCCCACTCTAAACTGATGCTGTCAAGCCTTAACCAGTCCCGCAATAAAAAATGAAATCTTCGTCTTGGCCTCTTGATGAATTTAACAATCCTCATAACTGTAGCTCCATACATTTTCCACCTTCCCCCAAATCCAAACCCTACCAAGCAACCTTCAGTTGATCACCTTGGGTACTAATTCCTTAAATGTCTTCTTCCTTCATTTTCACTGTATCTATTGTTACTTTGTCAGAGGAAGACAAGAGGCCATCTCGTCTTCAATACTAACTCTTCAAACTACTGCCTTGATCCTTCCATATCCTTAGAGAAACCGTTAAAATTGGGATACATGGGTGGCTCAGTTGGTTAAGTGGCTGCCTTTGGCTAAGGTCATGATCCCAGGGTCCCAAGGTCCCAAGATCAAGTTCCACATTGGGTTCCTTGTTTCAGGGAGGAGCCTGCCTCTCCCTCTGCCTGCTACTCTCCCTGCTTGTGCTCTCTCTCTGACAGATAAGTAGATAAAATCTTTTAAAAAGAAAAATAAGACTCAAAGAAATTAAACATCTGGCCCACCGTCACATGGCCAGAAAGTAACTGAGCCTGAACTAATACCCATCTTCTAAACCCTCATCATAAAACAAGCAGCACAAAAATAAAACTTAAATTAAAAAAAAAAAATCAAGGCATACTTATAGTGACTACATTCCTAAAGACAACTAATTTCTAAGCAGTGGCTAATAACCATTTTTTCAAGTCTCAGTTTTTTTTGTTTTTTTTTTTTAAAGTCTCAGTTCTTCTAAGAAACATTTTCTTTGTCTCTTTGTGGCAAGTACAGAATTAGCTAATGTGTAGGTACTGACTAGCAGGTCTTTACTGCCTAGAGAAATTCAAATTCATTTTAGAATCCTGGTTATTTGGGGCAGGGAGGGGGGAAGCCCTCACTGACTATGCCTTAGATCTTTATCCCAGCTTCACTTGGCTCTCCACAGAGAAGTAATCTAAAAAAGTAAGTGAAAGTCTCTTCAAGTCCACAGGATGGTTATGGTTACAAGTATCTCTTGAAAGAATCAATCATTTGTCAATCTTTTTTTAAAGATTTATTTATTTATTATTTGAGAAAGAGAGAGAGATTGCTTGAGGGGAAGGGGCAGAGGGAGGAGGAGAGACAGGAATCTCAAGCAGACTCTGCACTGAGCATAGCGCCCAACAAGGGGCTCAATCCCACGACCCTGAGACAACAACCAGAGACGAAATCAAGAGTCTCAGTGTTGAACTGGCTGAGCCACCCAGGTGCCCCAATCATTTATTAATCTTAAAAGTAAAAGTGGAAATAGTATAATCCGCCTATCACCTTCTACTACTCCACTGACCTCAAAAATCTAAAATTCTTAATTACATGTCTGTACTAACTACACAGAAATATGAACTAGAAATGAGGATCAGCATATAAATATTCATACAGAAAAGGTGACTTAACAGATAGATAATGTTGAAAAACTGGCTAGCCATTTTGGAGAACTATAAAATTAGATCCCTAATTCATTCATTATTCAAAATAAATTTCATATGGATTAAATATTTAAGTATAAAAACCCATAAAAATAAGTAAAAAAATTTCACGTTTTCCTTCTTCATAATCTTGGATGATTTCTAAGCATGACAAAAAACCTAAAAGCAGTAAAAGAATATCTGATAACAAAAACTAAACCATAAGCAAAGTCAATAAACAAGTAGCTAGTTTAAAAAATATTCACAGTATATGACAAAGAATTTATTTCCTTAAAATGTAAGTTATTTAAAAGAAGAAAAATGGGGCATCTAGGCAGCACAGTTGGTTAAGCCTCTGCCTTCAGCTCAGGTCATGATCCCAGGGTCCTAGGATCAGCCAGTACTGGGCTCCCCGCTCAGAGGGGAGTCTGCTTCTCCCTCTGCTCCTCCCCACTGCTCACGCGGACTCACTCTCTCTCAAATAAATAAATAAAATCCTTTAATAAATGAATGAATGAAAAATAGCAGCCACCAGATAGGGTACAAAAATGGGCAGAAATGAATAAGGTTTTTAAAGAAAATATAAAGTCAATAAATGTATAGTCAATAAAAGTCTCTACCTCACTCATAATTTATAAGAAAAAAAATATGCTATATGCTATACTGTTTGTCACCCATCAAACTAGCAAAGTTTAAAAAAAGACTGGCAAAGACATATTGGTAACTGTATGGGAAAACAATATATATGTGAACAGGTATAACTTTTTTTAAAATTTATTTATATGACAGAGAGAGTGAGATCACAAGTAGAGAGGCAGGCAGAGGGAGAGGGGGAAGCAGGCTCCCCGATGAGCAGAGAGCCCGATGCGGAGCTCAGATCCCAGGACCCTGAGATCATAACCTGAGCCAAAAGCAGAGGCTCAACCCACTGAGCCACCCAGGCGCCCAGGTACAACATTTTTAAAAGAAATTTAGTAATATCTAAATTTTGTTTTTTTTTTTTAAAGATTTTATTTATTTATTTCACAGAGGGAGAGAGATCACAAGGAGGCAGAGAGGCAGGCAGAGAGAGAGAGGGGGAAGCAGGCTCCCCGCTGAGCAGGGAGCCCGATGCGGGCCTCGATCCCAGGACCCTGAGATCATGACCTGAGCCGAAAGCAGAGGCTTTAACCCACTGAGCCACCCAGACGCCCGAGTAATATCTAAATTTTGAATTAAAAAACTTTGATTCGGAAATTTCACTTTTAAGTGTCCTACAAGCACACTAGCACAAGTAAGCAATGATATTGTTTTTTGTTTTTTAAAGATTTTATTTATTTATTTGACAGAGAGATCACAAGTAGGCAGAGAGGCAGGCAGAGGGAGAGGGGGAAGCAGGCTCCCTGCTGAGCAGAGAGCCCGATGTGGGCCTCGATCCCAGGACCCTGGGATCATGACCTGAGCCGAAGGCAGCAGCTTTAACCCACTGAGCCACCCAGGCGCCCTAAATAAAATCTTTTAAAAAAAGAAAAAAAAGAATGCTTCCTACAGGACTGTTTATGACATTGAAATGCTGGATGCAACTGAAATGCCCATCAATAACAGATAAGTTAAATAAATAACCAAGCATCTGTGCAACAGAAATACCTACATACATACTTTTTAAAACTTATACTTACATACACTGAATAAAAAGACATCTAAATACAAGATTTCATATAGATTACAATTCTCAGCTGATGTATTATATAATGAGGAATTACAAAGCTTCCTTACGAGCTGGGACAGCATCATCAATGAGAAGGTAAGATACTTAATGAACCTAATGCTATTTGCTCTCCATGGTTTTGCATGAGGGAAAAGTTAAGCACTGACAGTCTGTCAATGACTAAATACACAGTAAGACGTAAAACCCCATTTTCTGACTTCCTCCTGCCTTTCCAATTGTCTCATATCCATGAAAAGAAACCACAAACCTATCTATACTACCCACCCCCCACCTCACCAATCCTCTCTAAAACAAACAAAACACCGAGTACTTAACAGTTCACTCTCTTCAACTCCATGCCTTTGCAAACTCATTCCCTACTTCCAGCTAGAAGCCCTCTCCCGGTCTCTTCTTCAAAGGCCAAACTCAAATCCTACTTCTGTGAGATACCTCCCTCCATTTTATTTTTTTTTTATTTTTTTTTTTTAAAGATTTTATTTATTCATTTGACACAGAGAGAGAGATTACAAGTAGGCAGAGAGGCAGGCAGAGAGAGAGGAGAGAGGAGGAAGCAGGCTCCCTGCTGAGCAGAGAGCCCGATGTGGGCCTCGATCCCAGGACCCTGGGATCATGACCTGAGCCGAAGGCAGCAGCTTTAACCCACTGAGCCACCCAGGCGCCCTAAATAAAATCTTTTAAAAAAAGAAAAAAAAGAATGCTTCCTACAGGACTGTTTATGACATTGAAATGCTGGATGCAACTGAAATGCCCATCAATAACAGATAAGTTAAATAAATAACCAAGCATCTGTGCAACAGAAATACCTACATACATACTTTTTAAAACTTATACTTACATACACTGAATAAAAAGACATCTAAATACAAGATTTCATATAGATTACAATTCTCAGCTGATGTACTATATAATGAGGAATTACAAAGCTTCCTTACGAGCTGGGACAGCATCATCAATGAGAAGGTAAGATACTTAATGAACCTAATGCTATTTGCTCTCCATGGTTTTGCATGAGGGAAAAGTTAAGCACTGACAGTCTGTCAATGACTAAATACACAGTAAGACGTAAAACCCCATTTTCTGACTTCCTCCTGCCTTTCCAATTGTCTCATATCCATGAAAAGAAACCACAAACCTATCTATACTACCCACCCCCCACCTCACCAATCCTCTCTAAAACAAACAAAACACCGAGTACTTAACAGTTCACTCTCTTCAACTCCATGCCTTTGCAAACTCATTCCCTACTTCCAGCTAGAAGCCCTCTCCCGGTCTCTTCTTCAAAGGCCAAACTCAAATCCTACTTCTGTGAGATACCTCCCTCCATTTTATTTTTTTTTTATTTTTTTTTTTTAAAGATTTTATTTATTCATTTGACACAGAGAGAGAGATTACAAGTCGGCAGAGAGGCAGGCAGAGAGAGAGGAGAGAGAAGGAAGCAGGCTCCCTGCTGAGCAGAGAGCCCGACGTGGGCCTCGATCCCAGGACCCTGGGATCATGACCTGAGCCGAAGGCAGCGTCTTTAACCCACTGAGCCACCCAGGCGCCCAACCTCCCTCCATTTTAGAGCAAACCTCGTCCCCAACCACAGTAGTGTCCTATACCATTTAGTTACTATTAACTTACTTAACTATTATTTATAACATGGGACTTTCTGTTTAGTATCTTATTCACCCAAACCCCCCTACTAACAAACCTGGTACAATGCCTTATTTATACATCAATGGTACTTAACTGGTATTTGATTAACCTGTTGGCTAGAAGGCAGTAAACCAGACTTTAATCTCAGATAGATGTGTGGATAGGAGGGCATAATTAAATGATTGCTGAGAGCATTTTTTTTTTTTTTTGAGAGAGAGAGAAAGAGAAAAAACAGGGGAAGGAGTAGAGGGAGGGGAAGAGATAGAAATCTCCAGCAGACTCCACACTGAGCACAGAACCCCCACACAGGGCTTGATCCCATGACCCTGAGAACATGATCTGAGCCGAAACCAAGAGTCAGGCTTAACTGACTGAGCCAACCAGGTGCGCCTTGCTGACAGCAATTCTTATTCTAAGAACTTAGAATTCCAAGATTGAAACTTTTGATAAAATTATTAAAACTATTTAGATTCCGGAATGTTCCTGGTAGGACAAAGATTTAAAAAATGCAAGCTTTGGGTGCCTGGCTGTCTCAGTAAAGCATGTGACTCAATCTCAGGATTTTGAGTTCAAGCACCACATTGGGTATAGAGATTACTTTAAAATCTTAAAAAAATAAAATAAAATAAAAATAAATAAAAGGGGGAAAAATAAGCAAGCTCTTCCCTCAAACTTTTCATCTCTACCCATTTCTCTGTCTGCCTCTCTGCCTACTTGTGATCTGATCTCTCTGTGTCAAATAAATAAAATCTTTAAAAAAAAAAAAAGATGAAATCTGGAGATCTGCTGCATAACAATGTGAGTACACTTAATGCTACTGAACTGTACAATTAAAAATGGTTAAAATGGGAAATACTGTTAGGGACGTTCTTACCACAATTAGAAAATTTAAAATAGAATAAATAATTTTTAAATAGGCAAAGGACTTAACAGACATGTCTCCAAATCAGATACATAAATGGCCAACAGCACATGAAAAGATGCACTACACATCACTCATCATCAGGGAAATGCAAATCAAAACCACAGTGAGAGATCACTTCACACCTGTTAGGATGGCTACTATCAAACAAACAGATAATAACAAGGGTGGTAAGGATGTGAAGAGATGGAACCCCTGCAAGAACCCTACTAGTGAGAATGTAGAATGTTGCAGCTGCTATGGAAAACATTGACTGTTCCTCAGAAAATTAAAAACAGAATTACCATATGGTCTCACAAGTCCATTTCTGGATATATACCCATAAAAAATGAAAGCAAGGGCTCAAACAGGTATTTGTATACATGTTCCCAACAGCCAAAAAATTAGAAGGAACCCAGCAACCCATCAATGGATGAATAAAGGATGTTTTCCATGGGTTAAAGGGCAGGCTCGTCAAGGCAAGGTAAAATTAGGCATGACCTTCGCGGCAAGGTATGGTCTCTTCAGTTCCCAAGGACTCTCCTTTGAGGTGCCTTTTAACCCACTGCAAACAATTTGGATCGCAAATTCAGGAAATGATTGAGCTCTTGTAACACTCACTGCATGGCCACAGTGGGATCAGGTCTCTCCTACAGGAAAGAGGGCACATAGACAGGTACCCTAGGTCCATCCAGACTTTCAGGGCTCTACAAGTTGGGGTTTTTTCTTTTCTTTTTTTTTTATTTACTTGACAGAAAGAGACACAGCAAGACAGGGAACACAAGCAGGCAGAGTGGGAGAGGGAGAAGCAAGCTTCCCGCTGAGCAGGGAGCCTGATGTGGGACTCGACCCCAGGACCCTGGGAGACACCTAACGACTGAGTCACCCAGGCGCCCCTGGACTTTCAGGGCTCTAAATCAGGACCCAGACCTAAGGCCCTCCTGGAACATGTTTAGCGGTAACCACACCAGTAAACTCTCTGACATACTGGATGATTGTCTAACTAGGCCTCCAAATAAAACCAGGTTGCTGGAAGAAAAACATAGGCCCTCCCTAGCAAAGGGGGGATGCTGACTCTCACTCTCTCTCATTGTTGGTGCTCTTGATAAAACATAAACAGCTATTTTCTCTTTTTTGTCTGTGCAGAGAAAGTTTCTATGTTTTTCCTTTTTCAGGCCTTTGATGATCCCCGATCTTATTTAGGCATGTGCTTTAAAACTTTCTAAGGTTATAACAAACTTCCCCAAGATTTAAATCATGAGCGAAGTCTCGCTGACTAATTAGGCTTGTTTCTTTGGTATGGTATATTCTGGTGTAAGGTCATTATCACTCCGTATTCTAGCTATTGAAGCGTTATGTGCCACAAAAATAACCAGACTGCCTTGCAAGCTACGTTGTAACCTCTCCTCAGATCTTTCACCATGTTCATTCTGAATTTTTGTCATTTATAACTGTTCTTATTCTCTTGCAAAATGAGTTTCATCTTCAGGGAGGTTCATAAAAAGGACTTTAGGACACATACAGCTAGCTACTCAGGATCTTTAAGATCAAAACTGAAATGGGTAAGAATCTCCAAAACTAAAGCTGCATTCAAACTAAACAAGCATAGTAACATGGGACGAAGTGAATTGGGGGGAAAAATGATTATGGTTTTTTGTAACTCTTGGCTAGAACATTGCTGGTTCTCTAATGTTTGCTCTCCCAGATTAAGGAAACTTTTAAGATATCTATGACTTTCAGAAAGTGATAAAGTATTCATTTGAAAACAAATTAAAGCGCTTAACTTTTCTCTACCTGAACCCTCTGAAATTCAAAAGGTCTCAGTAAGTATTCTTTCTTGAGTATGGCAATCATACTCATTTGCATAAGTTCAATATGCATCTGTCCTCCTTGTAACAGGACACCACTGGAAACATTGGTTATTTTACCAAGCCTTCGACTGGAATATCATATTTGAGAGAGACATGCATAGACTCAGATACGACCAGACAGCTTTGAGGCACTAAGGCTGACTTTATGAAACCTGGAGACATAAAGCCCTTTGGAACTGTTGGCCTGGTACCTTGCTTACAGAGTTCCCAGCAGCCTCACCAGGTGAGTAAAGAATGTCACTTCCTGGCAGGTGCAGGACCCTCAGGATACTTTGGGGACCTTGTGAAGAGGAATCCACTCACATCGACAGGTGCTGCAGGCATGTCTGATGGCAAGTACTGGGGTTGGCTTCTGGCCTGGAGAGGCAACTCAAAGTTCAACCTAGAGACTCCTTATAAAGTTCCAGCAAAGCAGATTCTAGATCTATATGATCATTCTTGCTGAGCTTATGTAAATAATTACCCTGTTTGTTAAATCTGGACTTGTTTTTCAAATAAATTAGTCTTATTTGGCTATCTCTGGAAATGAGGGTTATTACAGAGAAATTATGTTTCAATAACGAGCATTTGCAGATGCTAAATTTTAGTTGATTGTCTTTGTTGTTTGCCTAAGCTAGACAACTTGAGTTAAACTTCAGAGAAACTATCACAATAGCTCATGTATAGACAATCTCCTTGCTTGTTTTTCTATGGGAATAATAGGACCTCATGGGCATATGATTACTTAACAACTGGGAAATGGGAAAGATTCCCCAATAATTGTATAACTCAGCTATCACCCTGACCAATTCTTTGTGGCTGGGATGACAAAATTGCTTTAAAAGCCAGAGGGTACCCCATGGAGATAATGGATGGCCCCACTTTCTTTATGATTAGATAGGATGATGCACTTGGGGACACCCTTATCTCCTGAGACAAGTCTTCTCTCATTTGCCAGTGATGCCTTGTAATTAGGATATTGTTAAGGCTGGACCTCAAACAAAAAGGGCTTCTTGATGGTTTCATCCCTCATAGTCATTTACCTTAGAAGCCACCGCTACTGACCTACAATTGCAAACAAAGGCTTTAACCAAGCATGTAACAGCTCTCCTGGTAATAAGAGTCTCAAAGCTCACTATGGGGTTTCTAGGACTTAAGTTAGGACTGCACTATAAAATAAGCAAAACAGTATGCTTGCTCAGCAGGACTCTAAATGATACTATACCTAGGCACTGGATGCACTCAGCCGAGAATTAAATGAAGTCAGAGAAGGACTTCTCGAGAACTAGGCCACTATTGACTATACTACTGCTACACCATTTGGGCTGTGAAAAATTTCCTCATGTGTTTTAACATTACAGTTAACTCCTGCAAGGTATCCCAATTAACAGGGGACATATGTGATTAATTAAGATCAAGATATCCACTGATCTATTTGACAAAATTGGTAGCTGGGGATCTTATCTAAGGGATCTGATCAGGGGCGCCTGGGTGGTTCAGTGAGTTAAGCCTCTGCCTTCGGCCCAGGTCATGATCTCAGGGTCCTGGGATCGAGCCCCAAATTGGGCTCTCTGCTCAGCAGGGAGCCTGCTTCCCCCTCTCTGTCTGCCTGCCTCTCTGCCTACTTGTGATCTTTCTCTCTCTGTCAAATAAATAAACAAAATCATGATTAAAGAAATAAGGAATCTGATCATAATTGTTGGCCTAATAATTGTTTTATGTTCATCCTTTTGCATGTGCTGATGCATGTATCATTTGCTGCCCATCAGGAGCCCCCTGGAGCCATACTGCGCGCGGGTCCCTGGACCGACCCACCCCCGGATAGATTCTGTTATACAGCCCAGCACCCCAGTTCAGCAGGAAGCAGCCAGAGTAACGGGAATAGGAAACAGCCATTCCCTAACGGTAGGGGAATTACTATATATTATTACTATTATATGCTATTACATATAATTATTATTATATTATTATTATATACTATTATTATTATATACTATTCCAGGGAGAGGAATGAGTAAGGGACAGGCTAGGTAGGGAGATAGATGGGGGAGAGCTATGTGATCAGGCTCACAGAAATCCCAAAAATGTGGAGGTGTGGGGAAACCAAAGATAAGGGAACCAACAGGACCCCCCTGCCCTAGGACCACCCTGCCCTAGGTGTGGGGCATGGGGGTCTTTTACAATAATCACCTGCGACCAACAAAGAATAACAAAGCCCTAGGTGGGAGGTGGGCCCTAGAAGGTGTTATCACTAGTCCTTGCTCAATGGCAGTATCAATAGAGATGTTAAAAGGATTTAGGCTCCCTGGTTAAAGACCAACCCTAAAGGCCCTCATCAGGGACCCTGTCAGGACCCCTCTCACTCTTGACAGCTTTTTCTGTATCTTCACTTACTAAACTTCAATTACCTTCACTTAAAAAAAAAAGTTAAACATTAATATACCATATAACTCAACAACCCACTTCTAAGTATATACCCAAGTAAAAACATTAGTTCACACAAAGCTTATAGATGAATATTCACAGAACAGCAATATATTCCTAAGAGCCAAAAAACGGTAAACCCAAACAATCAAATATTCATCAGTTAATGAACAGCTAAACAAAGGTTTATCCATACCATGGAATGTTGTTCAGCCTTCAAAACAATGAAGTATTAATACATACTAAAACATGGAAAGCATTATGCTAAGTGAGGAGTCAGACATAAAACATTACATATTCTGTAATTCTTTTTGTATGAAATGCCCAGAACTGGCAAATCCAAAGTGACAAAGTAGATTAGTAGCTGCCAGGGCTGAGACAAGGGAGAATGGAGAATGACTATTACATGCACGGAGTTCCTCTCTGGGGTGATACAAATGTTCTAGAAGCAAGCAGCCACGATGGCTGTACAACCTTGTAAATATATTTGCAACCACTGACTTGTATCCTTTAAAATATAAGTGAATTTTATGGTATATGAATTATATCAATAAAAAATTACGAGGAACAGGAGCAAAAAGGAAGAGGAGAAAGAGCTAGAAGGAGAAGGAGGGAATAGGAAAGAAAGAGAAGCAAGAAAAGAAAATGAGGAAGAGAAAAAGAAAAAAGAACAAGACCAAGCTCTACTCAAATCATGTTTCCACATTCAGCATAAAGACAGAACTGGTGGGCGCCTGGGTGGCTCAGTGGGTTAAAGCCTCTGCTTTCGGCTCAGGTCATGATCTCAGGGTCCTGGGATCAAGGCCCGCATCGGGCTCCCTGCTCGGCGGGGAGCCTGCTTCCCCCTCTCTCTCTCTGCCTGCCTCTCTGCCTC
>LNAC01000689.1:608307-628000 GCA_002007465.1 Ailurus styani | reverse complement strand
TATTAAAAAAAAAAAAAAAAAAAAAAAAAAAGACAGAACTGGTGGGACGCCTGGGTGGCTCAGTCAGTTAAGTGTCTGCCTTCAGCTCAGCTCATGATCTTGGGTCCTGGGATGAGTCCAGCATCGGGCTCCCTGCTCAGCATGGAGTTTGCTTCTCCCTCTGCCTCTGTCCCTCCCCTACTTGCACGCGTGTGTGTGCTCTCTCTCTCTCTCTCAAATAAATAAAACATATATATTAAAAAAANAAAAAAAAAAAAAAAAAAGAACTGGTGGGCAAATGGGTAGCTCAGTCGGTTGAGGTCCCCACTCTTGATTTCAGCTCAGGTCACAATCTTGGGGTCATGGGACTGAGCCCCACGCCAGGCTCCACACTCAGCATGAAGTCTGCTTGAGAGTGTCTCTCCCTCCCCCTCTACCTTCCCCCATTCATGTGCACACACTCTCTCCCTCAAATAAGTAAATAAATATTTTTTTAAAAAAACATTTTATTTGTTTATTTGAGAGAGAGAGACACAACAAGAGAGGGAACACCAGCAGAGGGAGTGGGAGAGAGAGAAGCAGGCTTCCTGCCTAGCAGGGAACCCGATGAGGGACTCGATCCCAGGACCCTGAGGTTATGACCTGAGCCGAAGGCAGATGCCTAACAACTGACCCAGGCACCCCTAAATAAATAAATCTTTAAAAAAAAGAGAGAGAGGGCGCCTGGGTGGCTCAGTGGGTTAAAGCCTCTGCTTTCAGCTCAGGTCATGATCTCAGGGTCCTGGGATCGAGGCCCGCATCGGGCTCCCTGCTCAGCGGGGAGCCTGCTTCCCCCTCTCTCTCTGCCTGCCTCTCTGCCTCCTTGTGATCTCTCTCCCTCTGTGAAATAAATAAATAAAATCTTTAAAAAATATATAAATAAATAAATAAATAAAAAGAGAGAGAGAGAGAGAGATGCCTGAGAGGCTCAGTTGGTTGGGCGTCTGCCTTCAGCTGGGGTCATTACCACCAGGGTCCTGGGATCGAGCCCTGCATCCAGCTCCCTGCCCGACGGGGAGACTGCTTCTCCCTCTCTCTCTGCAGCTCCCCCTGTTTGCGTGCTCACTGTCTGTCAAACAAATAAAATCTTAAAAAAAAAAAAAAGGCAGAACTGGTAAATGGCAGAGCTAATACTGGGTCTGGATAAGACTCAATGTTACTAGCTTTTTCTCTTTAAGTTATATAGGGCCGTCATTTCTACATACTTCTCTTAAAAGAACCATTCCACAGCATATTACAAGAAATGCAAATCAGAAAGTAAAAGCAAAAAAAAAAAAGAAAAAGAGGGCGCCTGGGTGGCTCAGTGGGTTAAACCCTCTGCCTTCAGCTCAGGTCATGATCTCAGGGTCCTGGGATTGAGGCCCGCATCGGGCTCCCTGCTCAGTGGGGAGCCTGCTTCCTCCTCCTTCTCTGCCTGCCTCTCAGCCTATTTGTGATCTCTCTGTCAAATAAAATAAATAAAATAAATAAAATAAAATAAAATAAAATAAATCTAATTTAAAAAAAACTCTAAAAAAAAAAAAAGCTGGGTATACTGTCATGAAAAGAGGTAGTAAGGGAGAAATAAGATTTTTTAAATTTAGACATAGTAACACCAAAAACAGGGAAGGATAAATTTACAGAGTGTAAGGTAAATGCTGCAACCCTGTAGAATATTTCAAAATATTCATTTTAAAATAAGAGCTTTGACCCTACAATTCTACCTTAGGCACCTGAAGAATATGTAAAAATGTTTATTACCAAACATAATGTTCATTATATTTGTTTAGAAGAGAAAAGAATATTCATCAGGGGAACAAGTAAATATGACACATATAAAATACTCTGTAGCACACTCATCTACAACTTGACAATGGAAAGATGTCTATCATGGGGTTCTTGGGATCCCAGTTACCAAACAACTTATAAAGTATTCTATTTGGGCGCCTGGGTGGCTCAGTGGGTTAAAGCCGCTGCCTTCGACTCAGGTCATGATCCCAGGGTCCTGGGATCGAGGCCCGCATCGGGCTCTCTGCTCAGCAGGGAGCCTGCTTCCTCCTCTCTCCTCTCTCTCTGCCTGCCTCTCTGCCTACTTGTGATCTCTCTCTCTGTGTCAAATGAATAAATAAAATCTTTTAAAAAAAAATAAAAAAAATATTCTATTTATGTAAGATGTTAATAATTTATGGGAATGAAATATCTGGACAACACATACTCATTTTTCCATGACAGAATTTTGAGTCACTTCTGCTTTCTTGTTTATCCTCTTCTGTGTATTTTGAACTGAACACGTTAACTGAAGGTACATGATGGCATAGTAACACTTTTTTTAGATGAGTATGTATTACTTTTAAAATCAGGTAATGATAATATTTTTTTCCGTTAAGACAAAAAATTGTTATCTTCAGAAGGGGTATTTCAAACAAATGCCACAAAATACAAAAAACCGAATTAATCATAATTTCACCTAATAGGCACTGGATAAACTAAAGATACTTTTGTGAAAATGTGAATACTATGAAGCCACAGTAATAGTCATAATTAATTCAATAACCCAAAAGGTGGGTGGCACTTTATCAAATAAATTGGTCCACCTCTGAGAATGCAAGGGGGCACTATAAAGAATTAGGCTGGACACAGGTAACCTGTGAGACTAAACTGAGCAAATTAGGGCATAAAGTCATCATATCCATAGCTTACTAGAATTCTGAACCACAGAGTAAGATTTCAAAAATTGGGACGCCTGGGTGGCTCAGTTGGTTAAGCGGCTGCCTTCATCTCAGGTCATGATCCCAGGGTTCTGGGATCAAGTCCCACATTGGGCTCCTTGCTCAGCGGGGAGCCTGCTTCTCTCTCTTCTGCCTACCACTCTGTCTGCTTGTACTCTCCTCTCTCTGACAAATAAGTAAAATCTTAAAAAAAAAAAAATTTCAAGAATTACACTAAGTTGTAATGAATAAATCCTTAGAGCAATGTCAAAATGATGTATTACAAGACAGTTAGATGTAAGCTCTTGATAACAAGTGGGTCTCAACCAGCGATGCCAGTCAATATTATCCAGCAAACTTTCGACTTAACATTCCCAGGACCCTTTCCCTGAGATTTTGATTGAGCACATCTATAACGGGGTCGAAATAAGCTGTTTTTGTTTGTTGAATGATTTGTTTTCATTCTATAAGTTAATTTTATGTGTCAACTTGACTGGGCTAAGGAATACCAGGTAAGTGATAAAACATAGTATCTAGGTGTAAGGGTGTTTCCGGAAGAGATAAGCATTTGAATCAGTCTGAGTAAAGATCACCCTCCCCAAGGCTGGAGGGCCGCCCCAGTAGAACAAAAGACAAAGTGCAAATTTGTACTCCGGATTAAACTGGCACATCCATCTTCTCCTTCCCTGGTTCTCAGGCCTCATAGTGAGTCTTATGCCATTGGCCTCTGAAGACTTCCGAGTTGGGCCGGAACTACACACTGGCTTCCCTGGGACGCCCGCCTGTACACAAAAGATTGTGGGACTTCTCAGCCTCCACCTGAGCCAGTCTATGTATCCTGTATATATCCTATGGATTCCACTCTTCTGGAGGACTCCAATGCACACACCAATTTAGAACTGCCCTCTAAAAACTGTGCCTCAGACTTGACCCTATGTATCACCTGGAAAGCTTATTAAAATAAAACCTTATTCAGTAAAGGTGAGGTCAGGCATTTCTAGCAAGTTCCCAGTGGTGCAGATGACCGTAGTCCTGGTTGGTGGGCCACACTGATTGGCATGGCTTGCTCTCAAAGGACACATTTTACCCATCTGCTTCTTACCCAAAGTGAACAAATGTTAAATCAAGTGGAGAAAACATTCAATTTTCATACCAGCATTACAACTAAGAAGGTCATACTTCTTAAGCTCAACAATTCATTTTTTTAAAAGATTATTTATTTATTTATTTGACAGAGAGATCACAAGTAGGTAGAAAGGCAGGCAGAGAGACAGGAGGAAGTAGGCTCCCTGCTGAGCAGAGAGCCCAATTCGGGGCTCAATCCCAGGACCCTGAGATCATGACCTGAGCCGAAGGCAGAGGCTTAACCCACTGAACCACCCAGGTGCCCCAACAATTCAATTTTTAATACTTGCATTAGAACTTGAAATGTTTAAAACTTAAATTAAGATAATAAGAAGTACTGAAAATACGCAGAAACTAAGAGTAATTTAAAAGCTTTTTATAAAATGGAACATAAAGAGAAAATCACATCGGGTGACATAAAGTTTCAACAAAAAAGAGATTTTTCTGTCTCCAGGACAAACAACATGGATTATCACCCAGTCCTAGGATCACAGAAGGGGAAGGTTTCTACTCAATGCTGACTCATCCTTGTATACAAATTTCACATTTTATATCAAAATAAAACTAACAATACACAAATTATTTCATAAATAGCTAATGAAGAGCCTAACAATCAATAAACTTCATCATGCCAATGTAAGCAGCAACATTTACGTACCTGGTGGGATCCAGCTGCTGTATTTACAATTAGATTTAAGTAGGAAAAAGCAAAAGAACATTTCTCTATGTAGGAAGTCTCACAATGCCAAAGACAACCTGTCTCAGAAAGTTCCATCCCTATTTGTTAACCAAACAGGCTCACATTTCAAATCCTTCTTGAAATCAAACCTATACAAATGTCATTGCAAAAATAAATAGACTGATGCAAGAGATGACATCAGCTGGAGTTCACAGGTCTATCAGTCTTAACCATTAAGCCTTGACCTTAACAGTAAGCACTGTGTTGTACTCCTTGTATTTGTGTGTTAAGCAAACTTGGATAGAACTAATAAAATTCCCTAATCTCGCCCTCCCCGAAGATTTATAGCCCTGAACTAAACTAAGTTAGGTACCCTGCTAATTAGTCTCACTATGCTCATTACAATTTCCAGGAATAATTAGTAGAACTCATTTGTAATAATCTAATTATGTTAATTGGGGGAGGGATTCTCATTCACTTAACATGGAACTCCATGAGAGCAAACACACACATACGGATCACTGCAGTAACCCCAGCACCTAGCAGGGCACCAGTAATTACTGATAGGTTAGGTGGCTGAAGGAATAAATAAATGGATGAATGGTGTCTAAAACATTGTACATACCCTAAAATATGTTCACTGAATTCATTAACAAGAAAGGCTTATTTTCTAATTTGTTATCAGATATAGGAAATTTTATGCACACATAAATCCTAAAGTAGACACTGCAAATTCCACTTAACGTCAATAAAGCTCATCTCTGACCTGACATGTGCAGCAATTTACACACCAGTGTCACCAGCATAATGTGGCTGTGACTGGCACTTAAATCAAAATGTTCCTTTCTATTCTCTTTATCAATGTATTTTTCACCTCCGTACCTTCACACTGCCAGCATACCCACCGATAATAAAGAGAGCTAAAGAGATGGCAATCCCTGCTCTAAAAAACACTGCACTTGTTCTCTTTTCATTAACTCACCTCAAAAATATTCCAAGTCTCTCTCACAGCTGCTGTAGCTCTCCTTGATATCTGAATCAAGTTTGCTTCTTTTTCTTTAGAGCACTAATGAACCTATAGCCATGGGCAAAGACCCTATCAATATTGTTGTCCTTAGCCATGTGGACTCCAGCCAAGTCCACCCCCGCCAGACATCTAGCTCATCTACAAGCGAGGGAGTACTGATAAAAGAACCACTGAGACGTTCAAGCAGGGGCAGCAGTGAGGAGCAAGGGGTCTTTCAAATACGCCCAGGTGCTGGACAAGCTGAAGGTGGAGAGAGAGTGTGGCATCACCACTCCCGTCTCCCTACGGAAGTCAGACAGACTAGCCACCATGACATCACCACCATCAATGCTCCAGGCCCCGGAGGCTAGATCAGGAATGCAACCACTGGACATCCAAGGCCAAGTGTGCCGTGCTCATCATGGCAGCACCATGCTCAAGTTCAAAGCAGGCATCTCCAAGAAAGGCAGACCTGCGAACACACGCTAGGGCCTACACAGTGGGCCTGAAGCAGCTTGCAGCTCAGGGTGGCCAACGACAAGGGACGCTGCCAAGCCTACCTCCAGCACCACATGCTTCCAGATCACTAGGAAGTGAGCACCTGCCTCAAGAAGATTGGCTACAACCTGGTCGCCATGGCCACTGTGCCCACCTCAAGCTGGCACAGCAACAATGTGCCCTGGCTGGAAGGTCAAGAGGATGAATAAAATGTCACCAGGGTGACTCTGCTGGACTCCACCCTCCCACCCAGTCGACAAGCCCCTGAGGCTGGCTCTGCACCATGTGTAAAAGATCGGGGCGCTGGCACTGTGCCTGTGGGCCGGGTGGAGACTGGCTTCCCAAAACCTGGGATGGTGGTCACTTTTGTCCCCACACAAGCTCAAGTCTGTGGAGATGATGCATGAGGCCTGCCGGAGGCCCTGCCTGATGACAATGTGGGCTCCGACATGAAGCCTGTGTCGGAGAAGTGGCCGGAGACAGCAGGAACGACTGCTCCGTGGAGGCTGGCCGTGCTGTGGCACAGGTGATGGTCCTCAATCACCCCAGGTGGAGGCTGGCCAGCTACGCCCCAGTGCTGGGCTGCCAGTTGCCTCGCATCTCCTGAACGGGTGGGAAACACTGACCAGCACTCGGCCAAGAGGCTGGAGGACAACCCGAAGCCATGAGGCCTGGTGAGGCGGCCATTGTGCAAACAGCCCCCAGCAAGGTCATGTGTAAGGAGACCTCCTCTGATTACCCACGTCTAGGCCATTTTACTGTGCAGGACATGACACAAATGACGGTCCTTGGAGTTATCAAGGCAGTAGATAAGAAGTCATCCCCTGCCAGCAAGGTCCCCAAATCAACAGAAATGAAGCATGTTCTCTGCAGTGTCCTCAGCAATCTTCACTATAAAAAATACTTCAGGGGCACCTGGGTAGCTCAGTCGTTAAGGATCCAGGGTCCTAGGATCGAGCCCCGCATCAGGCTCCCTGCTCTGCAGGAAAGCCTGCTTCTCCCTCTCCCACTCCCCCTGCTGATGTTCCCTCTCTTGCTGTGTCTCTCTCTGTCAAATAAATAAATAACACCTTAGAGAAAAAATACTTCATATCCTATGTATTTACTGAGTGAGGTTAATAAAACTTAAAGAGCTGGAGGGAAAAAAATTAAAAGCCTCACCATTACTAGGTGTCTCCAGGGACTCCTTTGAAGGGCTTCTCTGGCCTTCGTTTCCCTCAGAATTTCCCCTGGACTTTGACAGCCGTTTTCTTAGAGATGTCTTCTCTTCGCCCACCATTGTACTGTCTAGGAAGGAAGACATAAAGAGCTTTTGTGGGAGAAGAAAACTTTTCCCTTCTTCCCTTCTAGGTTTCTGGGCTGGTCTAACAATCATATTGATGTAGGACAGATTAACAGGAGAAAAACACATTTAATTTCATATGTAGGGGAGCCCGTAAAAATATGGGATCAAAGCAGGCAACGCTGTTATCTTTTCAGACAAAGAAATAATAAATGTGTGAAGAATTAATTGCTAAGACAAAGGAATTTAGACTTGGGGTAGTAATCACTAAGAAGTAACAAGGTTTGTTGAACAGCCTTCTCAGCCCTAAATTCCTTATGTCTGGTGACAGGGATGTCCTCTACCCTCCTGGTACAGGGATGGCACGTTTCACATGGAAGATTTACCTCCTATTTTCAGGAAGACAAGGGAGGCTCAGAGCACCCTCCTTGCACTGGATGTTCTTAAGTAACTTTGACTCAAAATGATATGTCAAAGCGGCACATTTTGGGGTGACATATTTGATCCCCTTCCCTTTGAATTATCTGGTTTAAGCAAATGTCACAATATCACTGAAAAACAATGACATATTCTGTCCCTTCTGTTTTAACCATGTTTAAGCATTTTCTAACATACTATAACACATTCAAATAAATGAGTCATAAAAAAATTGGTTTCAAAGGTCCTTGTTTAAACAAAGCCCCCATCCCTAGAGAACAATTTAGTTGGATAAGGCATAAGTATATGAAAAATTCAGAATAACAAGGGGCGCCTGGGTGGCACGGCTGGTTTCAGCTCAGGTCATGATCTCAGGGTTGTGAGGCTGAGCCCTAAATCTGGCTCCATGCTCAGCAGGGAGTCTGCTTGTCTCTCTCTCTCTCTCTCCCCCCCAAATAAATAAATAAATCTTAAAAAAGAAAAAAGAATTAGATAACAGAAGGTAAATACAAAGATGCCACAAAATAGAGTAGAATTGGGGCACCTGGGTGGCTCAGTGGGTTAAGCCTCTGCCTTCAGCTTAGGTCATTATCTCAGGGTCCCGGGATCGAGCCACGCATTGGGCTCACTGTTCAGTGGAGAGCTTGCTTCCCCCTCTCTCTCTGCCTGCCTCTCTGTCTACTTGTGATCTCTCTCTCTGTCAAATAAATAAATAAAATCTTTAAAAAAAATAGAGTAGAATTAACAGTCAAGTCAATGGTAAAAACAATACCTGAAGTTCAGAGACAAAAGAGCTCATGAAGAGATGCAAAGATTTCACAGAAAAGGTATCTGAACTGAGCCCTGAAGGATAAGAGAGGGGTAAAACAAGGTCCTTCCAAGCTCTGCTGGGGGACCCTAACTAATCGGACTACTTTAGTAGAGGAAACAAACTTTTGTTGAGTAGCTAAAAGTTCAGGACGCTGCTGGGTGCTTTACATTTTATCATCTAATCTTCTAACTCTGCAAAAAAGATGTTATTAATTCCAGTTCACATATTAAAAAAAGTAAGGCTTGAACTATTACTGTCAATGCCCTCTGCCCACACACCAGGAACATACCTATAGTTGAATAAGTTGAATTTATTAAAAACACGCACCAAGTTGAAACTATGGGGAATCTCAAAATATCAAAAATGACTTACTTAGGATTTGGGAATTGGCTAGGTGATTTTTTGGAAGAGTCCAAAGAAGCAGGGGCTCACTCTGGTTGGGTACTATCGGGAAGTGGGAACAATTCCATGACTGGGTATATCAACAAATCTCTTTAGGGAGGCTAAAGCTGTAACCAGTAGAACAGCAATAATCATTCACATTATAGCCTGGAGAGAGGGATGACAGTTATTTTGTGGCTTGGAGAATGTTCATGTTTTGTCTAGGTCAAGACATGATTATGGCATGTTCTTGTTTTTGTCATGATCCATCACGGTCACAGAACAGCCTTGTCTGATGCTGATATGCAGTGAAATTGTTTATGCTCAACACAAGAACACCAAGACCCAGACGTTAAGCGCCAGGCTAGCTCACAACATCAAGGCCCGCTGACAGTACCAGCACAGCTCCGGGGTGCCAAGAGCTGCTTTTCTTCTCTTCACAGGAACTTTGCCCAAGACCACACAGGGCCAGATTTAAACCTGGGTCAGATCCAAACCACAAACACCATTAACTCTCTGAAGGTTTTTTAAGTTGGTAACAGAGAAATGTGATAAGGGAAAAGACTAGAAAGGAGAGCCAGAGTTAAACTAAGAAAGGAGGATTTTTTTTTTCAGTTAGTCAGTGGTGAGCCATTCTAAGCACTGAAAAATATGATCACAGTCAAATTTTAGGCAGATTGGTATCAACACAGTACAAGGTTGACTCCAAAGAGGTATTTTACTATGTTTTCATTAGTCTGAGGCAAAAAGTAGAATAATGAAGTCCTCACAATACAATTTTTAAAGCTACATAATTCTAATATTATGGCCTTTCTAAACTTTTTTTAAATTTTTTTTTAAGATTTTATTTATTCATTTGACACAGAGAGAGCGATCACAAGTAGGCAGAGAGGCAGGCAGAGAGACAGGGAGAGGAGGAAGCAAGCTCCCTGCTGAGCAGAGAGCCTGATGTGGGCTTCGATCCCAGGACCCTGAGATCATGACCTGAGCCGAAAGCAGAGGCTTTAACCCACTGAGCCACCCAGGAGCCCATGGCCTTTCTAAACTTTTAAAATGTCCTTTCCAGTATGAAATGTAGTAGTACATGGGGTATTGATTGTTTCCTTAAGTATCACTCCTTAGCAATGTAAACATCTGACTAATCTAGATCATTTCCCTTCTGAGTTTTTCAGAAATCAAACAAATGAAACAGAATTATGGATCAGGTCGAAATTTTAGGAGACCAGTAAGAGCCAATTCAGAGGAACCTAGGAAAGAGGTCAGGGCCACTGATGAAGTTAAAAGTGCTTTATGTAACAGTGACAGAGGAAGCCCGAAGAGCATCTAGCCTCTCCAACAGAAAAGAGAAATGACAACAGACAACTAAACTCTGGGGGATGCCTCAAAGTAAGACATCAAGAAGTAAAGAAATTGGGGAAGAAAATATGATATATGTTGATATAAAGAGGATATAAAGATGCAAAAAAAGAACCAAGATGTTTCAAAAAGGAAGGAATTATACAGTGGGTATGTGGAATTAAAAAATAAGGACTGTACTTTTCTTTGCATCTAAACAGGGATGGGAAGGGGACTATAGTTTTGCATGTTTATGTGCTTCACATGTATTTAAATCTCAACATAATCTATAAGGCAGATATGTTATTTTATTCTCCAGATACTATCTCTGGTCACCATATCTTTCCATATACTCTTTCCCATCTCTAGAAAGCTGTTTCTCCTCTGCCCTTTATCTAGCTAACCCTACCCACCCATCCAAATAAGGGTCACACAGCAGCAGCGGGAACAACAGTAACAACAGAGCTCTGATTTAATGAGCAGCTGTATGGACCTACCAGACACTGTACTGCCAAATCCTTTGTGTTTCCAGTCTTTACAACCTTAGGATGCAGGTATTAGCCTCATTTTACAGTTGAGAGAAATACATTTTAGAGGGAAGTCAACTTGCCCGAATCATCTAATTCTCCAACAGAACTGAGATCCAAAACCAGACCCCAGGGATTCCACAGCCTAGTCTGTAATCACCAGATGACCTTGAATGACCTCCCATGCTGAGGTTTCTTTGAGCACCATCTCTTCACGTCACTCCTCCTCTGTGGTCCCACTGCACTCTGTGTCCTATCACACCACGACACTCGGCGACACGGTCTGCCTCTTACACTAAGCATCAGCTTCTTCAAGATGGGGACGAGACCCTAACCCTCAAATCTAGAGGGGGAGCACCTGGACTGTGACAGGCATGCAGTAGTACAGAGCTATCAGTTAATATGACCAGTTATTCTAACAGGATACTGTGCTCCTCACAGAGAGAATCAGGAGGAAAACATATGCTGGGAGGATGACAATGAGCATCATCTTTACTATGAAGAGCTTTCAGTGTCCTATGCATCAAGATCTATGACATCTGTTCTTAATTCGGGGTGGAAAGGGGTCCCTAGACTTCTAAGGGTATGCAAAAACTTCAAATATTTCAGTAACTGAAATAATTACACATTTTATCACATAAAGCAAGTTGCACAGGCTGAATAAAACAATGTTACTTTGCTTTTGGCTGATACTGTATCATGTTGATTATCCCTTGTTGATTAAAAGCACTAATTAATGGGGTACCTGGGTGGCTCAATCAGTTGAGCATCCAACTCCTGGTCTCAGCTCAGGTCTTAGTCTCAGGGTCGTGAATTCAGGCCCCGCCTTGGGCTTCATGCTAGCTGTAGAGCCTACTTTAAAAATGATTGAAAAAAGGGCGCCTGGGCAGTGGCTCAGTTGGTTAAGCAACTGGCTTTGACTCAGGTCATGATCTCGGAGTCCTAGGATCAAGTCCTACATCGGGTTCCCAGCTCCATGGGGAGTCTGCTTCTCCCTCTGACCCTCTTCCCTCTCATGCTCTCTCTCTCTCAAATAAATAAAATCTTTAAAAAATAAAAAAGGTGAAAAAATTACTCAATAAAAGGAGTGCCTGGGTTGCTCAGTCTGTTAAGTGTCTGCCTTTGGCTCAGGTCATGATCCCAACATCCTGGGATCCAGTCCTGTGTCAGGCTTCCTGCTCACCAGGGAGTCTGCATCTCCCTCTCCCTCAAATAAATAAGTCTTTAAAAAAAACTACTTAATAAAACAAGTTTGACAAATGCTGTTTAACAGGGAAAAAAAAAAAAAAAATTTAGCCTGGGAGCTAAATTTTAGAAAATTTAGCTAATTTAATTTTAGCTAATTTTTTTAATTTTTTAATTTTAGCTATAGAATAATGAAAACATTAAGAGAGTTCTTGAGTTCTTGGCGATGAGAGCAGGAGCCAACAACCCAGTCTAGAAAAGAAAGCCTTCCTTCAAAAGCTAAAACACAGGTACTAAGTCTGCATAATTACACTGCCATAGTTGAAATCTACTTATTTTAAAGTGAATACTAACTTCTTTGGCCTCAATATCCTCTACTTTGCAGGAAGTGAGAATTTCAAAGGCACAGGATTTGGTATCTGAACACTAAAGTTAGTTTATAGCCCTGCTTTGTTATCGCAGTGTCCTCAGTAAATCCTCCAACCTCTCTGAGTCTGTTTCCTCATCTAAAACATGCAGATAAATACTACTGCACCAAGCTAAAAGACAATATACACTAAAGTGTCATCATTACTAACAACCAAGTTTGCAAAATTAACCAAGTAATCTGATACCTACATATCTACCTCCAATATGCTAAATGGGAGTCAAACATTAAACCATGTCATCCCTCAAATTCTACTATGTTTGCTTTTATGATGTACTAGATGAGGGTAAATTAAGGGCCATATTTATATACCTTCTCAAATGCTGCTCAAACACCATGTGGCTTCCAAGAAAATATTAACAAATTTTATTTTTGTCATACATACAGATGTTAGGAAGGACAAATTACTAAAAGTGGTTCTCCTCAGGGCACCTGAGTGGCATAGCTGGTTAAGCATCTGACTCTTGGTTTCAGCTTAGGTCATGATCTCAAGTCCTGCCATCAGGTTCCTTGCTCAGCGCAGAATCTACTTGGTGTTCTCTCTCCTTCTGCCTCTTTGCCTCCACCCTTTGCTCTCACACTTGCTCTCTCTCTGGGGAGTTAATAAATAAATCTTAAAAAAAATAGCTCACCTCAATTTTGAGCAAATCCTCAGATCATGTGAATCATAAGATTATGAGAGTACATCTGAACCTTACTCACTCCCCCCGCCTCTCTCCCTACCACTAATCTTTCTACACTTTCATAACTTAAACATCCATGCACAAAGACCCACCCAATACCATGGCTTCCCAGCTCCTTGACCTTCTATCTGCAACAAGCTGTCCTTATGTCCCAGTTATACCTTCCCATAGAACTTACTGTTAACCGGGGCACCTGGGTGGCTCAGTGGGTTAAGGCTCTGCCTTTGGCTCAGGTCAAGATCTCGGGGTCCTGGGATCGAGCCCTACATCAGGCTCTCTGCTCGGCAGGGAGCCTGCTTCCCCCTCTCTCTCTGCCTGTCTCTCTGCCTACTTGTGATCTCTCTGTGTCAAATATATAAAATCTTAAAAAACAAACAAACAAAAAAAAAACTGTTAACCAACAACTGTACCATGTCCATAATTCTGATTCCCAGCAACTGAACCACTGATGTTCCCTCCAATTCCATTCTCAGTCTCCCCCATCCCAGTTAATGGGCCTAGCAGTCCTCTGCCCAGATTTGTAAAAAACCTAGGAGTCATCCTTAATCCTTTACTTCCCCTTATCCAATCCAAAAGCAAATCCATTTTACTCTGCCTTCAAAATAAATCCCCAATTGTGATGCCTTCTCACTACATCCACCACTTTCACCAGAGTCTAAGCCGCCATCCCCTCTCACTGTAGTAGCCTCCTAACTGGTCTTTCATTTTCTCCCTTCTCTATTTTTTTTTTTAAGATTTTTATTTATTTATTTCACAGAGGGAGAGAGATCACAAGGAGGCAGAGAGGCAGGCAGATAGAGAGGGGGAAGCAGGCGCCCCGCTGAGCAGGGAGCCCGATGCGGGCCTCGATCCCAGGACCCTGAGATCATGACCTGAGCCGAAAGCAGAGGCTTTAACCCACTGAGCCACCCAGGCACCCCTTTCTCTATTTTTTAACACAGCACCCAGACTAATGCTTCCAAAATAAGTCAGAGCAAGTCAGCCCCCTGATCAACCCCCCCCCCAATGGTGGATTTTGTTCTAAGTCCTCACCATTGTCTAGTAACTCTTCCATGATCTGCCACTCACCTCCCAGCCCCTCCCCCAGCACCCTCCACTTCCCACAACTCTCTCACTTGCTCTGCTCTAATTACTTTGGCCTTCTGCTGTTTCTTGCACAAGCTAAGCTCATTCCTATTCACAGATCTTTGCTATTTCCCCTGTCTGGAGTATCTCCCACAGATACTCTTAAGGCTTTCTCCTTCACTTCATCCAAGTTCTCTGCTCAAACTTCCCCTCCTCAGGGACTCCCCTCTCTACCCTGACTAAACACTCTTGCTCCCTCTTACTCTCTTATCCCTTACTTTGCTTTATTTTTCTTCAGAGCACTTACTGCCCAACACATTATAGCACTTATTGTCTATCAACCCCACAGACTAGAAACCCCATGAAAAGTAAAATTTTGTCTTGTTCATAATTTTCTCCAAGTACCTAGAACCATGCCTGGAACACTCTGCACTTAATACACCTTTATTAAGTGGATAAAGTATTACCAAGCATTTTCACATATGTTAAGGGGATGAAGCAATGGTCCTTCACATGTCCATGAAGGACATGAGAATTGAAAAGATATTCACTTTTATTTCTAACTTTACCTATTCACACTAAAAGATAAATATAAAACAGTTTATGAGGACATTTACCTAGCTTGGGATTTTATGTGTATACACACATAAAAATGCTCTGTTCTAGAGTTTCAGACTTCTCACTGACATCTGGTATTGAGGACCCAATTCTAAACTTAGGTTGCCTAAGAGACTCTGAAAAACAATTTGCTGACAAATGCCATGCCCTTTACTCCACTGGAAAATCTCTCAAACTTGAGAGACTGTTCTCCTGAAATGATTCAAGTTAACTAGAAAAACATTAAGAATTGTTAGTGAGTTCCCTTTATCGGGTACTTACCTATTTGCTATACTCTCTGATAAGACCTTAGTGTACATTCCCTCCTTTAATCGGAACCATAACCCTGTGAGGGAGGTAATCCTGTCAACATCTTCAAACAGAAAAAGGCAGTGACTGCCAGAGGCCTACTAACTCCAGGCTATAGTAAAGAAAGGAAACTTTTTCTTTCAAGATTTTATTTATTTATTTGTCAGAGAGAGAAACAGAGGGAGTGCACAAGCAGGGGGAATGGCAGGCAGGAGAAGCAGGGAGCCCAATGAGGAACTCTTTCCCAGGAACCCGAGGAACGGAACAAGACCTAAGCAGAAGGCAGCCGCTTAACCAACTGAGCCACCCAGGCAGGCATCTGAGGAAAGAAAATTTTAAAAGTAGGAATAAACATTAAAAAGAGCAAGAGTAGGTCTTTCAATAAAGACCAGAAGGCTTATGTTTCTTATAAGGCCCATAAAACATCAGTGTATCAAATTAGACCTTAAAAGTTCATGCTCTAATGACCTTGGCACCTTAAAAAGGCTAAATTAAAAATCTTTTTAATTTGCATTGAAAAAATGTTTTAAGTTCTGACACTTCAAAGGTATTATGCCAAGTATCTGAAAATTCATGTAGATTAAGTACCTCTTCCTACGATGATATCAGATAAATGTGTTGTGATAATAAAGAGGTCTACCCCATCACGCTGTTTGCCTACCCCAATATACTGTTTGCACGCGGGCACATAGGCACACAAGGTATAACAAACCATTTAGGGAAGTCAAACAAGTCCTCACAGAGGAGGTGATATTAGAGCCAGAGTTCAAAGAAGAAACGGAAGTTTCTAGGTATCAAAACAGGATGGGAAGAAGTGCGCACTCCATGAAAAACCTAAGTACACACCTTGGTGATGGATTCACTATTTCAAATATTTTATGGAGGTCTACTACAGTACCAAGCCCTGGGATACAAAAATGACTACATAACAGCCTTTGCCCTCAAAGAGTGAAAATCTAGTGGGTAAAAGACATAAATACATAATTATAAGACCTTGCGGTATTATAGAACAGTAACTGAGATGTACAGAGTATTAGGGAGCTACAGGCCTGGCACCTAGGAAAGGTTTCTGGAGCACAGGGTACAGGCAAGGGCATGAACAAAAGGTCAAGGACCCCCAGGGCTGATTAGAAAGTTTTTGCAACTTAACACACACGAAAAAGGAGCTACAGAGGTTTTTAAATAAGAGGGTGGGGGCGTCTGGCAAGCTCAGTCATGCAGCACGTGACTCTTGATCTTAGGGTTGTGAGTTTGAGCTCCACATTGGGTGCTGAGATTACTTAAAAAAAAATCTTTTAAAAAATATAGAAAAAATAAAAAAGAGGGTGACTTGCTATTTGTCCTTTAGTAAGATAACTGAGGCAACAATGTGGAGGATGAGAGACTGGCAAGGACAATTAGCACACACACACACACAAAGGTAAGGACCTGAAATAAGGCTCAAATGGCATGCAATTACTAAATGCATCAATGATTTCACGAACAAATTAGAGATAGGGGGATAAATTTACAAGCATTAGGCTGAGGCATCTAGAATATCCAGTTGGCTACATCCAGAAGGCATCCAGAAATATAGATCTAGACTTTCTTAACTCAGTTGACAAAGGTTATGGGTACGCCATCAAGCTAAGTAACTACAGGTGGAAAAAGAAGTAGAGAAGTTCAGTTTGATGTGCCTGTGGGTCAGCCAAGTGATGATGAAAAAGCAGACAGGTGAACGTACAGTCTGGACTAGAGACAAAGATTTGGATTCATCAGTGCCAGCAGCTAAGGCCAAAGCACAGGAAGGAAACCTCCCAGAGAGAGACCATAAATCAAGAAATAGCTAGGAGGGCGCCTGGGTGCCTCAGTGGGTTAAAGCCTCTGCTTTCGGCTCAGGTCATGATCTCAGGGTCCTGGGATCGAGGCCCATATCGGGCTCTCTGCTCGGCAGGGAGCCTGCTTCCTCCTCTCTCTCTGCCTCTCTGCCTACTTGTGATCTCTCTCTCTCTGTGTCAAATAAAGAAATAAAAAATCTTTAAAAAAAAAAAAAGAAAGAAATAGCTAGGAAATAATAAAGCTAACATTTTCCTAGTACTTACTATGGCTCATTCAAGTCTGACAACCTATGCAGTAGATACTATTATCCCGTATTACAGGTTAAGCAATTTTCCCAATATTACGAGGCACTTAAAGAACAATGAAGGGCGCCTGGGTGGTTCAGTGGGTTAAAGCCTCTGCCTTCGGCTCAGGTCATGATCCCAGGGTCCTGGGATCGAGGCCCGCATCGGGCTCTCTGCGCGGCAGGGAGCCTGCTTCCTCCTCTCTCTCTCTCTGCCTGCCTCTCTGCCTACTTGTGATCTCTCTCTGTGTCAAATAAATAAATAAAATCTAAAAAAAATTAAAAATTAAAAAAAAAAAAAAGAACAATGAAAACAGGGACGCCTGGGTGGCTCAGTTGGTTGGGTGGCTGCCTTTGGCTCGTGTTGTGATCCCAGGGTCCTGGGACTGAGTCCTGGATTGGGCTTCTTGCTCAGCGGGGAGCCTGCTTCTCCCCCTGCTTGTGCGCGCTCTCTCTCTAACAAATTGTTGTTAAACAACAACAACAACAACAGAAGTGAAAACGCTGAGGCCTAGGAGAGTTTAGAGGAGAACTGTGAGCAAACAATGTTAGAAATCCAGTTAAAAGATTCAAGAAGTAATCTGATCAACATGGAAAATTCAAGTTAAGACAAAATTAAAAAGTAAGAAGAAAACTAAAAAAGGAGGGTGGGACCTAGGATATTTCACAATTTGAGGACATTAATGGCTACAATTTACTTTACTGTACAATTTGTTTCGAGAAGAAGGACAAAGAATTATATTGGACTGGGTTGCAAAATGAGTTGAGGAAGTAAAAACCGTGATCATAAGACCAGTCTCGAAAAAGATCCAGCAATAAAGGAACCAGGAACTAATGTTTACTAAGCCGGTAACATTTACAGCGCTGGGGAGCAGGGCAGGTGCACCACATATCTCATTTAACATGTAAATTTTAAAAGATGCAAAAGATTCAGAAACACTCTAAAGCCCATTCAAAGTCACACAGCCGTAAGTGGCAATAGAAACATTTACACTCAAGGGCGCCTGGGTGGCTCAGTGGGTTAAAGCCTCTGCTTTCGGCTCAGGTCATGATCTCAGCGTCCTGGGGTCTAGGCCACATCGGGCTCTCTGCTCAGCGGGGAGCCTGCTTCCTCCTCTCCCTGTCTCTCTGCCTGCCTCTCTGCCTACTTGTGGTCTCTCTCTCTGTGTCGAATAAATAAATAAAATCTTTTAAAAAAAAAAAAAAGAAACATTTACACTCAAGATGATATAAAGCTGACCAGAGAACTATTCTAAAATACAACCTACAGACTAAGATTCCAATCTGTTCATCGGTTTTGTCACGTTCAGTGTGACAGTATCTAATCTGCCTTAAGAAAGCAACATAAACAGACCCTGGGTGGCTCGGTCCCTCAAGCGTCTGTCTCCAGCTCCAGTCTTGATCCCAGTGTCCTGGAATCATGCAGGCATCGACATCAGGCTCCCTGCTCCAAGGGAAGCCTGCTTCTCCCTGCCTGCTGCTCCACCTCTCGCCCCCCCGCCCCACTCTGTGCTCTCTCTCTCACTCCGACAAATAAATTTTAAAAAGCTTTCAAAAGAACCTATAAATCTACAAAACAAATAGAGTAACCAACTTACTCTCAGTGACCAACTTTGCTATGTCACTCTCACCTTCAGTGAAGGAAAAGAGAACAACTGCAGGCAGATACAGTTACAATTCAAAAGATAAAAGTTTCTCCCCTTCCCTTCCAAGCAAAGACTTGGACCCAAGTACAACCCTACAACGCTTACATATCATTAAATCATTAAGTCAATTAGCTAAACTAAAGAACCCCAAATCTCATTCACATCTGTATGGTCAAGAGAATTATTTACTCTATGTGATAAATTAAAAAAAAAAAAAGTCATTAACTGGCTTTTGTTAGAAACTTTTTCCATTTCCTTCCCCAAAGGAAAGGGCACTCTTTCCTTGTTAACATGTTGCAGTCAAACAAGTTCTTTCCTCTGTTCTCCAACTCATGCATTCTTCCATTGTGCCAGGTGCTAGGCCAGACTCTGGTCATTAAGACATAAATAAGATGCACTAGCCCAGCCTTCATGAAATGTACATGCTAGCAGAAGAAACAAATTGAAGCATCTAAGGGACAAACATTACAACTGATGATTCGTTGTCCCTAAAGAGAACAGATTACTAGGTGGGCTTAACAGAGATAGGTTGGGTTTCCCAAAGTGATATTTGAGGAATGTGTTGGATTTGGGTAAAGAAGAGAACAGCGTGGCAGAGGTGGAGAAAACCCCAAAAGACCAGGAAATGGTAAAGAGGCTTTCTTAGAACAAAATAAGCCGCCTAGAGAGCCATAAGGAAAGTGGCCCAAAATGCAATGGAGAAGAGTGGCAACAGTATTTTGGTCTTTATTCTAGGAGAAAGTGAAATGTTTTGAGAGTTCTAATCATGTGAGGCATTGAGACACGTCCATTTTTAAGTGATTAGTCTTGAATATATGGAAGCTCCTCCCAAAAGCCATTCTCATGTCAAGACAATACACAAACTTCCCTATCAAGTCATTCACTGGTATTACCCACATAAAGGGGGAAAAAAA
>LNAC01000689.1:579707-606881 GCA_002007465.1 Ailurus styani | reverse complement strand
CCCCCCCCCCCCCCCCGCGCCCCCCCCGCCCCTTCCCCGGCCCGCGGGTACCCGGGGCCGGAGAGCCCACGCGGCCCCGGGGGCCCCGAGGCGGGAGGCACGCGCCAGCGGGTCGTGACACCCGTGGCAGCAGCTTGCTTTCCGTTTTGTACCAGCGGTGCGTTGTGCGGCAGAGAGGAGACTGAGATGACTTCCTACAAGTCCGAAGCGGCAACCGGCACGATAGCTCCGGACCGTCCAGTCTGTGGTGCCTCTTCCAGAGACTCTCAAAACCGCCCCTAGAACCGTGGATCTTTGAAGTTGGAACTGACCCTCTAGAAACAAAATTGAAGCACTTAGCCAGCAGCGTTCATCATGGGATGCTTTCATGCTCTGTAAACTATACTTGACTGTGAACTTCAGCACAGACGAAACAGATAAGGAAACAATGAAATAATGCAACGATTACGAAATTAAAAAGGAGACTTCCTAATCAAAGGAAAAATAATGATGCAGAGAGATTTAGGATGTAGATTAGATGCGACAGTTAATCGGCTTTTGCGAAGGCAAAGATGTAGGTGAATTTAGAGTAAAGGTAGGTGCAAAGGACCAATGACACCTGCGGAGACTGAAGGGTCACACTCAGAGCCTGCAAACCAGTGCGAGCTAACCTAGCCTGCCTCATGACCACGACCCTACTCCAAACGGCTGAGACGGCCACCCATGACTCTGTCAAGCTACTCTGAACAAATGGATCAGCTTTACTTGAACTGACTACTCTGTGAACCTTTAAACAAGAGGATTTATACAAGTTACCCTTGCAGCACCATTCACCCCAGAGCAGAACTGGCCGGAACGGTCAGTCAAATTCAGAGCCCAACATCATTGGTGGGCTTACCCAGCTTGCCTCGTCTACAACTGTGACTGCAGCTTCTGCCAACTAGGTGGCAAAAGGAGCTGGTAAATCCCGTGGCCTTTGTGTTTCACCTCTTCCCTCCCACCAGTTAAAGGGCGGATTCTGTAAGACCAGGGATTCATTTTCGTTCGCACTGTTGGCCACTTGGTATCGCAAAGAAAACTGTTGTCTTTTCTTCTTTCCTTTTTTAATTTTTTGGCTTTTTGTTTAAGATTTATTTATTTGCCAGAGAGAGAGAGCCCAAGCAGGGAGAGTGGCAGGCAGAGGGTGAAGCAGGTTCTCCAAGGAGCAGAGAGCCTGATATTCGACTCCGTCCCAGGACCCTGGATCATGACCTGGGCCAAAGGCAGGCGCTCACCCGACTGAGCCACCCAGGCACCCAAGAGACTTGTTTTTTCCTTTGTTTCATTCCTTTATTTAAAAAAAAATGCTTTTTAAAAAAATTCCAGCATAGTTAACATACAATGTCATATTAGTCTCAGGTGTACAATATAATGATTCGACAATTTTATACATTGTTCATCATAGTAAGTGAACTCTAATCCCCTTCACCTATTTCACCCAACCCTCCCACCCAACTCCCCTCTGAAAACCATCAGTTTGTTCTTCACAGTTAAAAAAAGTAAAAATAATGTGTTCTGTTCTTTCTTTTTTTTAAAGATTTTATTTATTTATTTGACAGAGAGAGATTACAAGTAGGCAGAAAGGCAGGCCAAGAGGAGGAAGCGGGCTCCCCACCGAGCAGGGAGCCTGATTCAGGGCTCAATCCCAGGACCTTGAGATCATGACCTGAGCCACAGGCAGAGGCTTTAACACACTGAGCCACCCAGGTGCCCCATGTGTCCTGTTCTTGATGCTAGGAATACAACAGTGAATAACACAGAAGTCCCTGTACTTAGAAGTTTATGTTTCCAGTGGAGAAGATAAATAAGATACTTGCAGGTAGTGAAGAGAACAAAACAGAGTAGTCAGGGAAGGACTTTTTGAGGAGGTAATCTGAGCTAAGACTTAAGGAAGGTGACGGAACGGGACACATGGGTGACTCAGTCGATTAAGCCTCTGCCTTCAGCTCAGGTCATTATCCTGGGGTCCTGGGATCAAGTCCCAGAGGCTCTCTGCTCACCAGGGAGCCGGCTTCTCACTCTCCCTCTGCCTGCCGCTCCCCCTGTTTGTTCTCTCTCTGTCTCTGTCAAATAAATAGATAAAATGTTTTAATTAATAAATAAATAAAATCTTAAAGAGAGAGAGAGAGATGAAGGAGCCAGCTATACCAACCATGGGGAAGTAGACCATTCTAGACAGAAGACCATGGGTATGAAGGTGCTGATGCTGATATAGTTTTGCTCATGTGAGGAACAGACCAGGAGGCCTGGAGCACATTTGTAGATGGTATGAGACTGAGGTTGGAGAGTGATGTAAGAGGGGTCACTGTTTGAGCTTTGAACTTTTCATTGAACTTTTCATTGTTTGAACTTTTCATTGTTTGAACTTTTCATTTTTTGAACTTTTCATTGTTAAGTCTTACCTTGTTTTTTAATTTTTATTTATTTCTTTTTTAGAGAGAAAGAGAGTGCACACATGTCGGGGGTGGCAGGGCAGAGGGAGAAGAGAGAATCTTAAGCAGGCTCCATGCCCAGCGCAGAGCCCAACATAAGGCTTAATCTCATGATGTGGAGATCATGACCTGAGCTGAAAGAGTCAGACGTTTAACTTGACTGAGCCACCCCGGCGCCCCTGCATACACTTTTAAATACTGCTACACTTGTGTACTAATACTTTAGATCCTTACAGCAGATAGAACACAAATAAATGAAAATCTTAATGGTAGTTCTTTCTAATAATCAATGATTTTGTTCATATAATTAATATATGTTACATATATATTATATATAATAAAGATAAAAGTTATGGAATAAACACATGATGATATATAAATAGCATGTTTCGATTTTACCCCTCATCCAAACAGCCAAAAATCATCAGCCAAAAATCTAGACAAATGCAATAATATTTAAATTGTCATTTTTGACCTTTCACTTCTCCTTCACTCACATAAAAAACCATAACATTAGATGTATTCTCTTATTTGATTCTTATAAAAGTAGGAGGATATATTTTGATAGTCTGTGTAAACTGGATTTATAACTTTTTTTTTAAAGATTTTATTTATTTATTTCACAGAGGGAGAGAGATTACAAGAGGCAGAGAGGCAGGCAGAGAGAGGGGGGGGTAAGCAGGCTCCCCGCTGAGCAGGGAGCCCGATGCGGGCTTCGATCCCAGGACCCTGAGATCATGACCTGAGCCGAAAGCAGAGGCTTTAACCCACTGAGCCACCCAGGCGCCCTGGATTTATAACTTTTAAAGGATTAAACTTAAGGCATGTGGGCTTCGATTTGTTCTTTTGTCCTCAATCCTACAAATATTACTGGTGGGCCTACATATAGCTGCCTTGTTTACAGATATCTATATACTTTTTAACTACCTTCTCCAACTTCCCACGAATACCATATACGCATGCAAACACACAAACACACACACAAAATTCTGTGTTGCTTCTGAGGGACAGAGATAGTCCTACCAATGCTTGATTCCCCTGTATAGTGTCTAGCACAGTGATTACAGGCACCAATAAGTAGGTTTTGAATTTAATTGAATCACATGTATTGGAAGTAGGATATATACTTTAAGAGATTTCTCTATATATGGTGGATTTAAGAAATCCAAAAACAGGAGGGAGTGGCAGGTACGAGGTGTCAAGTCTTTTGCCCTCAGGACGTGTAAAAGTATAAGCAATAGAGAACTAATTTACCGAATCCCAGTCACTACCGTGCATCCTTTGACATAGTGAGTAACTTCTATAGGAGAAAAGTTCACTGACTCCGAGTTGGACTGGCCAATGAATAGTAATGAGACACATGTCTTCTTGGTATGTTGCTTTAGAAGAAGAGTCAGAAAAACATTAAACCTCATGCTCAGGGATAAAACCAAACCAAACCAAACCAAACCAAACAAAACAAAACACACTCTCTCTAGAACTATACAAGATCCTCTATGCAATATTCTAACTGTCCAGCTTTTATTTTCATGGTAATCTAACTCCGTAGAAATTACCATAAAGATTCAAGTAATAATTGTGTGGTTTTAGCAAATATAGTGAATAGCCATCTACTACAAATTTGACTAAGATTTCCTACTAGGTTGTTGGGGCTGAATTAATTTTACTCGTTTTTTTGGGTTTTTATTGTTTTGTTGTTGGTTCGGTTTGGTTTTGGGGGGGTTGATTTTTGGTTTGGGTTTTTTTGGGGTTTTGGGGGGTTTTTTTTGAGACTCATTGGTTGCTCGGTTAAGCATCTCTGTCTTTGTCTCAGATCACGATCTCAGGGGCCTGAGATGGAGCCCCATGTCAGTCTTCCAGCTCAGTGGGGAGCCGGCTTCTCTTTCTTTCTCTGCAGTTCCCCTGCTTGTGCTCCCTCTTTCTCTGTGTCAAATAAATAAATAAAATCGTTTTTAAAAATAATTTTTTAAAAGTAACCTCTACACCTAATGTGGAGCTTGAACTCACAATCCCAAGATCAAGAGCCACACACTTGGGCGCCTGGGTGGCTCAGTGGGTTAAAGCCTCTGCCTTCGGCTCAGGTCATGATCTCAGCGTCCTGGGATCGAGGCCCGCATCGGGCTCTCTGCTCAGCAGGGAGCCTGCTTCCTCCCCTCTCTGCCTGCCTCTCTGCCTACTTGTAATCTCTCTCTCTCTGTGTCAAATAAATAAATAAAATCTTTTAAAAAAAAAAAAAAAAAAAAAAAAAAAAAAAGAGCCACACACTTTACCAACTGAGCCAGCCAGACACCCTAAGGTTGACCTCATAAATAATGAAAATAAGATGAAGCAACAGTTAATTTCACTGAATAGCTCTCATTTCATGCTGTTGCAGGATTAGTATGAAACAATGGATGCAGGTCTTTACATTTCAGGTCATAAGGCAGACTTGCACAAACATAAGAGGATTGTCTCCCTTCTATGGGAACATAGAATATTAAATTTGAAATTATATTTAATTTGAAATTAAAATTGAAAAATAAAATAAATTATAAATTTATTTTATTGTAAAATAAAATAAATTGTAAAATAAAATAAAATAAAATGAATGCAAATTTTCCATGTCAGTCCAACATATCAGTGGTATCATATAAAAATAATGTTTTAGGAGCACCTGGGTGGCTCAGATAGTTAAGCATCTGCCTTCGGCTCAGGTCATGAGCTCCAAGTCCTGGGATAGAGCCCCACATCAGGCTCCCAGCTCAGCAGGGAGTCTGCTTCTCCCTCTCCCCATGGTCATGCTCTCTCTCTCTCTCTCTCTGTATCTCTCTATATCCCAAATGAATAAATAAAATCTTTTTAAAAAAATAATATTTTAGGGGCGCCTGGGTGGCTCAGTGGGTTAAAGCCTCTGCCTTCGGCTCAGGTCATGATCTCAGGGTCCCGGGATCAAGCCCCACATTGGGCTTCCTGCTTGGTGGGGAGCCTGCTTCCTCCTCTCTGTCTGCCTGCCTCTCTGCCTACTTGTGATCTCTCTCTCTCTCTCTGTCAAATAAATAAATAGATAATCTTTAAAAAAAATAATATTTTAAAGATCTGTTGCTAGAGGAAAAACAGGATTCCTATTTCTATCCTTGGCTAATAGACCTTCTTGGAAAAATAGGTTGCTACTGGTTTTACTCCATCATAAATATGACAAAGCCTTTTATATAAATGCGTATTTTTCAAATTTTGTGAGAATTATCATAACTACAAACATCTATTCAGTATATGTATATGTTTTAAAGATTAATAATAAACCAGGGCACCTGGGTGGCACTGTTGATTAAGGTCCAGCTCTTGGGGGCGCCTGGGTGGCTCAGTGGGTTAAAGCCTCTGCCTTTGGCTCGGGTCGTGGTCCCAGGGTCCTGGGATCGAGCCCTGTATCGGGCTCTCTGCTCAGCAGGGAGCCTGCTTCCTCCTCTCTCTGTGCCTACCTCTCTGCCTACTTGTAATCTCTCTCTCTCTCTGTCAAACAAATAAAATCTTTAAAAAAAAAAAATTTACAAAAGAGGTCCAGCTCTTGGTTTTGGCTCAGGTCCTGACCCTCACGGTTGTGGGATTGATCCCTGAGTCAGGCTCCATGCTCAGTGAAGAGTCTGCTTGAGATTCTCTCTCCCTCACCCTGCACCCCTCCTGCTAATGCTCTCTGTCTCTGTCTCTCTCTCTCAAATACATAAAGAAATCTTTAAAAGATAAAAGATTAATGATAAATCAAACACTAAGTAACTACCACTACCTTAAGAAATGAAATATCCCAGAATCTTTTTTTTTTAAGATTTTATTTATTTATTTCACAGAGGGAGAGAGATCACAAGGAGGCAGAGAGGCAGGCAGAGAGAGAGGGGGAAGCAGGCTCCCTGCTGAGCAGAGAGCCCGATGTGGGCCTCGATCCCAGGACCCTGAGATCATGACCTGAGCTGAAAGCAGAGGCTTTAACCCACTGAGCCACCCAGGCACCCTGAAATATCCCAGAATCTTAAAGCTTCTAATATGCCCCTTCCAGATTGCTTCTCTTTCCACTTGTTCTCTATTTCTGAAACCACTATCTTGATTTTTATGTTAATCACATCTTCTGCTTTTCTCTGTAATTTGCTAGTTTAACACAAATGTAGATATTCCTAAATAGTATAAGAAAGTAGCATGAAGAGCTTTGTTTATTTGTGATCATAATATAAATGATATATGTATTCTAGAATTTGCTTTTTCAGTTCCACATTGTTTTTGTGATTTGTCCATGTCAATTGTGTGGCTAAAGTTCATTCGTTTTCACTTACAGAAAAAATATCTTTTTTTATGTATCCATTCCAGTGTTGCCGGGCATTTTGATTATTTTCAGCTTTCTGTAATTACAAAGTGATGTGTCTCCAGATGCACATGGGAAGGAATTTCTGTAGGGTAAATATCCAGGAGTAAAATTGTGAATCATAAGGTACACATATTTTCCATTTTCGTAAATAGTGCCTATGGCAGATAGTATTTTCTAAAGGTGCCTACAAAAATATTTTCCATCTGAGGCCCCTGGCTGGCTCAGTCAGTGGATTAGGCAGCTCTTGATCACAGGTTGTGAGTTTGAGCCCCACATCCGGTGTAGAGATTACTTAAAAATAATATCTTAAAAAAAAAAAAACTTCCATCCACATGCTCTTTTTATAATGTGAGCTTGACATACCTCCCATTAAGAGGTAGAGTCTATGTCCCCTCCCTTTGATAGTGGGTGAGCTTTTGTAACTGTTTCAACCAATAGAGTATGGCAGAAGTTACTCTATATGGGTGGCTCAGTCAGTTAAGCATCTGCCTTCTGCTCAGATCATGATCCCAGGGTCTTGGGATCGAGTCCTACATCAGGCTCTTTGCTCAAATGGGGAGCCTGCTTCTCCCCCTGCCTGTTGCTGCTCTCTCTCTCTCTCTCTCTCATTCTGACAAATAAATAAATAAAATCTTAAAAAAAAAAGTTACTCTACATGACTTGAAGTCTAGTATACAAAAGTCCATACATCTACATTGTTAGCTCAAATACTTGGTCTTAAAAGATTTAGCTTCCTTATAGGCACTCTGACAACCTTGAGGCCAAAGGCCACCATGTTATGAGCTCAACCAAGCCATTCATGTGTAGAAACCATGAGGGAACCTGAGACAACATGAAGAGATAACCTAGCCAGCTCCCAGCAGCCCCAGTCACAAGATGTCTCACTGTAACTGAAAGAATGATTCCACAGCTGCCCAGCCAAGACCTTTCCAATTTGCTGACCCATAGAACCTTTGGAATGTTATTTTAAGTCACTAAGTTTGGGGTGGTTCATATGCAGCAACAGAACACCAGAAAAATAACAAATTATCTTCCAAAGTGGTTGTACCAATCTACACTAGTAGTTAAGGGGAGTGTCTTTTCTACATCTTCACCAGGATTTAGTTTTTGCATATCTAGTACATGTGAAATGACATATGATTATGGATTAGTTTAAATTTCTGTAATTACCAGAGAATTTGAGCATTTTCATCTATTTAGTGGCCATCTGTGTTTTCTCTATCGTAACATCAAGGCTTTTACTTATATTTCTGTTAGATTTTCTTTGTAGGACTTAAAAATATTATGAGTACTGGAAACAATCAACAAAATTAAAAGACAATCTACTAAATGAGAGCAGATATTTGCAAATTACATATCCAATAAAGGATTACTATCCAAAATACGTAAAGAACTTATACAACTTAACACTCAAAACATAAATAATCCAATTAAAAAATGGGCAGAAGACATAAATGGATATTTCTCTGAAGAAGACATCCAGATGGCCAACAGACACATGAAAAGATGCTCACCATCACTCATCATTAGGGAAATGCAAATCAAAACCACAATAAGATGTCACCTCACACCTGTCAGAATGACCCATATCAAAAACACAAGCAACAATAAATGTTGGTGAGGATGTAAAGAAAAAGGAACACTCATACACTATTGATGGGAATCCAAACTGGTACAGTCACTGTGGAAAACAGTAAGGAGAACTATCCTATGATCTAGTAATTCCGTTACTGGATATTTACCCCCAAAATACAAAAGCATAATTCAAATGTTTATTGCACCCTTTTTACAATAGCCAAATTATGAAAGCAGCCCTGCTGTCCATCAAGACATGAATGGATAAAGAAGATGCAGTGTATATGTACAATGGAATATTACTCAGCCATGAAAAAGAATGAAATCTTGCCATTTGCAACAACATGGGTGGAGCTAGAGAGTATACGCTAAGTGAAATAAGTCAGTCAGAGAAAGATGAATACTGTATGATTTCATACATATGTGGAGTTTAAGAAACAAAACAAATGAACAAAAGGGGCAGGGGGAAACTAGACAAACCAAGACCCTTAGCTATAGAGAACAAATTGATAGCTACCAGAGGGGAAGAGGATGGGGGGATGGGTAAAATAGGTGTTGGGAATTAAAGAGTCCACTTACCATAATGTAAGTAAAGTAAGTAATGAATAGAATTATGGAATCACTAGATTGCACACCTGAAACTAATATAATACTTTATGTTAACTATATTAGAATTAAAATTAAAAACTTAACAAAAAATATTATGAGTACTAACACTGTCAGTCATATACATTACAAATATCACTTCTGATTGTTCTTATCCTTTTCACTCTTTTTATTTTGTATTTTGATGAGCAGGAGCTAGAAATATTTTCCTTAATGCTTTGAACATTATGTCTTAAATACTCCCATCATAAAATCACCAACAAGTTTTTCTATAATTTATCCTAGAAGTTTTACAAGTTTTGTTTTTCACATTTAAGTCTTTAATCATCCACCTGGAATTTAATTTTGTTTGATATGAGGTAAATTTTTAATTTTTTTTTAATTTTAAGTAAACTCTACGCCACACATGGGGCTAAAACTCACAACTTCAAGATCAAGAGTCACATGCTCTACTGACTCAGTCAGTCAGGCACCCTAATATGAGGTAAATTTGTAAAAATAAGTCTCATCGAGCATCTTTTCTCAACCGAAAGCCCTATTGTAATCAAGTTGCCATAGTATGGTCTGTTTCTGTGCTTTCTTTTATAAATGTGTAAATATATATATATACATATATATGTGTGTGTATATATATGCATATATATACACAGACATACACCTTTTTCTTTCTTTCTTTTTTAAAGATTTCATTTATTTGAGAGGGAGAGAGAGAGAGAAGGCAAGTGAGAGCACAAAAACAGGGGGAGGGAGAAGCAGATGTGCCACTGAGCAGGGAGCCTGATTCGGGTTCAATCCTAGGACCCTGAACGCAGCCGCTTAGTGGACTGAGTCACCCAAACACCCCTATATATACCTTTCTCTAGTAATTTTTAATTTTTTTTTTTTTTAGGTAATCTCTACACCCAATGTGGGGCTTGAGTTCACAGCCTTGAGGTCAAGAGTCATGTACACCATGGACTGAGCCAGCCAGGTGCCCCTATTTCTGTGCTTTCTTGTCAGTTCCATTAGTTTGTTAACCCTATTGTCAATACCCCATTGTTTCAATTATTACAACCAAATAATATATATATGTGTATATGTATATATATATATTTTTAATCTAGTAGGGCATGACTCTATTGTCTGATTTTTCTTATTTATGATAGGCTATGTCTCCCTATTTTTTTTAAAGATTTTTTATTTATTCATTTGACAGAGAGAGATTACAAGTAGGCAGAGATAGAGGAGGAAGCAGGCTCCCTGCTGAGCAGAGAGCCCGATGTGGGCCTCGATCCCAGGACCCTGAGATCATGACCTGAGCCGAAGGCAGAGGCTTCAACCCACTGAGCCACCCAGGCGCCCTATGTCTCCCTATTTATTTTATCTATAAATTGCTCTATGAAGATCTTGTACATTTTTGCCAGATTTCTTCCTGAATATTTTATACTTTTTTGTTGTTACAATGATAATAGAGTCATGAGTCCTTCCTAATAGGGAGAGAATCCTGAGCAGACTTCCTGCAGAGAGTGGAGCCCAACCCCGGGCTCAGTCCCATGACCCCAAGATCACAACCTGAGCCAAAATCAAGAGTCAGATGCTCAACTGACAGCTACCCAGGCACCCTGAGAGAGAGAGTCTTAAGCAGTCTCTATGCCAAGGCTCAATTTCAGAACACTGAGATCACAACGTGAGCAAAAATCAAGCATCAGTTGTTAACCGACTGAGCCACCCAGACATCCCTCATATAGAAAATATATTATCTCCAAAGAATTACAGTCATATCTTCCTTTCAAATTCTTACATATTTTATTTCTTGCCTTGCCTTATTATACTGGCTAAAGCCTATAATACAACAGTTAGTAAGAATGGCAAAGTGGACACTTCTGCCTTATTCCTGGTTTTAAAGAGAACACTTTTAATGTTTCACCACTAAACATGATATTTAGGGTATTTTGAAACTAACTTTTTTCGGATTTAAAAGTGTGCCTGTGTTACTAAATTGCTAAGAACATGTTTTTTTCTGTATATGTTTGGGTGATTCTACGGTTATTGTTATTTGGTACCTCGCCTCCAAGATGGCTCCAAATTATTCTTGTCTCCTGTTATTCACACCCTTACATACTTTGCCCCATATTGTACCAGGGGTGATCTGCGTGATCAATAGAACACAGCAGAAGTGATAATATGCCACGAGATTACATCATTAAAGATACTATGACATAAATTTAGATATGTAAGTCAATGGAATAAAACTGAAAGTTGAAAAATAAACTTTACATTTATGGTCAGTTGGTCTCAAGAAGGGTGCCAAATCATTTAAATGAGAAAGAAGTGATCTTTTTCTTTTCTTCTTTTTTAAAAAATTTATCATTAAATTTTTTTTTTTTACTTTTTTTAAATAATTTTTTTATTAAGTAACTTCTACACCCAACCTCAAGATCAAGACTTGGATGCTCTACTGACTGAACCACCCAGGTGCCCCAGAGAGTAGTCTTTTTCAACAAATGATCCTGAGACATCCACATGCAAAAAATGAAGTTGACCATCTACCTCACATCACATACAAAGAGCACAACTCAAAATAGATCAAAACCTAAATGTAAGAGCAAAAACTATACAACTCCTAGAAATAAATCTCGGTGACCTTATATTCTGTCATGGTTTCTTAAATATGGCACCGAAAGCACAAGCAGAAAAAAAGAAAAAAAAAAGTACAAGCAGGAACAGAAAAAAAATGGATAAATTGTACTTTATCAGAAAGTAATCATTTTTAGAATATCTAAAGAACTTTTGATACAACAATAAAAAGAGAAATAACCCAATTTAAAAATGGGCCAAGGATTTGAATAGACGCTTCCCCAAAGCCAAATAAACAGCCAACAACACATGAACACATACTCAACATCCTTAGTCACTATGGAAATGCAAATGAAAACCACAATTCGATACTAGGTCACACTAAGGTGTGTATAATTTTAAAAAAAAATAATAATAATAACAGGTGTTGGCAAAGATGCAGAGGAATCGGCATCCTGCCACATTGTTGGAAGGAATGTGACATGGTATAGCCCCTTCAGAAAACAGTTTGGCAGTTCCCCACAAAGTTAAACTTAAGAGTCACCATATGTATAACTCAGATTCTTTGGGAAGTCTCTGAGGCTCCGGTTTATTTCATTTGTTTGTCTTTGTTTTTTGTTTTTGAGGTCCCAGTTTAAAGTGCAACCTTCCTGAGAGTATTTAAATAGACTCTGCCAAGGGCTTCTGCCAAGTGAAGCAGTAACAATTTGAGACCAGTTTTAACTACATTTTTAGCTAGAGTCTTATTTATTTTGTTTTTGAATGGCTGGGAAATCCTCAAGAGTCATGTATTTCCTCCAACACGACTTGTCGGCCTAGGTGGAGACTGACAAGAGTCACTGACAAATCCTCTGTGGTAGTTTTATTCCTGGTTTATATGCTGAAGAAAAGTAGTTTTGAGGGGATTTCCCAATTCATGTAGGGGTTTCTAACCAACGTTCCATCGTAACAAGACAAGTCTTGAAGTTCTCCCCTGCTCACTACACCTTTTAGAACTCAAACATTAGGCCACCTGTGTAGACAGATGCCCCTAGAATAAATATCAACATCTTTTTTTTTAAGATTTTATTTATTTATTTGACACAGAGAAGGAGAGAGATCACAAGTAGGCAGAGAGGCAGGCAGAGAGAGAGGAGGAAGCAGGCTCGCTGCCGAGCAGAGAGCCCGACGTGGGGCTTGATCCCAGGACCCTGAGATCATGACGTGAGCCGAAGGCAGAGGCTTAACCCACTGAGCCACCCAGGCGCCCCTAAATATCAACATCCGACTGCATTGATGATTTCAAGGTTTTCAACCAATTCAGCCATACATTTTAAAGCTATATGTACACACAAACACACACACACACATATTCACAAATGTGTGCATATATATATATATGTGTGCTTTAGTGTTTTTAGGTATGCCATGCCAGGATTTCTCTAGACTATTAATCTGCCATAAGACCCAAAATGAAAAATCTGACAAAATATATTTGTGCAGTTTACACTCCCCGTTCTACCCTCACTCTCAAAAAAAAAACAAAAACAAAAAACAAAAAACAAAAAAACTTTAAACAAACCCTAGTCTCTGGAAAAATGTACCATGTTCATTTGTGGTCTTTTACTCTGAACATTCTTGCGTCAGTCATGGTTGAAGTAACACAGAGGAATGAAAGATTAGATTGAAAAAGTAAGTTGAGGTGACATTTAAAGCCATCTTCAATGCAAGTGTAAGAGTATTTGTATTTACAAATTGTCACTTCTGTGATTCAAAAGAATGAAATTCTAAGTGGCAATAGTTGTTGGGGTTTTTTTTTCTTTCCAAATAGTTTCTTTCATTCACTTTTTAAAAAAATATTTTATTTATTTATTTCTCAGAGAGGAAGAGAGCATAAGCAGGGGGAGCAGCAGGCTCCCCACTGAGCAAGGATCCCAATGCAGGACTCCATCCTGGGACCCTAGGATCATGACCTGAGCTGAAGGCAGACGCTTAACCAACCAAGCCATCCGGGTGCCCCACCAAATAGTTTCTTTCATTCAAACTGTTAAGTGGTTCCTGTGTGCTTGAAACTTGTTTATTGCTACGTGGAGTAAAAGAAATCATGAAAGACAAATTCTGCTCTTAGGTAATTTATAAGCAAACTTGGGAAACATTTCTTGTATACAAATGATTATCATGCAAAGCAAAACATGGCAAGTGACAAATAAATGGTGAGAGTTGAAATAGCTAAAGAAGTTCAAGGTAAGGAACAGTACTTCTAGCCTGGAGTGTGAGTAAGTTGACAAACTGACCTGGTTTGCTGGAAACTGAGAGGCTTCCTGGAACACAGAACCTTCAGAGAGAAACCAGGATAGTACTGGGCAAACAGGACAGCTGGTCACCTTAACAAAGGCAATGTTGTAGGGGAAGTCAGTGTAGGCCTCACAGAAGACAGGAAATGAAAGTAGAAAAAGACCCTAAAAAAATTAGTTGGGGGGCACCTGGATGGCATTATTTTCCCTTATTTGATCAAATAAGTCAAATGTCTCCCTTCAGCTCAGATCATGGTCTCCGAGTCCTGGATGGAGCCCCATATCAGGCTCCCTGCTCAGTGGGAGATCTGTTTCTCTCTCTCCCTTTGCCTTTCCCCCACTCGTGTGTGCTCTCTCTCTCTCTGTCTCAAATGAATAAATAAAATCTTTTTTTTTCAAATTTTATTTATTCATTTGAAAGAGAGCAGAGAATGAGCACAAACAGGGGGCAGGGGTAGAGAAAGTTGGAGAAGCAGGCTCCCCGCTGAGCAGGGAGCCGGACACAGGACTTGACCTCAGGACCCTGAGATCATGACCTAAGCCCAAGGCAGGTACTTAACTGACTGAGCCACCCAGGTGCCCCTAAATAAAATCCTTAAAAAAGAAAATTAGTTAGAGGGACGCCTGGGTGACTCAGTTGGTTAAGGATCTGCCTTCGGTTCAGGTCATGTTCCCAGGGTCTGGGCTCGATTTCTGCATTGGGTTCCCTGCTCAGCAGGGAGCCTGCTTCTCCCTCTGCCTGCTGCTCTCCCGGCTTGCACTCTCCCTCTCTCTCTGGCAAATAAATAAATAAAATCTAAAAAAATAATATTAGATTGGATTGGCTGCCTTCATCAATTGATACCTGTAACATACATAAGAGCTAAGCGTCTTCTCCGCTCTTGCCAACAGCAGCCCTAGAAACTGTGTTGTGGTTGTGTTCCTGAGAATACTTTGTTTGGATTGCCATATGGATCGGGATCTTTTAGTCAACCATTGGCTTCCACTTTTACTACTCCAACTTGAGTATCCCACCTGGTTTCCTAATTTCTGGTTTCTATCCTTCCTTCCAATGCTGTGTTAAATGAGAGCTTTCTGTAATGCCTACTCCTCTCCAAATGTATTAAATTACAATGGAATCTGTATTTGTGGCAATAATGTCTTTGGGTAGGGTGCCTGGGTGGCTCAGTGGGTTAAAGCCTCTGCTTTCGGCTCAGGTCATGATCTCAGGGTCCTGGGATCAAGGCCCGCGTCGGGCTCTCTGCTCAGCGGGGAGCCTGCTTCCCCCTCTCTCTCTGCCTGCCTCTCTGCCTCCTTGTGATCTCTCTCCCTCTGTAAAATAAATAAATAAAATCTTAAAAAAAAGTAATGTCTTTGGGTCAATAATCAGAAGGAAGTCTGCTTAGAAACATAAAATGGATCTTCATTTGAATAAAGCAATATTTGGCAGACTTTACGGTAAAGAGGGGAGAGGGTGTTTACCTATGTGGAATACTATAAACCAGTGTTTCTAAAACCGTACTGTGCATATGAACTACCACCCCCTCTCCTAGGGTCTGACTAGTAGTAGGGTGGAAAGGGCCTTAGAGTCTGCATTTCCAACAAGCTCCCAGTGGCCGCTATTGCTATTGCTTCTAGGACCATACGTCACCTTTCCTGCCACTTGTATTTTCCCAAATTTCCCACCATTCCCTAAAATTCTTTTATTTTGCTGCCAAATCTGAAATTCCACCAACTATACTCTTCTGAAACAAGTCACAGATTTATATATAACTTAATTTTAACTCTTTTTTTTTCAAGATTTTATTTATTTATTTGAAAAAGGGAGAGCATGAGCAGGGGTCAGGGAGCAGGGGCAGAGGGAGAGGGAGAAGCAGACTCCCCACTGAGCAGGTTGCCAGATGCGGGACTCCATCCCAGAACCCTGGGATCATGACCCAAGCTGAAGGCAGATGCTTAACCAGCTGAGCCACCCAGGTGCCTCTTAATTCTTTCTTTCATTCAGATATTTTCCCTCAATGTATCCATTGAATTAGGGACTTTAAGAATGGACATTGGGGGGTGCCTGGGGGGTTCAGTGGGTTAAGCCTCTGCCTTTGGCTCAGGTCATGATCTCAGGGTCACAAGATTGAGTCTCACATCGGGCTATCTGCTTGGCCAGGAGCCTGCTCCCTCCCCATCTCTCTGCCTGCCTCTCTGCCTACTTGCGATCTCTCTCTGTCAAATAAATAAATAAAATCTTAAAAAAAAATAAAGGATGGACATTGGTTTTTGTGGGTAAATATGACAAAATTTTAATAATTAGTTACCGTACTAAGGATAAACTCACAGGCAGGGCATGGGGAGGTGAGGGAGAGGAGGTTAGGTGGGTGTTGGCACCTGCAGAGTAATTGTGAAATCGGGAACACCTGGCATCAGGCCAAAGGCAACATTAGGAGTAGGAGGAGGTGAAGAAAAGGAGGTGAGAGGCTACCTGTTACAAACCTCGTGGTTTTAAAAGCCACACTTCAGGCCAGTCTGAGGAAACGTGATCCTATTAAAGATAGTTCATCTATCATAGAAAAATAACATGACACCTGTGAAGGTCAATATGATTCACTGTTATTTCTTAATTTGTGTCTGCGGTTGTGAAGTGCAGGGAGTCCTTTTGCTAATTGCTTATGTCGGTCAAGACGGGAGGAAATGTCTTTAATCAATATCAAAGTCTCCAAGATAGAATTTATAGCTAAAGATATGACCCATAACTGACAACACAGAACGATAGCACTTAAATGAGTCAGAGATCCCTCAGTCTTTTTTACTCTGTGGGGAAGCCGAAAACAAACATTTAATTATCTTACTCAATTTCACTCAGGTTGTTAATGAAAGAGCCTGTTTTTGAATACTGGGACTCTTTTGATTCTTAATCAAGTGCTTTCTATACTACTACTTATTAGTTGAAAACCCAGGTGAACATTTCCCTAAAGGCTTCGCATTTTAATTTCAGTAAGTTCTTTTTATTCTTTTTTTCTTTTAACTTGAGAGAGAGAGACAGAGTGCATGTGCAGGAGGGTACAGAGGGAGAGGGAGAATCTCAAGTGGACTCCACACTGAGTGCAGAGCCCATCGAGGGGCTCCAACCCATGACCCTGAGATCATTACCTGAGCCAAAATCAAGAGTCAGATAGCAAACTGAATTACCCAGGTGCCCCAGTAAGTTCTTTTTTTTTTTTTTTAATGTGAAGATGCGTTTTTGGGATGCCTGAGTCGCTCAGTCAGTTAAGCATCTGCCTTCCTCTCAGGTCATGATCCCAGAGTCCTGGAATCGAGTCCTGCATTGGGCTCCTTGCTCAGTGAAGAGCCTGCTTCCCCTTCTGCCTACCGCTCCCCCTGCTTGTACTCTCTCTCTCTAACCAATAAATAAAATCTTAAAAAAAATAATAAAGATGCATTTTTGTGCTTAATGATCTCGTATTCAACACTACAACTGACTTTGACTAATTTCCTTTTTTTCCTTTCTCTACTTTTTAATTTGTCCTTTATATTTTTTCTTTCTTTCTTGTTTGTTTACAAATCCTGTGTCAAGGGCTCCATTCTTTTTTTTAGTGGGGTCTATTTTCATTTCTAGGGGACCCATACAATCTATTCTTTTTTTTTTTAAGATTTTTATTTATTTGAGGGGCACGTGGGTGGCTCAGTGGGTTAAAGCCTCTGCCTTCAGCTTGGGTCATGATCTCAGGGGCGTGGGTTCGAGCCCCATGTCGGGCTGCCTGCTCAGCAGGGAGCCTGCTTCCTCCTCTCTCTCTGCCAGTGTCTCTGCCTACTTGTAATCTCTCTGTCAAATAAATAAATAAATAAATCTTAAAAAAAAAAGATTTTTCTTTATTTGAGAAAGAGAGCATGAGTGGGGGAGGAGCAGAGGGAGAGAGACAAGCAGACACTGCACTGAGCACCGAGCCTGACACAGGGCTCAATCCCACTACTCCAAGACTACAGCCTGAGCCAAAATGAAGGGTTGAATCAACTGACTGAGCCCCTCGGGGGCCCCTACAATTCTTTATATAAGGCTCAAGATGACATAAATCCATTTATTTTCTGAACAAATTCCAGGTATCACCAAGAGCCATCCTTTTGATAAAACAATGAAACCTATATTCCTATCCTGGAGATAAGCCTGCTTTTCTTCTGACATTTGTCTACCTGCTGGCCACATACTCCACAACTGGATAGCAAAGGCAGATAAGAAATAGAAGTTTTGAGTCAAATGAGATATACTTGTGAGTCCTGACCTCTGACATTATTCCACCAACCAGTTTGGCCTACTTGGCCAGGGACACACCTTGAAGCTTTTGGAAGGTAAATGTTAACAACTGAAAGGTAAGATTATTTCACGATGAAGGTTATAAAACAGTGAAATGTACTACCGGAAATGACACAAACTAACATGTCACTTCCCCAGGCTCCATATTGCCCCCTATCAAAAAGGCATTATGAGGGCGCCTGGGTGGCTCAGTGGGGTAAAGCCGCTGCCTTCGGCTCAGGTCATGATCCCAGGGTCCTGGGATAGAGGCCCACATCGGGCTCTCTGCTCGGCAGGGAGCCTGCTTTCCTCCTCTCTCCTCTCTCTGCCTGCCTCTCTGCCTCCTTGTAATCTCTCTCTCTGTGTCAAATGAATAAATAAAATCTTTAAAAAAAAAAAAGGCATTATGATATCAGACTCTACACTTGCATGTGCATTTTAACTCAGCTTACTGCATTTTCTAAAACAAGCCGGCGGGGTGGGGGGGGGGCGCCTGGGTGGCTCAGTCAGTTAGGCATCTGCCTTTGGCTCTGGTCATGGTCCCAGGGTCCTGGGAGTGAGTCCCACGCTGGGCTCCTTGGTCAGTCGAGAGCCTGCTTCTTGCTCTCCCTTGCCCTCCTGCTCCCCTCCCCCCGCCCCCCGGTTGCGCTTTGTCTCTCTCTGTCAAATAAATAAATAAAATCTTTTAAAAAAATAAAGTTTTCCTGAATAAATTAACAGAAAATTTACTTCACGATATTTTAAAGACTTATTGAGAGAGTTAGAATCTCATATTTAGAATCGTATCACCTTTTTATAGTTGAAATTAGGTAAGAATCTGCTCACAAAACATCCTTTGGTGTCAATATTAGAATCAAAGCCAGGCTGAATGAGTCATGAATGGTTCCCATGATGGCAAATAAAATCATAGAATCATAGAGATTACCTAGTATAAACTTGCATTTTATAGGTGAGAAAATTAATCCTTATATTCTCATATACTTAATGTCCTACCATTAATGAAATAAAGAGGGGAAAAAGTAAAATCTACAGAAACCATAAGAGAGAAAAAGAACTCAGAACCCAGGGAAACATTTTAGTTATTGTATTCCTTGTTTACTTTCCTGTAATCCTTTTTTATATCTTTTTCTATAATCCTATTGTATACCATGTTACTTCTCTATAATCCTTTTCACCCTATAAATTTCCAGATAATTTTATACCCATTTGATTGCAAAGACCATTTTCAGTCTTTTTATTTTATTTTATTTTTTTTATTTTTTTGAGAGAGAGCACAGGAGCGGATGTGTGTGTGCACAGGGACAGGGAGAAACAGACTCACCACCAAGTAGGGAGCCCAATGTGTGGGGTTCGATCCCAGGACCTGAAATCACGACCTGAGCTGAAGGCAGATGTTGAACTGGCTGAGCCACCCAAGCACCCGCATTTTCAGTCTTCTTTGGAATTTAGCTTCAGCTGAGTTAATATGTCTTAAAACTGAATTTGCTACACAGGACTCAAGGGTGCCTCACTGTAGCTTAAATGGAGCATAAATAAAATCATCATATGCATGTGCAGGTGCTGGGGCAAGTAGGAAGAGAATAAAATCATCATATGCATGTGCAGGTGCTGGGGCAAGTAGGAAGAGAATAAAATCATCATATGCATGTGCAGGTGCTGGGGCAAGTAGGAAGAGAATAAAATCATCATATGCATGTGCAGGTGCTGGGGCAAGTAGGAAGAGAATAAAATCATCATATGCATGTGCAGGTGCTGGGGCAAGTAGGAAGAGAATAAAATCATCATATGCATGTGCAGGTGCTGGGGCAAGTAGGAAGAGAATAAAATCATCATATGCATGTGCAGGTGCTGGGGCAAGTAGGAAGAGAATAAAATCATCATATGCATGTGCAGGTGCTGGGGCAAGTAGGAAGAGAATAAAATCATCATATGCATGTGCAGGTGCTGGGGCAAGTAGGAAGAGAATAAAATCATCATATGCATGTGCAGGTGCTGGGGCAAGTAGGAAGAGAATAAAATCATCATATGCATGTGCAGGTGCTGGGGCAAGTAGGAAGAGAATAAAATCATCATATGCATGTGCAGGTGCTGGGGCAAGTAGGAAGAGAATAAAATCATCATATGCATGTGCAGGTGCTGGGGCAAGTAGGAAGAGAATAAAATCATCATATGCATGTGCAGGTGCTGGGGCAAGTAGGAAGAGAATAAAATCATCATATGCATGTGCAGGTGCTGGGGCAAGTAGGAAGAGAATAAAATCATCATATGCATGTGCAGGTGCTGGGGCAAGTAGGAAGAGAAGCTTCAGTGTTGTTCACCTTGCGATTCACCATCTCAATACTGATAAATATATATATATTTTTTAAAAGATTTTATTTATTTATTTGACAGAGAGAGATCACAAGTAGGCTGAGAGGCAGGCAGAGAGAGAGGAGGAGGCAGGCTCCCCGCTGAGCAGGGAGCCTGATGCGGGCCTCGATCCCAGGACCCTGAGATCACGACCTGAGCTGAAGGCAGAGGCTTTAACTCACTAAGCCACCCAGGCGCCCTACAGATAAATATATTGTTTCCTAAGAAATCATAAAGCATAGGATGAGCCAAAGTGTTCAATAAAAAGTAAAAAAACAACAGATTTGAGGAGTATTCATCGTGTTTAGAAACCCATGCTAGGGGCTCCTGGGTGGCTCAGTGGGTTAAGCTTCTGCCTTTGGCTCAGGTCATGATCTCAGGGTCCTGGGATCAAGCCCCGCATCCGGCACTCTGCTCAGCAGGGAGCCTGCTTCCTCCTCTCTCTGCCTTCCTCTCCACCTACTTGTGATCTCTCTCTCTCTCTCTCTGTCAAATAAATAAATAAAATCTTTCAAAAAAAAAAGAAAGAAACCCATGCTATTTTTGCCTTATAAAGGATAAAAATCACTTCTTTCCTCTCTTCGGTAAGTGCTCCTTTTAATCAGTGTTCAGTGCTTGTCCTTCAGAGAGTCCAAACCCCAGGAATCCTATACCTCAGACACAGAGTTCAAATGGAAAAGAAAAATGCAGAGTTCTTGCCAATTTCTAGGTGAACTTTCAGTTTTGCTTTTCAGGTACATTGAAAATAGTTCAGGAGTATATTTTATGCAGATTGACTACATGGGATTCATCCTAAAGATTTTTCCTGAATAATTCGAAAGGGATAAAAAGAGTTGTTAATTTCTAGAGATTATTTTCTCTTATTTGATCAAATCCCCATGTAGCAAAATAATTTGCACTCCCCAGCTGTGCAGAGCATTATAATAATGGTTCCCATGGTATCATGAGTCCCTGTCTTCACAGTCCTTTGCAAGGTGGTGTTGCCTCTCCTTCCATCAAAATGTAGAGTCTTTCACTGTACCCTCTAGAATCTGAACAGGACTTGTGACTTGCTCTGACCAATAGAACACAGTGGGAATGACATGTGAGTTCTGGAGCCTATGCTTTCAGATGCTTGCTGCTTCTGCCTTTGCTCTTCTGGAACAAGGCTACTATGTAAAAAAGCTTAAGCTGGCTACTGAATGATACAAAGCAACTGGAAGAGAAATGGCCCAGGCTTGCTGCTACCCCATCAAGATCACGGAAAAAATCCTGTAATGAGCCATGATCATGCATGATCTTTATGTTATATTCCTTTGCTAAATGTGAAATAAATATATTGTAGAATATATATGTAAATTATGTAAATAGAGAATAGATTTTTTTCCATTTTCTTCTAGAGAATGTCCATAGTATATCAATAAGCCTATAGAGTTTATTGTAAAATGAACAGAGGGTAAAAGTCAATATTGTAATATCATCACTTAAAATTGGTTAATTTAATACAGATAAGGTATAGCCAGGCATAAAAGAGCTACTGACCTTTGACAACTCCAAAAAGAGACCAGAAAAGCCAATTAGATAGCTGGGGTTACAATCGTGCATGTAAGTGATGTAAGAAGCAGGCGCCTGGTTGGCTCAGTGGGTTAAAGCCTCTGCCTTCGGCTCAGGTCATGATCTCAGTGTCTTGGGATCGAGGACCACATCAGGCTCCCTGCTCAGTGGGGAGCCTGTTTCCTCCTCTCTCTCTGCCTGCCTCTCACCCTACTTGTGATCTCTCTCTCTCTCTCTCTGTCAAGTAAATAAATAAAATCTTAAAAAAAAAAGTGATGTAAGAAGCTAGTTTGGAAATAGCATCTATACATAGGAGTCCCAATGAAGAGAAAATTGAAAATAGATCTTTTTAAAGTTATGGTATTTGTGGAGGGCACTTGGAGCAATGAGCACTGGATGTCACGTGCAACTGATGAATCACTAAATTCTACCTCTGGAACCAATAATACAGTATATGTTAATTGAATTTAATTGAAATAAAAATTTTTTTAAAGTTACAGTATTTGTTTTCTGGCTAGATTTAATTATTTTGTTTGTGACACCAATTATTTTGTTTGTGATGTCAATTGAGACTAAGAAGATAAATACTGGGAAATCAGATCATATGGATAAAACCATGCCAAAGTGAAAATTAAAGGATACATGTGTTTAACGTTCATGATGTTCTTGTCTACCTACTTCTTGCAAGGTTTGGCTATAAACCAAGTGCCTGTGCCTGAAGGTTAGTTCTTGGGTAATCAAGCAGAGTTCACTACAGTTCACCTGTAAGATGAATGCAAAATATTAGGTGCTTTTTTTCTGAAAACAAGACCATATCTTTTTACAGGAGTTCCTCAAATAGAAGAGTGAGGTTTATGCGATGCCAGCAGGACTTTCTTTTTAGTTCCCTATTCACTGAAATTTTATTTGGAATACTTCTGGATGGTGATTTATAATGCCTGCAGGATTCATGCTTATACCGCATTTTTTTAAAAATAGATTACCTTAAAGGCTGATGGGTCAGGACAATAGAAATATGTACATTCATTTCTCTAAGAAAGCCATTAGATAAAGCCAAAGTAATGTTGTCCTTGTTTTGTTTTTTTTAGAGAGAGAGAGAGAGTGGGAGGGGGAGGGAAAGATGGGAAAGAAGAGCGAGAATCCTAAGCAGGCTTCATGCCCAGGTTTATTTATTTTTGCAGGGGGAGAGGGAGAAGCAGACTCCCCGCTGAGCACAGAGCCCAACTAGGGGGCTCGATCCCAGGAGATCATGACTTGAGGTCAAATCCAAAGTCGGACACAACCAACTGAGCCACCCAGGCACCCCATTCTTGATTTTTTAACCTTGCTTCTTTTTTCCTAGGCCAAGAAAATTTATTTTATGATTTTCTTTTTTCTTGAAGATCGTATTTATTTATTTGAGAGAGAGAGAGGGAGGGAGAGAGAGCATGAGAGGGGAGAAGGTCAGAGGGAGAAACAGACTCTGCGTGGAGCCGGGAGTTTGATGCTGGGACTCCGGGATCATGACCTGAGCCGAACGCAGTCGCCCAACCAACGGGGCCACCCAGGCACCCCTATTTTATAATTTTCTGAATCTCTCTAAAAGTTTGGGTATAATTCTCTATGTTGAAATTTTAAGTCAGTTTTATGAGATTTATTTTATATACAGTAAAACTCATCCTTTTTGGGTGTAGAGCTTGGCAAGCTGTACAAAGAATAATCACTGCCACAACAGAAATATAGACTAGTCTACGACTTCCAGACAAGCCCCTCCTTCCTCTTTCCACCCCCAGCCCTGGAAACCGCTGATCTGATTTCTGTGACTAAGCTTTGCGCAGTGGGAGTATCGTAGCCAATGACGTTTATCCGAGGAGCGATTATTGCTAATTAATTTCTGTATCTACGGTTTCTCTTTTTCTAGAATGTCTTATAAATGACATGGCCTTTTTTTTTAACATTATAAAATACTCTTGAGATTAATTGATATTGTTTCATACATCTGTTCATTCCATTTTATTGCCCAGTATATACATATTTTGTGTATGAGTATGTCCCAGTTTGTTTAACCTTTCACAAGTTAATAGATTCTCCCTCTGTGAAATAAATAAATAAAATCTTTAAAAAAAAAAATAAATAAATAAATAAATTAAATTAANTAAATGACATGGCCTTTTTTTTTAACATTATAAAATACTCTTGAGATTAATTGATATTGTTTCATACATCTGTTCATTCCATTTTATTGCCCAGTATATACATATTTTGTGTATGAGTATGTCCCAGTTTGTTTAACCTTTCACAAGTTAATAGATTACTCTTTTTTTTAATTGTGGTAAATATACACACGCATATACATACACATTTTAACCATTTTAAAGTGCATGATTCAGTGCCATTTAATACATTCACAGTGTCATGAAACAATCACTATTTTTTAAAAGATTTTATTTATTTGACAGAGAGAGATCACAAGTAGGCAGATAGTCAGACTGAGAGAGAGGGAGAAGCAGGCTCCCCGCTGAGCAGAGAGCCCGATGCGGGCCTCGATCCCAGGACCCTGAGATCATGACCTGAGCCGAAGGCAGAGGCTTTAACCCACTGAGCCACCCAGGCGCCCCGCGAACCAATCACTATTATCTGATTCCAGAACATTTTCACCACCACAAAGGAAACCCTGTACCCATGAGGCAGTCACTCCCCACTCCTTGCTCCCCTTAGCCTCTCACAAAGCAGTAATCTGCTTTTTATTTCCATGAATTTGCCTATTTTTGATATTTTATACAAATGAAATCATGTAAGATGTGACTCTCTGTGTCTGGCTTATTTGACTTAGCATAATGTTTCCAAGGTCTGTCTATGTTGTGGTATATATCAGTACTTCGTTCCTTTTTTATGGCTCAATAATATTCTGTTACATGGAGATACCATATTTAGTTTATCTATTCACCAGTTGATAGACATTTGGTTACTTCCACCTTTTGACTGTTACAAACTGTGCTACTAAGAGCATTCTTGTATAAGCTTTTATTTGAACACCTGTTTTCAGTTCTTTGGGGTATATAACTAGAAGTGGAATTGGTGTGTCACATGTAATCCAATGTTCAACTTACGGATGAAGGGGCGTCTGGGTGGCTCAATCCTTAAGTATCTGCCTTTGGTTTGGGTCGTGATCCCAGGGTCCTGGGATCGAACCCTGCATTGGGCTCCCTGCTTGGCAGGAGGCCTGCTTCTCCCTCTCTTACTCCCCCTGCTTGTGTTCCCTCTCTTGCTGTCTCTCTCTTTCTCTGTCAAATAAATAAATAAAATCTTAAAAAAACAAACAAACAAACAAACAAACAAAAAACTTATGGATGAACTGCCAAACTTTTTTACGCAGAAATCACACCATTTTATATTCCTATCAGCAATGTATGAAGATTCCAATTTCTCTACATCCTCACCCAAACTTGTTATTCTCCCTTGTTTTGTCGTTGTTGTCATTGTTGGTTTTAAGTGTCCTGAGTGGTCTGAAGTCATACCTCAATGTGGTTGTGGTTTGCATTTTCCTAATGACATTGAAAATCTTTTCATGTACTTATTAGCCGTTTGTATATTTCTTTGGAGAACTATCTATTCAAGTACTTTGCTCAGTTTTAAGTTAAGCTGTTTGTCTTTTGTTTTGGAGTTTAAGTATTCTTTACATACTCTGGATACAAGTCCTTATAAGGTATAGGATTTGAAAATATTTTCTCCCCTTTTCTGGGTTGTCTTTTCACTCTTTTCAGTAGTATCCTTTGATACACAAATGTTTCTAATTTTGACGAAGTTCAATGTATCTATTTCTTTTCTTTTCTTGCATGTGTTTTTAGTGTCATGTCTAAGAAGCCATTGCCAAATTCATGGTCATGAAGATGTACTCCTATGTTTTTTCTAAAACGTTTTATAGTTTTAGCTTGTATATTTAGGTCTTTGATCCATTTTGAGTTAATTTTTGTCTATGGTGTGAGGTAAAGTGTCCAACTTCATTCTTTTGCATGTGCTCATCCAGTTGTCCCAACAATCATCATTCAATTGTCCCAACAAACACAGAGCAATGTTTTGTTTATATATTTATTAATTATTTCTTATTCATTCACTCATGTTATTAAGTGAAGAATTTATGGTAACTTCATATCAAAAACATATTTAATAACATATAAACATATAAACATTAAATATCATATAAATAATATACAAACAGAAGTAGAGAGTCAGAACAAACAAAATGAACACGTACACATTTGATTTAGCCAGTATCAAATTTGATTTACACATTTGTAGTAGCCAGTATCCCTGAAAATCAAATTTGACTTCAAACTTTTGGGCAGTCAAGGAGATAAGAAAAAGTGGTCTTCTTACTATCAGTAATTCGCTTAAACTACATTTTAACCCATCTGTTCATTAAAATAATACCAGAGCTTAAAATATCTTTTGGTTATAGTTATTTAGAAAAAAAGAAAAGAATTAAGAGAGAAAGCTGCATTTTCCATTCATTCAAATTCATTATAGAGCAGGAAAAAAAATCAATCCAAGCTTAAAATACTGCTGCATTGCAAGAAAGAGCATTTGCAGTGCTCATTTTTTAATCAACCTTATATGTGGCTTTTACTCCCTCAGTAATGGAATCTCCCCAAACCATGAAGCAGATGTGATTTGTCTTTAGTGTTTCCTCCCACCCCAAAGGTCCCTCATTTTTCTAACCCAGCACTTCAGAGATATTTGTCTTATAAATTGATTTGATAAACTAATCATTGTTAATGTTTTAACAGGTCTGTACTTATCAATATGTTCTCTAAGAGAATTGCACTCTGGGAAATTTTTGAAGTCATATCTTACCCAAAGTCAAGATTCTACTGGAAGTGATTCCAAGAACATCAGCAAATCTGTGATCAGGGTGTCTTGGAGAAAGCGGTTTTCAAAGAAATCTCATCACATAGACCCTTACTTAATTGCCTCTACAAAAAGTCCCCCCCCCCGTCAAATAAATAAATAAATAAATCTTAAAAAAAAAAAAAAAAAGAAGAATGAGAAAGTATAGAATAAATCCCTTCAGTGTGAGAGCCATACCATAGCATGTTGAAATCTGTGGGTTTTCCTTTTTAAATAACTAGCAGATATTTTTATCAGAATATCTTCAAATACAATCATTTGGTAAGGGAATAAATATTGAGTACTTACTGTGTGCCAAACACTATGTTATATAGTTTCAAATGGGCATGAGCATATTTTCTTATTCTTTTTTTTTTTTTT
>LNAC01000689.1:552037-576897 GCA_002007465.1 Ailurus styani | reverse complement strand
GATCATGACCTGAGCCGAAGGCAGCGGCTTTAACCCACTGAGCCACCCAGGCGCCCGATACATTGATTTTCTAGCCTGAATATCCAGCCAAGCCTTCTTCATCCTCAGAGTTATGACCACCCCCTAAGTCTGTAGGCTCCACAGAAGGGAAGATACACCTCCTTCTTTATATTTATGGGGACTCTTTCCCAGACTTTTCTTGGTTCCTGTCATGGGATTCAAGGAATGGATAGTAACTACCATTTAGGCAGTCAAATAGGAGGGGATCTAGCTTGGATGTGGCCAGCCCCCATATTTTCTATTATTTTGTTAATATTTGAGCCTCTGCCTTCTTTCTGTTTTGGATCCTTTGCTATGTATGAAGGGGGTGACAGCTGCTTATCAGCTTTGGGACCCTCTTTTCTCTTCACCCTTGTTTTCTGAAAACTCCAAAACATGGCTTATCTTCCACAGGTTCTCCTTTGTGCAGTCCTCTGTAAAGACCCATCCTGGGGTAAGTGGGTGGCTCAGCTGGTGAAGTGTCTGCCTTGGGCTCGGGTCATGCTCAGCGGGGAGTCTGCTCTTCCCTCCCCCAGCTCTTGTGCTCCCAAGGTCCCTTTGTCTCTCCCTCTCAAATAAATAAACAAAATCTTTACAAATAAATAAAGGTCTGATGATTCTTTGTATTCTAAGAAAAAACTTAACTTTTAAGGTCCGAGATCCTAATACCTGCAGCGACATGAATGAATCTCAAAAGCATTCTCCTCAGTGGAACAAGTCAGACTCACAAAGTCACATACTATATGATTCCATCAATGTGACCTCCTGAAAAAGGCAAAACCAGAGTGACAGAAAAGACATCGGTGGATGCCACAGACTGGGGCTGAGGGGAGAGCGTGATTACGAAGGGCAGTGTTTTAGGGAGATGGAACTGTTACTTACATATCTTGATTTTGGTGGAAGTTAAATGACTCAAAACTCACAGAAATATAGTTCATGTACAGTTTTAGTATAGAGTGAGTTTTACTATATATAAAAATCATACTTTTTATAAAAATGGAAAAAAATATTTTGCCCAGATATTTTTAAGGACCTACAAATACTTCACCACAGCCATAAAGGTATGATTTTTATCAAAGGGTCATCAATAACTTTTTGGGCGCCCACACTGAAGCACTGTATTGATATCTGTCTGTTTTGTAGGACTTCTGCAGTTTGTCTTAACTTCTAACATCTTCCATTATCTGCCTCTTTTATAGGCCTTCAACAATATGTCCTAATTAAAATTTTATTTGTTTCTTTTCTGGGGTGGAAAGGTCATTCCAGATAATACCCTCAGATTCTGGGAAACATTATTTCTATCGGAGGCTGAATGGCTTTTCCCCCAGACTACTGCAACAGAGCATATTGGGCATGTCTTTGACTTGTTCAGGCAAGCTTGGGGTAAATAGGGTTTTCTTGTACACCAAGACTTGCCACAGTCCATGCTTTAAGGAAGAGTGCTGGTATTTTTAGAACTCTCTAGAGTCTGAGTTAGGAATTTTGGAAACTACCTTCTACATATCTACCTTACACAAAATTCTCCAGGGATAGGGATTACAAACAAGAAATTAATATCATCGGNGGGCGCCTGGGTGGCTCAGTGGGTTAAAGCCGCTGCCTTCGGCTCAGGTCATGATCCCAGGGTCCTGGGATCGAGGCCCACATCGGGCTCTCTGCTCAGCGGGGAGCCTGCTTCCTCCTCTCTCCTCTCTCTCTGCCTGCCTCTCTGCCTACTTGTGATCTCTCTCTCTGTGTCAAATGAATAAATAAAATCTTTAAAAAAAAAAGAAATTAATATCATCATGTCTCCTCTCCTGCATAGTCTGCCAACTGATGAGGGAGCAGAAGGCAAGCTGAGGGCAAAGCACAAACTGTACCCCACAGTCCCCCCCACACCCACACTCCCAGGTGGAATGTACGGGACATTCCTCAAGCATTCCTGGCTGCCCTGAAGCTAAGGGAAGGAAAAACAAGTGGTTAACTTACAGACCTTATAGTCCTGTAGGACAGGAGCCTCCCTCAGTTCACAAACTTCTTAGTGATTTACAAGAAAAAAGCATTCTTATTGGTAGTCCAACTTCCAAAAGGAAACGCCCAACTGTCTTCCCGTTAATGCTTTGCTAGAGGAAAAAACAACTTCAACCTTAACTTGACAATGGCAAGACCTCCAATATCTTAGAGGTCCTCTTTAACATATGAAAATTATTTTATAAACCTCCCTTTAAGAAGAAAGAAAGAAAGAAAGAAAGAAAGAAAGAAAGAAAGAAAGAAAGGAAGGAAGGAAGGAAGGAAGGAAGGAAGGAAGAAAGAAAGAAAGAAAGAAAGAAAGAAAGAAAGAAAGAAAGAAAGAAAGAAAGAAAGAAAGAAAGAAAGAAAAAAAGAAAAGAAAAACCTCCCTTTTCCCTTACAGTCAACAGCCAAGTATATAATCAGCCATTCCTCTCCCCAGTACAGCTGCTCTTTCTGCCCACCGGTTCTGTCCCTGTGCTTCAGTAAAACCACCTTTTCACCCCAAAGACGTCTCAAGAATTTATTCTTAGCCATCCACTCCAGACCTCACCTACATTGAAAAACTCCATCACCAACCACTCTATATCTGCCTGGTTTGAAAGCATAGTGCAGAATCCAGGCTCGCCACACACCACCAGTGTCTGTCCCCTACATTAGCAGACACTTTTAAGTATCCACACCCATCCATGTGTTCTAGCCTGTCTGCAGCATCATAGCCACTGACTAAAAAATATCAAATACTTCCCATCTGGAAGCTTCAGCAGTCCTTCATACAAGTATGTGCAGGATGGAAATTTCATAAATATCCTGGGATAAGACCTTGGTAATGAAACTTACTCCCTTTGTGAATACAGGATACAAATACAGTCCCACTTGTTTATCTTTCCAAGTAAATTGCATTAGTCCCAGTCCTACTAATCAGGAAGTCTAGAATCTCCCCCTACAGGCTTCCTTCTGGCCCTGAATTTATAGTTAACTCAAGGCCTTAAACAGTTCAACTGTCTTACCTCCCCCAACTCCCAAGTATATCATCAGCCATTCCTCACAACCCCAGTGCAGCAGCTCTTTCTGCCCACGGGCCCTGGGCCTGTGCTTTAGAAAAATCACTTTTCTGCACCAAAGAGGTCTCAAGAACTCTTTCTTGGCTGTTGGCTCCAGACCTCACCAACATTCCAAAACGGCATCAAGACCATGAGGCTGAGACTAGAACTGAACCAACAATTCTCCAGGGTCTTCGGTTTGCTGACTACAGATCTTGGGACTAACGTAATTTCAAAGTGGTGATGAGGGATGAGTGCAAACGATATCTTGAGAGATGTTGCAACATGGGTGCAACTATAATATGATGACAATACCTTTGACTTATAATTCGCAGGAACGGCTAATACTACTGTGATTTGTTGCCTTCATTCAGAACTGAGTGAAGTAAATGCTAAATTTCAGTTGGGGGTTGGTAGAAACAAAGAAGTCATTTATCCCCCATACTGGTGAACACTGTTGGTAGTCTGCCTGATGCCCTCAGATCCTTTGTAGGAGTTCCATGTGCTAATCCAACAGCTTCTATTACCTTTTCTTTATCAGCTCTCAACCAAGACTTATTTCAACCAAGGCCTACCCTTGGGCTACTGCAATCCTTTGTCTGATCAGAAAGTTGGAAATGCATGGGTGTTTACATGCCAAAGGGCAAGCGGCTGGTGAGCATATATGAAAACTCAGTTTCCTACACTGGGATGAGACTGAGCTTGGGCATTTGCCTAAAATTACATCCTATCATTATTCTGCTTTTCCCTTATTCCTGGTTACTCCTTAGTAAACCACTTGTACATGAAGCCTCATTTCAGGGTTTGCTTCCAGAAAACTTGACTTAATACACCATCCAAGTTATAGAACCCTTTCTTCAAGAATCCCTGTTCTAGGGGAAGTGGTTGGAAAGAATTTGAATGTTGGTGCTTGAGGTTTAACTTTCTGCTCTGCAGCAAGTTATTATCAAGAGGGAGAAACACAGGCTACAATGGAGTTGGACTCAATTTAATCAGAGATTAGAGAGGATGAAGAAAGCCCAAAGATCATGAGCTTCAGAGGACTGGAAAATCCCACTGCTTCTAGAAGCCAAAATTAAAGAATTAGTAAAAGCCTTGAGTGACAAAGGCTTGGTGAGATTACTAAGTAAACAAAATAACAGCTGTGTGGCAATTAGATTAAGGATATTCCCTAGTCTGCCAAGCCTTCACGTAACCAACCATCTTTTAGGTGAAAGAGTACATCATGGGGTAAAGAAGCAAAGAAATAAGACAGCCTTTAGAACCGGACCTAGATATGATTGTCAGATTTAGCCAGTGAGGGATGCTTAGGTGGCTCAGTTGGTTAGGTGTCTGCCTTCCGCTTGGGTCATGATCCCAGGGTCCTGGGATGGAGTCCCACAGTAGGCTCCTTGCTCAGCAGGGAGGCTGCTTCTCCCTCTGCCTGCCCTCTCTCTTTCTGACAAATAAATAAAATCTTTTTTAAAAATTTAGCCAATAAAAATATGGAATGCCCAATTTTTTTTGTAGTAATCCTACATCTAGAAAATAACTTTGGGACTAGTTGCTAGCACTTAAGTCTTTCTGAAAGAAAATATGTCAGAAACATCCCAGTTCATTTTTTTTTTAAGATTTTATTTATTTATTTGTCTGAGAGAGAGGGAGAGAGAGCACAAACGGGGGGAAGGGAGAAGCAGGTTCCCCCCTGAGCAGGGAGCCCAATGTGGGACTCCATTCCAGGACCCTGGGATCATGACCTGAGCCAAAGATGGGCACTTTACCTACTGAGCCACCCAGGCATCCCAGAAACATCCAAATTTTTTTGAGGGCATGGCATTGGCAAAGAAACCAGGAGCCTAGTCTATAAAAGCTTTTGCATATGCAGGAAACTTTTTTTTTTAAAGATTTTATTTATTTATTTGACACAGAGAGAGACATCGGATCACAAGTAGGCAGAGAGGCAGGCAGAGAGAGAGAGGAGGAAGCAGGCTCCCCGCTGAGCAGAGAGCCTGATGCGGGCCTCGATCCCAGGACGCTGAGATCATGACCTGAGCCGAAGGCAGAGGCTTTAACCCACTGAGCCGCCCAGGCACCCACATATCCAGGAAACTTAAAAAAACAACCATCAAGCTATAATGAGCACCGGGTATTGTATGGAAGTGTTAAATCACTATATTGTATACCTGAAACTAATACTGCGTTATATCTTAACTAACTGGAATTTAAATAAAAACTTTAAAAAAAAAAAAAGAATAAACCTAAGCCTCCAAATTTGCATGGGCAGGAAGCACACTATGAAAAGTCCTCAAAGTTGACATGCTCTGCAACACCAACTTCACATGTGACCATGAAGGATAATGAAAAAAAAAGAACCTCTGAGAAGATGGAGCCAGGGGACCCAGAGGAAAATGGTAGCAGGAATTCTTCCCAAAAGGCAGGACATGGGGATGCCTGGGTGGCTCAATTGGTTAAGCAGCTGCCTTTGGCTCAGGTCCTGATTCTGGGATCGAATCCCGATTTGGGCTCCTTGCTCGGCAGGGAGCCTACTACTCCCTCTGCTTCTGCCTGCCACTCTGCCTGCTCGTGCTCTCTCTCTCTCTCTCTCTCTCTCTCTCTCTCTCTCTCTGACAAATAAATAAATAAATAGTCTTAAAAAAAAAAAAAGCAGGACATGATCTAATGAAGGACATTCCCCCATCCCAAGACAAAGGTCTTCACAAAGCCTGCCCAGCTGTTTTTCACAACTGCTAAGGACTAGCAACTGTGTCTCTCTCCTGTTCTTCCTTTCCCTAACTGGGATTTTTTCTTTGTTTCATTTTGGGGATTATGTCCTACCTCTACCACTGTATGTACGAGAGGGGAGATGGACAATTTAGAGGAAACATTTTTCCTANAGTTCTCGGGCGCCTGGGTGGCTCAGTGGGTTAAAGCCTCTGCCTTCAGCTCAGGTCATGATCTCAGGGTCCTGGGATCGAGGCCCGCATCAGGCTTTCTGCTCGGCACAGAGCCTGCTTCCTCCTTTCTCTCTGCCTGCTTGTGATTTCTCTCTCTCTGTGTCAAATAAATAAATAAAATCTTATTTTAAAAAAAGTGATTAGATCATAAGGAATTAGATCCAAATGTAATGGAGAAGACTGTGTCTCCCAGAGATCCTCGATTTCCAGCTTGGTGTGATGACTGAAAAAGACTTCAGATGTTTCTCTTGGTGGAGAAAGAGGATTCTACTCTATGTATGCTGAAAAGGATGAAATGGATATTTGATGACCAGAAAAATGGACCTACGGCAGAGACCTAATCTATATTCTCTTCTTCCTGGGCACATGGCCTAGCCTTCTTTGCAGGTAGGTGTGGCCATATGTCTGAGAAATATAGTGGCTTCTAGGCCTGGTCCATAAAGACTTCCCAGGAGTGACCCTTTATGTTTCTCCCCCTTTCAGATGACAAGAAGGTGATGATTCTCACAGCCACCTTGGGGACACACTAAAGATGGTATAACCAACATGAAGGAAGCTGGGCTCTTGAATCACCACTCAGATGAGAGCTGCCCAAGACAGCCACCTAACCATAAACACACACTTTGGACTGTTGGGGTGAATGACGATTATATCAAACCACTGAGATTTTGAGGACTCATCTAAGACAGTGGCTCTCAAAGGGTGGCTCCAGACCAGCAGCATCAGTATCACCTGGCACCTTGTTAAAAATCCAACTTTTCAAGAAAGAGAGAAAGAAAAAGGAAGAGAGAAAAAGAGAGAGAAAGAAAGAAAGAAAAAAAGAAAGAGAGAGGAAGAAAGAAAGAAAGAAAGAAATCCAAATTTTGAGGGACCCAGCAAGCCTTTCAGGCGATCCTGATGCACAGTGAAGTTGGACAACCATTGACCTAGGGAAACAGCTAGTATTAACTGAACTAATAAAACAGTTGAGTGCGGAGCCCCTGAAGTTGACCAGTCTGCTGTTCCTTTTGCTTCTCACTGATACAAGGTGATGTTATTGACCTCGGCTCTAAGTCTACTGAGAGAAGATACTGGTAGACTCCAGACCCTAGCTCAGCACAGGCCTTGGTAGAACCTTGAAGGACAATGATCCTTCTCACTTAGTAATAAGCTCATCTGAGGTTGTTTCTCTTGGTTTCTTTTGTTTGTTTTTGTTTTTTGATTTTTAAAATATTTTATTTATTTGACCGAGAGAAAGAGAGGGAGAGAGAGGAAGAGGGAGGGAGACAGAGCACAAGCATGGGGGAGTGGCAGAGGGAGAGGGAGAAGAAGGGAGCCCAATGTAGGACTCGATCCCAGGACCCTGGGATTATGACCTGAGCCAAAGGCAGATGCCCAACGATTGAGCCACCCAGGGACCCCTGAGCTTATTTTCCAAAGAGGTTCTATTGGCACCTGGTGTTATTGGATCCATCATCCCATAGACCAGACACCAAAGGAGCACTGGGTGAGCTGGGTTGGGATCATCGACCTATCTTGGTCTGTCTGGGACTTTCCTAGTTTGAGCACTGAAAGTTCCGCTTCTAGTCTCAGGCCACCTGGGATGTTTCGTCTCCTTAGTCAGTGTGGGTTGAAATGTTTATCACTTGTGACCCAGAGCCTTTTCTCTCACAAGGATGATCCACTGCTCAACAGGTTAAGCAACATTTTATTTTCAACTCCCAAACACAAGAATCCTAATTACACTATCTTTCCCAGATCATTGACCTACTCACCTTAGAAGCTGATGCCCTGATTGCCTCCTGGCGTCGCTGCACACCCCCTTTTATGCGTGTGTGATGAGGGGAGAAGGAGTCACTTTCAGGATTAATGGATAAAGCTGACCTGGGTAACTTTCTAGCACCTACTTCAGTAAAGGTTCAGAGGAGGCTCAGGGACCCAGATTTTCCAGCTGAACATTTCCTACATATTTAAGGTTGGTAGAGGATATGATATGTACCCCAACTTTATAATGCCAAGTAAAACGTTACCTTTGGTATGAATAATATGCAGTGACACTTCAGGAAAAGGAAAATAAAAGGATTTCTTCTTTCCTTAATTTCCTTAGCACTCATTCAGAACACTGGTTTTCAAAGGTGGGCCTGGGGTGCATCTCTAAAGTGGGGGATTTTTTTTTTTTTTAAATACAGACCTCCCCCTAGTAATTCCTGGGTGGGGGAGGGGTAGTGAGGTTTTGAGCTGTCCTGTTTCTTTCGGAAACTATCGTTTTAGAGCAGGGTTTCTCAGCTGTAGCAATACTGACATTTCAGGCCCAATCATTCTTTGTCGTGGGGGCTACCCTGTGTGTTGGGGGATGGTTAGCAGCATCCCTGGTCTCTACCCACTAGATGCCAACAGCACCATACCCCCAGTGATGAGAACTAAATGTGTCTCCAGGCATTTGCAGGCAGTGATGTAGTTTTGGAATACAGGTGGGGTTCAGTGGGGTGGAGTCCAGGGCGGACGGCCAAGAAAGAATTCTTGAGATGTCGTTGGTGCAAAATGATGGTTTATTAATGCACGGGGACAGGACCCATGGGCAGAAGGAACTGCCGCACCGGGGCTGTGAGGGGTGGCTGATTATATACTGGGGGGGAAGCGGGGAGGTATGGAAAAAGGGAGGTTTCAAAAGTACTTTCATATGCTAAAGATGACCTACAGGATAGTGGAGGCCTTGCCACTGTCAAGTTAAGGTTGCCCCCCCCCAAGGCATTAACATTAAGATAATTGGGAGCTGAGAGCTTCCTGGAAGAATGTCACACCTGTCCCACCCAGGAGTGGGGGATGGGGGGTTGCAGGGGGTCAACTTCTGCTTTGTCCTCAGCCAGTCCTGCTCCCTGGTCAGTAGGGTTGCCAGAAAAACCACAATATGTAGCATGTATGCAATACATGAGACATATTTATACTAAAAAACAATTCATTATTTACCTGAAATCCAAATTTAACTGGATATCCTATATTTTTATTTGGTAAATCTGGGAACCCTATCTGAGAAGAGTAGTGCTCCCCAGCTACAGATCACTACTTTATTTTTTTTTAAACTTTTGTTTTGGTTTGGTTTTTGTTTTACGATTTTATTTATTTATTTGACAGAGAGAGAGGGAGTGAGCCCAAGCAGGGGGAGCAGCAGAGGAAGAGGGAGAAGCTGGCTCTCCACTGAGCAGGGAACCAGACATGGGGCTCGATCCCAGAACCTTGAGATCATGACCTGAGTCAAAGGCAGATTCTTTTTTTTTTTTTAAGATTTTATTTATTCATTTGACACAGAGAGAGAGATTACAAGTAGGCAGAGAGGCAGGCAGAGAGAGAGGAGAGAGGAGGAAGCAGGCTCCCCGCTGAGCAGAGAGCCCGATGTGGGCCTCGATCCCAGGACCCTGAGATCATGACCTGAGCCGAAGGCAGAGGCTTTAACCCACTGAGCCACCCAGGCGCCCTCAAAGGCAGATTCTTAACCGACCGAGCCATCTAGGTGTCCCAAGATCAGTACTTTAGAACAAAACTGGAAATGGTTAGGAAAGCCATAGGTAAAAATAAAACCAAGTACAATTTAGTGTCACCTGCTAGAGGTACATTTTGACATGTACTTTAAGAAAGACACATTTTCCATATATACTTTAAATAAACAACCAGAGAGAAGTTGTTTGAATGATAGGGACTCAGAAATTTAAGTAGAGCTCCTGAAACAACATACAGATTCTGTGAAAGCAGGGATCTTTGTTTTGTTTACTGTTGTATCCCAGCTGACTTGAACAGTGCCTGGCACACAGTGATCAAACAATAAATATTTCTTGAAAGAGTGAATGAAAGCATCAGCAGTGTTAAGTGTGGGATAAAAATGTCCATATGACTGTTCATGTCCTGTAAATAATGGATACAGATACCCTTTCTCCAGGAAAAAGTTGATTCTGTGTCATGCCTAGATGTCCTAGAAACAGATAAAAAGGACCGTCACCTAAGTGAGAGGCGTGTGCAGAAGGGATAGCAACAAGAATGAAAACTGATCCAGTCCTGAAGGCTGCCTATCCTCTTTTTCTCTAAAACACAGAGAGTAATTTATTTTACTTTGATTTTAAGGAAAGTAAATTTAAATTTTACTTTGGGACTTTGGACTATTTTCATCAGCAAAGGGATGAATTCAGGCTGGTAAATGACAATTCAACCAACTGTGCCTCATTCCAAGCCTTCCTACTTTCCTGGAGTCCTTCCCCTTAGTGAGCAGTACAGAGCACTGACTAGGTCTTAGATCTTGCCTGCTTCAAGCTCATTGAAAAGTTGGGGCTGGTCCCAGAGCCAGCTTCAGATTTGGGGATCAAATGTACTTTAGTTTTTATTTTAAAGGTTTTATTTATTTATTTATTTATTTATTTATTTATTTAAGAGAGCCAGCGTGCATGAGCAGGGTGGAGGGGCAGAGGGAGAAGGAGAAGCAGGCTCCCTGCTAAACAGGGAGCCTGATGCATAGCTCCATCCCAGGACCCAGAGCTCAGTCCCAGTACCCTGGGATCATGACCTGATCTGAAGGCAGGTGCTTAACTGACTGAGCCACCCAGGTGCCCCCATCAACTGTACTTTATTTTTATTTTTTTTTTAAAGATTTTATTTATTTATTTGACAGAGAGAGAGTACAAGTAGGCAGAGAGGCAGGCAGAGAGAGAGAGGAGGAAGCAGGCTCCCTGCTGAGCAGGGAGCCCTATGCGGGCCTGGATCCCAGGACCCTGAGATCATGACCTGAGCCGAAGGCAGAGGCTTTAACCCACTGAGCCACCCAGGCGCCCTCAACTGTACTTTAAATAAGAATCTTAACGCTCAGGCTCATAGACAGTGACATGACATTTTACATTTACATTTTGGAAAGCAAATTCTAAAACGCATGCAAATGGAGTGGATTCATCCAGTGTTTGAAGATTAAGTGACCTCCCACACTATTTTATTCCTGCATTACGACTTTGTTATTCTAAGCATCCCTTTGCAGAAAAAAAAAATTATGCCCTTTGATGATGAGCACTTTACTTTGTAATGGCCTGGTAAGCATCATTACCCGCTGGTCAAGTCCATGGACTCTGGAGTCAAAGCAGCTGTGTTCCGATCCCAGCTGTGTTACTACTTACTAGGTGTATGACCTTTGGGCAAGTAATTTAATCTCTCTGGGCCTCCATTTCTTTACCACAAAAAGGGGAACAATAGTAGTACACACTCTACAGGACTGTTACGAGAATTAAACAAATTAATATTTGGGACACCTGGGTGGCTCAGTCTGTTAAGTATCTGCCTTCAGCTCAGGTCATGATCCCAGGGTTCTGGGATCGAGCCCTGCATCAGGCTCCCTGCTCAGCAGGGAGTCTGCTTCTCCCTCTCCCTCTGCCACTCTCCCTTCTTGTGCTCTATTACATGTTCTCTCTCTCTCTCTCTCTCTCTCTAATAAATAAATAGAATCTTNTTAAACAAATTAATATTTGGGACACCTGGGTGGCTCAGTCTGTTAAGTATCTGCCTTCAGCTCAGGTCATGATCCCAGGGTTCTGGGATCGAGCCCTGCATCAGGCTCCCTGCTCAGCAGGGAGTCTGCTTCTCCCTCTCCCTCTGCCACTCTCCCTTCTTGTGCTCTATTACATGTTCTCTCTCTCTCTCTCTCTCTAATAAATAAATAAAATCTTANCTCTCTCTCTAATAAATAAATAGAATCTTAAAAAAAAACCACAACAAACTAGTATTTGTAAAATACTTTGAACACTGCCTGGCACTAATAAACCCTACATAAATGCTTATTACATTACAAAGCTAAAAATTCAAATCACTACCATGAATTAAATACCCTTTTGTGGGCATTTTTAGAAGAAGAATAGAAAACCCTAAGTTCCAAATAGTTTAGATGTGTGAGAGCCTGGAGGAGGGGACGGATGCGGGAAGGTCAGGTCGGGAGTCACCCTGGTACCCAGGGCTACTCTCACACCCCGTGATTCTGTTCCGTGACCATCCCCCACTTGTAAAGGCATTTACAGCTAAAGAACTCAAAACATTGTTTATGCATAACAATTAAGTAGAAGGAGATTGTTAATAAAAATCATTCTTAAAAACATAATACTGGGGGGTGCCTGGGTGGCTCAGTGGGTTAAAGCCTCTGCCTTGGGCTCAGGTCATGATCTCAGGGTCCTGGGATCAAGCCCCGCATCAGGATTCCTGTTCAGCGGGGAGCCTGCTTCCTCCTCTCTCTCTGCCTGCCTCTCTGCCTACTTGTAATCTCTCTTTCTCTGTCAAATAAATAAATAAAATCTTAAAAAAAAAAAAACCAAAAACATAATACTGGGATGCCTAGGTGATTCTGGAGGTTAAGTGTCTGCCTTCGGCTCAGGTCATGGTCCCGGGGTCCCTGCTCAGTGGGGAGCCTGCTTCTCCCTCTCTTTCTGCTTCTCCCCCCACTTGTGCTCTCTCTCTCTGACAAATAGATAAATAAAATAAATAAAAAAACACCAAAAACCCCAAAACTTATAACACTTCCAATTACTGACAATGGGCACATAATTAATATAAAAGAAAAACACGTGGGGGCTGGGGTGCCTGGGTGGCTCAGTGGGTTGCCTGGCTGCCTTTGGCTCAGGTCATGGTCCCCGGGGTCATGGGATCAAGCCCCAGGTTGGGCTCCCTGGTCAGCGGGAAGTCTGCTTCTCTGCCTTCTTCCCGCTCCTACTCTCCCTCACTATCTCTGTCTCAAATAAGTACATAAAACATATTTTTTAAAAAATGTGTGCTTCCTCAGCCAATAGAAATGAAATAAACAAGTACTGACCCCTCCTTGTCCAAGTCTCCTCCTTTCCCCAAGGACCCTGGAAGTTACAAAGCAGATAGAACAGCAGAATTCAAGAACCTGAGAGCAACCAAAAAAGAAAAAGAGGAAGTGATATTTAAGGATATTTTTTTCCAAGAGGGACAATGTAGCGCAAAACAATCATCTGTCAGGTCTCCAGAGCCAGACAGCTCATTCACATCCGGGTTTTACCGCAGCTCAGAGGGCTGATCTTGGGCCACACGACCCGCAGGGACTCCAGAGTAAGAAGTGAGATGTCAGCCGTTCTGCATTACTTCACATTTCCTCACATTTTCACTTTCCCTTCTGGTGGCTGCCCCGGCTTTCCTTCTCTGGGGGAAAGTACCGCCACTTAATCCTTCCCTTTGCTTTCCAGAAATCCCAGGCTAAAGTAAGTGTTCCGGAGAAAAATAAAGCAGGAGTTCAGGGATGCAGAGAATTTGATCTCTCTGGGCTTCACTTTCCTTATCTGCCATGAGAACTCGATGCTGTAATCCATACAATCTCTGAGAACGGTGCCCAGCGCAGAATAAGAACAGTATGAATTTGTAGCATTATTACAGATGCAGGAGGCTCTTGTTTCCTCTGCCTGTGGAGGAGTTGGCCTCTTTGAGAACTCTGCCCGCCCCCCACGGCCATCAGGCTGGGCTTAAACTGGGTTTGCTATGAGCAAGGAGTCGACTTTGCTGTAAGTGTGACCATGGGTCTATCTGAAGGATTTTGTATATACCTACACTGGGCCTGTTAGTTTCCTAGGGCTGCTGAAACCAATTCTAGAGGCTCTGGGGGAGAATCTGTTCTGGCCTCTTCCATATTCTAGAGGCTGCCCGAATTCTTTGGCTTGTAGCCCCGAATTTTTCCAACTTCTGCTTCCATCATCACATCTCTGACTCTCCTGCCGCTCCCTTACAAGACCTTTGTGTTGATTTGGAGCTGATTTGGATAATCGAAGAAGATTTCCCCATCTCGGCACCCTTAATTTAATCAGACCTGCAAAATCCTCTTTACCTATTCACAGGTTCCAGAGACTATGGCATGTCCATCTTTGGGGAGAGGGGCATTATTTGCCTACCCTACTGGGCGAGGAGTTTATTCCAATGGTGGTGAACACACTTCTCTGAATCATACATGAAAATGTAGGCCATTTTCTCACTGATGCTCTTTTTCTAAAGAATAGGGGTGGGCAACCTACAGTGCCTTGGTTTTGAGAGAAAGAGGGAGGAAGAGGGAGGGTGAGAGATTGTAGGTCCCTTTTTCTGTCTTTTCAGAAGCTCCCACCCTTTCTTTTTTTTTTTTTTTAAAGATTTTATTTATTCATTTGACACAGAGAGAGAGATTACAAGTAGGCAGGCAGAGAGAGGAGGAAGCAGGCTCCCTGCTGAGCAGAGAGCCCGATGCGGGCCTCGATCCCAGGACCCTGGGATCATGACCTGAGCCGAAGGCAGCGGCTTTAACCCACTGAGCCACCCAGGTGCCCAACTCCCACCCTTTCTTGATCCCTTCTCTCCTCCTGAACCACTCCTAACAGCCGTCTCCCTTCGGCGTCCTTTTTTTTTTTTTTAAGATTTTATTTTATTTTACTTATTCATTTAAGAGAGAGAGTGCACACGTGCCTGTGTAAGAGAGAGTGGGAGGGGCAGAGGGAGAGGGAGGTGCAGACTCCCCACTGAGCATGTGAGCATGGAGCCCAAATGTGGGCTCTATGCCAGGACCCTGAGATCATAACCTGAGCAGAAGGCAGATGCTTAACTGACTAAGCGCCCCAGGTGCCCCTTTATGACTTTATTTTTAAGTAATCTCTATACCTAATGTGGGCCTCGAACTCATGACCCCAAGATCAAGCATCTCAAGCTCTTTCAACTGAGCCAGCCAGAAGCCCTCCCCTGAGCCTTCTTATTTAGGCTCATTTTAGTCTATTTCTCAATCCATTTAACTGAGGAGTATAACAAGGACACATTACCCAGCAATAAAAAAGGTCCTTTTAAAAAGGCACAGAAGTGGGGAAAACGAGTAGGTCACTACTTAACCTGGTTTATTTTTGTTCTGTCACTTTATTATCCTCACATTCCCACTTCGTTATCCAGGTCAAGTGTGCCAGATGTTTGGAGAACCAGATGAAGTGAGTTCTTTCTTTTTTTTTAAAAAGACTTTACTTATTTGTGTGTGTGAGAGAGAGAGAGCACAAGCAGGCAGTGTGGCAGGCAGAGGCAGAGGGGGGAAACAGACTTCCTGCTGAGTAAGGAGCCCGACGCAGGACTCGATCCCAGGACCCTGGGATCATGACCTGAGTTGAAGGCAGCTGCTTAACCGGCTGAGCCACCCAGGCGCCCCAGAAGTGAGTTTATTTTTGTGCTGTTTAGAATTCTGTGGCATTTGTGAGACTCTTTGATCTACATTGAAAAGAGAAAAAGGTTATTTCTTCAAACAGGGACTGCTCGGGAATAGTCCTCCGTAGCAACAAGCTACAGGTTTCCTCTATCCAAGGAGGACACCTAGAGGCTACTTGTGATGTGGTACCTGTCCTGAAATGCTTTCCAAATTGTTTTCCTCATGGATCCTGTCATAAATCGTAGATCCAATAAGCCCGGATAGAATAAACATTAATGTATAACTAATCGTATAGGGGAGGAAACAGACCTACAGAAGTTATATTCACTTTCTAGGAACAGAAGTACATCACAAATACGGAAGAACTTTTTTTTTTTTAAGTGGGCTCTAAGCCCAACATGCAGGGTTTGAACTCACCACCCTGAGATCAAGACCTGAGCTGAGATCAGGAGTCAGAAGTTTAACTGACTGAACCACCCAGGTGCCCCAAGAATAACTTTTAAATGTAGTAGGTGGGGTGGAACAATTATGAAGGGGATGTTTTGGGGACAGCTGGGGAGCTTTGAGTGTTCACTAAATGTTGGTTGATGGGATTGAGTTCGTGTTGATTTTCTTAGGTGTAGTTAGGGCATTGTGTTTGTGTTGGGGAATGTTTCTGTTCTCAGGAGATTCAGGATAACCTATTTAAGGCTAATGTAGGAGGATGTGGGCAACCTACTTTCAGCTGTTTTGGCAAAAGGAAAGTGTGTGTACACATATGGAGAGAGAAGGAGCAGGAATGGTAAGGTGTTAGTAGCTGGTGAATCTAGGTGGGGAGGGAGATTTTGTTCAAAATAAACAAATTAGAATGTGAAAGCATTGAACTAAGTCATTTACAATGTTAACTGAATTTTTTTTTTAAAGATTTTATTAGAGAGAAAGAGAGAGTGTGTGCGCACAAGGAGGGGGAGGGGTAGAGGAAGAAGCCAGCTCACTACCAAGCAACTTCAGGCTCAGTCCCAGGACCCTGAGATCATGACCTGAGTTGAAGTCAGATGCTTGACTGACTGAGCCACCCAGATGCCCCTCAAGGTGAACTGAATTTGTATCTCAATGGTTGTGACATTTCTTGTGCTGTGATGTTCCTACACTGAAATTTCACTTTATCTCTTACATTCCCACCGTATTGTAATCACTCCATGATTATTTGCTGCCCTTTGTATTTCTCATAGGGCACACAGAAAACACAATTATTTGCTGATGCCAGGTTAAAAAACATGATAGAAAGTTTCACAGCTCCCTGCTTATGCCATGATCTCACGGGCCTTAGTTTGGGCCTGAAGGATGTTCCCTTGTGCCCTTTCCCCAACCCCCAGCTTCCCCTGGCTGACTCATATTCATCCTCCAGTTTCCCATCCTAGGGGAGGCCTTCCTTGACCTGCCTCTGTGCTCTTAGATCATTTCCCCTGCCTTCATCCTTCCCACACAGTGTATTACAATGTCTGTTATCTCAAGTGAGTACCCCATTAAACTGTATTGTTTTCTTGAGAAGGGAATTTTGTTCACCTTTTTACAGCTGTAACCTTAGTCCTTGACACAATCTCTGGCACATAGTAAGAACTTAATAAATATTTAGTGAATGAATGCCCAGTATAGGGTGACCAACTTTTTAGAGAGCCAAACTGGAATATGAGCCATACTGTACTCCCTCTTTCCCTGGGTGTGTGTGTGTGTGTGTGTGTGTGTGTGTGTGTGTGTTTAAAAATTATACACATATGTGCTATTCACTTGATAGAAAATAATAAAAATAGGTGTTTATTTTATATCAAAGGATTTTTGTTAAAATTGCGGTAAAATAATTTCTTAGAAAGAAGTTATAATTTTGTAATACTAACTCTTTCTCCTCAGGAAGAATTCTCTATTTATTAGTTAATCTTTATTTTTTTTCATTTTTTAAAAAGATTTTATCTATCTATCTATCTATCTATCTATCTATCTATCTATCTATCTATCTATCTATTTATTTATTTGACAGAGAGAGATACAGCGAGATAGGAAACACAAGCAGGGGGAGTGGGAGAGGGAGAAGCAGTCTTCCAGCTGAGCAGGGAGCCCGATGTGGGGTTTAATCCAAGGACCCTGGGATCATGACTTGAGCCGAAGGCAGATACTTAAAAACTGAGTCGCCCAGGCACCCCTCATTTTTAAAATTTATATATTTTTTTAAAGATTTTATTTATTTATTTGTCAGAGGGAGAGAGAGCACAAGCAGGGGGAGCAGCTGGCAGAGGGAGAAGCAGGCTCCCCACTGGGCAGAGAGCCCCATGCAGGACTCAATCCCAGGATCCTGAGATCATGACCTAGGCCAAAGGTAGAGGCTTAACCAACTGAGCCACCCAGGTATCCCTCTTTTCATTTTTTTTTTTTAAAGCAAGCTCTATGCCTAATGTGGGGCTTAACCTCATTACCCCAAGATCAAGAGTCCCATGCTCTACCGACTGAGCCACTAGGCACTCCTTTGTATTCTTAATTATAGTTTTCTACTTATTTCCCACTTAATATATTTCTGATCAACTTATTTCATATACATATACATGTATGTGTATGTACATATTTCTTTCTTTATCTGCAATTCTATTTCGAACTTGTTATCACTCCTGTAGAAGCAAGCTGCTAAGTTTGTGTACACTTACTTGTATGTAAGCCATTTTAACTTGCTGCATCAATTCTAAAACTTTAATTGAGCACCTTAGATTTTCTAAATTTACAATCAGAGATACAAATAATCAGTTTCTCAATAGTTATGGCATTCCATTTTCCTATGACATTACCAAGAAGAATGGTCTTCAAACTGACAAACACAGACCTTTGGGGTACAGGTAGGAAAGCTTTATCAGTCTCTAGATCTCCAGCTTATGTAGTTCTTTTTCCTAAAGTGGATGATCACGAATTTCTCTTTCTCATGCTTTGAAAGGTACTTTTTGGTATTGATAGGATTGTAGTTAAACTTTCCAGTGGCATATATATTCAAGTTATCTAACCCATCTCCTTTTATAGTGCAAGAAACCAACTCTTAGTGAAACTAACACCTGAAGGTCTTACAGTTCCACATCACCCTCCTTTTATTTGGTGGAGGATATATGCCAGTTATGCATAATTTTTTCCAGCTTTGTTGCGATATAACTAACAAATAAAAATTATATCTATTTAAGGCATACAACATGATGGGTGTTTTAAAAGTTTTATTTATTTATTTAGAGAGAGCACGCATATGAGTGTACATGAGTGGGGGTGGGGGCAGAGGCAGAAGGAGAGGGAAAGAGTAGACGCTGAGTTGAGCTCTGAGCCTGATGTGGGGCTCGATCTCACAACCGTGAGATCATGACCTGAGCCGAAACCAAGAGTTAGATGCTTAACCAACTGCGCCACGCAGATGACCTACAACATGATGTTTTGACATACATATACATTATAAAACATTTATAAAACTATCATAAAATAGTTAACACAATCAAGGTAATTAACATGTTGGAAAATTTTAAATGATTCTAATCCGTAATTGTATCAGGAAAATAAAATGGTGGGGTACCTGGGTGGCTCAGCCAGTAAACGCCCAGTTCTTAGTTTTGGGGCTCAGGTGATGATCTCTAGGTCATAAGATCAAGTCCTATGATAGGTTCCTTGCTGGGGATGGAGCCTGCTTAAGATTCTCTCTTCCTCTCCTTCTGCCCCTCCCCACCCAAAAAGAAAAGAAAATGAATTATTAGCATTCAGTAGTCCCCTTTTCTTGGCTGTGTAACTCACCAACTTTTTAGGATGATAGCACTTATTTCCTTATAATTGTCTTCATTTTATCTTATATTTAAGTATGAAATTTCTATATATTAATGTATGTTATTATGCTGGTTGTATTAATTAAGGGAATGATTAAATTTGAACTTGAGAAATCAAAGTCGGATTCCAAATCAGTTACAGTTTTAATAGTGAAATTGACAGTCTTGTTTAACTTGGCTATCCTTTGCTGGTGATTTTTCTGTTCTGAAGCAGTTTTATCCCCCAAAATAAGTTTTTTGTTTGTTTTTTTCTACTGTGTGATTTTTTTGTTGTTGTTGCAACTTAAACATAACAGTGAACAACTCAGGGTAGTTAATTTATCTTTTTTTTTTTTTAAGGCTCCTTATGCCCTAGTTAAAAATCAACAGTTTTGGAGAAACAGCATACAAATCTCTATTTTACTAAAATCCATTTCTCCATTCTCATCCTCAATGTATTTGCAAAGTAGAGGAGGCCATTCTTCTCGTCCCACACTTTGAAAATAAGGCGTTATAGTGGGCCAACATTTTTTCTATGGCAGACAACAATGATAGCCATCTTGAAGGCATATGTTTCAAAGATACTACCTCTCTACATTTCTATAAAGTTAAATATCTCGTTAAGTGCTTCTGCATGTTTTAAGGAAACTTAAAAGTCACCAAATATTTTTTGTAAAAGTCTCAGTAACACAGGTAAATAAACCACTTCTTTAAAAGCGGTGTTGTGTACAAGGTACGCAATGCAGGATATTTAGCAGGTGAACTTCTTTTCATTTTCCTCTGTAAGACTTTTATAAACTGAATGGAATTTGTCAGCATGTACATTTACACTGTCTGCTGAATATGCAGTGTCGTTTGCATTTAGATATAAACAACCTTTTATGTATTATGCTGCTTCAATAAAATCTTCAGCCAAGTCAGGAAGATCTTTTGAAACTCCTTTTTAAAGACCAAAATGCTGGGCACCTGGGTGGCTCAGTGGGTAAAAGCCTCTGCCTTTAGCTCAGGTCATGATCTCAGGGTCCTGGGATCAAGGCTACATCAGCTTCTGCTCAGCGGGGAGCCAGCTTCCTCCTCTCTCTCCCTGCTTCTCAGCCTACTTGTGATCTCTCTCTCTCTCTCTGTCAAATAAATAAATTAAACATAAATAAATAAATAAAATCTTTAAAGATCAAAATGCCTAGGGGCTAGGGAGAACATTATTGTTCCTGTGATTCAAGGCATACCTTGGTACACTGCAGAAAGCGTGATTGTCGGTAGGGCCTGTCAGAATCAGCTCTACATTCTAAGGGGCCAAATATCTGTTATCAAAAATTTCCCTTTGGTTTGTCAATAAGACATTTTCTTTTTAAGATTTTATTTATTTATCTGAGAGAGAGAGAGAGATAACAAGGTGGCGGGGGTGGGGAGGTTGGTGAAGGAAAAGCAGGCTCCCCTCTGAGCAGTGAGCCCAACCTGGGGCTTGATTCCAAGACCCTGGGGTCATGATCTGAGCTAAAGGTAGACGCTTAACCAACTGAGACACCCAGGCACCCCAACAAGACATTTTAGTTGCAACCTCTGAATTAGAAATATAACTTTAGTTTCATAAAACAATCAAGGAAAGATACAATAATGCATGTTCAACCAAGTTAGTTTGGAGCACTCAAGTTAATTAAATAGCAACTATTTACACGAGTAATGGTGTCTTTTGAGGCGATGAAAACCTTTTATTGTTATAGAAGTACTTGCCTTTCTTATTCTGAATTTGTGAGATTGTCAAAGTCAGTACTTTGCTCTTTGCCTTGTTCAATTCCCAATTCTTTTCTGCAGATTGTGCAGTACGCCCTATTTTGGTTCTTTACCTTCTTAATCCTATGATTTGGGCCCTCCTACCCACCTCTCATTAAAATAATACAGTTGGGAGCTTTCTTTTTCAGTAATGTGTAGGTCTTGCTGGTGTAGGTACTGTAATTATTTTTCATTATCTCAATTCTTAGAAAGTATGGTCACAACACAGTGTAAACTATTAAAGGGGCACCATGTTGATACGAAGCATAATAGTTAATGCACAGGCAAAACCCAAACCAGATTGTTACAGAAAGCATTTAAATTTGCCATTTAAAGATCTTTTTATTTATTTATTTGACAGAGAGAAAGATCACAAGTAGGCAGAGAGGCAGGCAGAGAGAGAGGGAAAAGCAGACCCCTCTCTGAGCAGAGAGCAAGATGCAGAACTTGATCCTAGGACCCTGAGATCATGACCTGAGCTGAAGGCAGAGGCTTAACCCACTGAGCCACCCAGGTGCCCTAAATCTGCCATTTAAACTGCAACACAAGTGGTAAGGCAACAATGGATGATCTGTGACTGTGAATGCCTAATCAAGGTTGTCAACATCAGCCTCAGGGGAAAAACAGCAACGAGAGACTACAGAAGGTGGATAATTTGTGTCCAAGCCAGTAGGCACTGAATGCTTTCTGCCTCTATTTTTGTGGGCTGCCACATGGCTTCTGCACCTTTCCTCAGACCTACTACAGGAGTGGGGAACAACTGGCACTTTTCATGTCTCATGAGGGGTTTCCAAGTAAGTGGGATTTTCAATGCTAGAACTGGGACAATCCCCAGCGAACTAGGAAGCTTGATTACTCTAGCATGGGCAGCAATCCCTAGAATATAAGAGACATGGCGATGAGACTAGCGATGAGAAATTTTCAGAAATATGTCCCTTTGAGATTCTAATTCCAGTCCTTTTTTTGTTTTTTAAAGATTTTATTTATTTCTTTGACACAGAGAGAGAGAGATCACAAGTAATTGGAGAGGCAGGCAGAGAGAGAGGAGGAAGCAGGCTCCCTGCTCAGCAGGGAGCCCGATGCGGGGCTCGATCCCAGGTCCCTGAGATCATGACCTGAGCCAAAGGCAGGGGCTTTAACCCACTGAGCCACCCAGGCGCCCCTCTAATCCCAGTCCTTGACCAAAAGCTAATTAATAGATCATTTGTCAGGATACACACACATACACACACACACACAGTAACCACCACAGACATGAGGGATAGAAACAGAAAAATGTTTACCTTTAGCCCAGAATGTTGACCTATAGCCTATATAACATAGTTTCATTAAAGATCAAATATATGCTGGTTCCTACTTTCTTTTTTAAAAATTTACTTTGTTTTTTGAGTAGTCTCTACACCCAGGATGGGGCTTGAACTGATACCCCCAAGATCAAGCACTGCATGCTCTTCCTACTGAGCCAGCCAGGCACCCCTGGTTGGTGTATGTGTGTATATGTATGTCTATATACATGATCCCAGTATACATACATATATGTATATATATATATTATTTTTTTAAAGATTTTATTTATTTATTTGTCAGAGAGAGAGAGAGAGAGAGAGAGAGAGAGAGAGAGAGAGAGAGAGAGAGAGGAGAGCACAAGCAGGGGGAAGGGTATGCAGAGGAGAAGCAGTCTCCCCACCGAGCAAGGCGTGAGAGGATTCGGGACTCGATCCCAGGTCTCTGGGATCATGACCTGAGCCAAAGGCAGACAGATGATTAACTGACGGTGAAGCAACCAGGCATCCCTGGTTGCTACATTCTTAATGGGTCTCATGACTGCCTGTATACCTCACTGATATATTAACTGATAGTTAATATCCAACTGAATGATAAGCACCAGAGAAATCATATTTTTTAAAGATTTTATTTATTTATTTGTCAGAGAGAGACAAAGCAAGAGGGAACAGAAGCAGGGGGAGTGTGAGAGGGCGAAGGAGTTTTTCCACCACTCGGAGAGCCCGATAGGGGGGCTCGATCCCGTGGGACCATGACCTAAGCCAAAGGCAGAGGCCCAACGACTGAGTCACCCAGGAGCCACAAATGTGTCACCATTTTTAAAAAAGCAACAGTGAGGGTGGCTGGGTGGCTCAAGCAGTTACGTGTCTGCCTTTGGCTCAGGTCATGATCCCAGGATTGGATTAAGCCCTGTGCAGTGGGCTCCGTGCTCAGTGGGGAGCCTACTTCTCCCTCTGCTTGTGTTCTCTCTGTGTCAAATAAATAAATAAATAAATTTTTAAAAAGATGGTGTAATTCTGTGTGTAAAAATCTTGAAAAAAATTAAAAAATAAAAGAAACATTGAGATCATACTGTGTGTATATGGTTTTTGAGTTTTGTTTTACTTTACTCCATAGTAAAAAAAAGTATTTTACATTACAATCCAGTTATATACACACATATGTGCATACGTGTGACTGTACACTCTCTTAGGGTCACATATGGGTTGTGTATTCCCAACCCAGACAGGAAGGGCATTTTCTAACAAACAAACGAAACACGTTTTCATCTGTATTTCTCTATTTTACCTGGAACCCGGAGGGAACAGGAAGTTCTAAAGGGATTAGGTCAATGTGCTTAGAAAGCCAAGGGGAGAGCTAGAGGCGACTCAGTCAAGGTCTCAGTTAGTTATATAGGAAGCTAGGACTGAAGCCACTCAGGGTCCAGGGCGTCCTGCTAGAATCCAAGCAGACATCTTTTTCTCACTGTTGACATTTTTACCTTCCTGGGCGCAGTGAGTGGGTTTTGTTTCAATTCTACTTGCTACCAAAAAAAAAAAAAAAAGGTCTGTGATGAAAAAGGTGATTAGAACTGTAAGACTGGAGGTTAGCCTTTAGCTTTGAGGGGCAGATGAAGAGAGCTAACGTTGAAAATGTTGCATATGATGTTTTTGAATGTGCTGATCACTGGGGCTGATAAGCTGTGACTTCGATCCCAGCCTGGACATCTTGAATTCTGAGCCAGTGTGCAGAGCTCTTATTAGCTCTGAACTCCATACTCTCCAAACTCCTATTTCCTTCCCTATCCAACGGAATAATCCCTGCCTCCCATCCATTTACTGGAAATTTAAGGAAGTGGTGTTTTCTGTTTTTTTAAAGATTATTTATTTATTTATTTATTTGACAGAGAGATTACAAGTAGGCAGAGAGGCAGGCAGAGAGAGAGAGGAGGAAGCAGGCTTATTATTTATTTATTTATTTATTTGACAGATCCATCCCAGGACCCTGAGATCATGACCTGAGCTGAAGGCAGAGGCTTTAACCCACTGAGCCACCCAGGCGCCCCAGGAAGTGGTGTTTTTACTAGCAGCCCGCCACACGGATGACAGGTGACAAGGGGTTATGGCTGGCTGAACTCGCATTCGGACCCACTTAGCCTTCTCTTCATTTTGAAATAGACTTCATGTGCTGAAAGTCAAATTTAGAAACCCCTTCCCTCTCTGAAATTTTGAAGTCAAAGATTCCAACGTTTCTCCTTTTTTTTTTTTTTTTTTTTGGTCAGTGGCTTCACCATTCTGACTGGTGGGGGATAGAGGCTGGCACTTCCCGGGACCCCTCACTACAGACTAGGCAGGTGGCGGTGGCATTAATGGTGGCAGGGAAGGAACGAGGACGGGGCGGGGATGGGAAGAGAGTCGACAGTCTGAGAAGTCTGGTGTGGCCCCTCGCGGTGGGGCCGGGAGGGGACGACGGACGTCCAGCCCACCACACGCAGGAACCTGGGGGAGGTCAAGCGCGAGGCCCTGGGCAGCAGGAACAGAAGGAGAGGACTGATGCCCAGGCGCTTGTCAGGCGGACAGGGCTGAGTGCAGGGGCCCTCAGCAAAGGCCAGGGAATAACTAGAGTCTGGGATCTGGCGGGACAAGGAGGAGGCCAGAGGGACAGAAGAGAACTGCTGGAGAGGCCCCCACCCCGGCCGGCGCCCCCACCGCAGAGAGCCACCGGCCGGGCTCCGAGCAGCGGCAGGGGGACGGAGAAGGCCTTTAACGTGGCAGTGGCAGTGGCAGAGGAGAGCGCGCACGTGGCAGAGGCCCGAGCAGCCGCCGGGGCGCCCACGGAGGGTCCCGTGCGCTAGTGCCGGGAAGGCCCCGAGGCGGCCCGGCTC
>LNAC01000689.1:522638-534556 GCA_002007465.1 Ailurus styani | reverse complement strand
TCCCCCCACCCCCCCCGCAGGAAGAAGACGGAGAAGAGTCTGAGCTACTACAGGAGCCTGCGGGCAAAGACGGGCCAGTGGACCCTGATCAACCCCAGGCCCTGCGGCCAGTTCTGCTGCTGCGAAGTGCCGGGCTGCGAGTGGGTGAGGGCCCGGCCCCGGCAGGGTGCGCCATGCGGTCCCGACCCCCACGCTGGCCGCCTGGTCACTGGGGGGTGTGTCCGCCGGCAGGAGGACGCCATCGCTTACTACACGCGCCTGAAGGACAGGCTGACCGAGAGGATCGCGGAGGAGGAGCGCCGGGTCCAGGAGCGGCCGCTGGGGATGGCCTTTGTCACCTTCCAGGAGAAGTCCATGGCCACCTAGTGAGTGGGACCCTTCCCTGGGCGACTCCTGGTCCCCCTCCAGGTGACTTGCTGTCCCCGTTGGATGCAGGTGGTCCCGTGCAACCCATCCCTCGGAGTTGCCGGTGGCATGTCCGTCTCCTTCCCTGGGTGTGGCTGGGGACGCCTCACTCCCTCGGTCATCCCAGCCCGTGTCTGTGTGACAGTTGGGTGGGGGTGATTCTTCTCAGCCCCTCTCGGCTTGAGGCGGGTTCACGCTCCTGCTGGGCTCTCACCAGCTGCTGCAGGGAGCCTGTTGCCTCTGTCCAGCGTTCCGCCCGGTGGGACAGATGCCGCCCTCCTTCAGAAGTCCACTCTGGACCACAGATCTTCTTCCGTGCCTGGGCTGCCCATCCCCACACAGATGCACACACACCCCCGGGCACTCAGGGACCCCCTGTTGCAGAGCCAAGGCCTGGGGAGGGTTGCAGGGTGCAGGCTGGCATGGGGGCTAGCTCCCAGAGCAGTCCTGTGCCTGGGGTCGCGAGAGCGCTGGCGACAGCAGGTGGCCACACAGATGCCCCTTCCCCTGCCTCCTCTGCGGGTAGCACAGCCCGGGCGTGGACCCTGCCTCGAGGCTAGAGCCAGGAGGGGGCCTGTGGAAAGAGGGTATTCTGAGGTAGGAGCGGAGGCCACAGAGGTGGGCGAGGGGTGAGGCGGCTGTCCTGGGGAGGGCGTCAGAATGGGAAGGAGTGGGGGGAGGGCCAGTGAGACCCTGGCCTGCCTGCAGGATGTGCCCACAGCGGGCCGGCGTGCAGGGTGGGTGGAGGGGGTGGCCCGGGAGCAGCCATGGGTCGAGGCTGTGCAGCAGTGTGGGAGCCAGAGTCAGACGGATGGGGTGCACAGCTAAGTGGTGGAGCCTCCGTTTCCCTATCTGTAAAGCAGAAGTCCTCCCTGGCTTGCTGGCTTGTTCTGGGGATTAGAATCCTCCCCGGAGGGTGCCAGGCATGGCTTTTCTTAGCATCACCTGTAATCTAATAAAGCCAAGGTCCTAGGCCCTGGGGGCCCCGCTCTCGCTGGGTCCCATCTGCCATGTGTGCATGTGGTCCCCTGGGCGTCCGGACAGACCCTGGCCATGTCTGCTTTTCCTGGCAGCATCCTGAAAGACTTCAATGCCTGCAAGTGTCAGAGCCTGCGGTGCAAAGGGGAGCCCCAGCCGTCCTCCTGCAGCGGGGAGCTGTGCACCTCCAAGTGGACAGTGGCCTTTGCCACTTACCCCGAGGACATCTGCTGGTGAGCCCCCCGGGCTGGCAGGGGGTGGCCAGAGGCTGCAGTGCCTGCTGGGGCTGCCCGGTCACCCGGAAGCCCAGGCGGGAGCTGGTGTTCAGGGAGGCCCGCACGCGGCCCCTGCTGCTCTCTGGGCCAGGGCTGGGGGGCGTGCCTGGTGTGTGTGTGGGGGGATCCACACCGCGGGCTTCACTCCACTGAATCCAAACTATCCAAAATAGTATCATTCCACACGTTATCTGTTATTTTTCAGTTGAGATGTTTCTCTTTTTCATGCTTAGTGTCTTTGAAATGCAGCAGGTACGTTACTTGGTTGGACTGGGCCCTGCAAGGCTCAGCAGCAGGGCTTGGCTCCTGGCTCTTGTAAACACCCCCCTGGTACCCTGTGCAGAGGCGCAGCACTGTTGGCCTCAGTCCCCTCCGAGTGACCTTTGGGTGCTCATCCCCACTAGCCTCTGGCGGTTCTGCTCCTCGCGTCACAGGGCTTAGAACCTCGGGGTGGTTTGTCTGTTCTTGGTGGGGGGAGGAGCCCGGGCCCCACTGTCCCGTGCCTCCCCCTCCCCTCACTCAGCCCCTGGCCCCACATGGGAGGACGTGTCGCTAGTCACCAGGGCTGCAGACGTGGCCGAGCAGTCCTGGGCTGAAGCCTCGTTTTTCCAACCTGGGTGCTCACGGCACCTCTTTGGGGGGTTCTGACCCCCACGCTGTGGCCGGGGAGCCGTGCGAGCTTCAAGGGAGCCCAGATTTGACATGGCTGAAGCTGAGGGTCAGCACAGAGCGCTTGCCTGTCCCCCTGAGGTCGAAACGAGCCCCTTGCCGGAGCCCTGTGCCTGGTGTCTTGCCGTGTCTAAATTTGACCCGCTGACCCACCTTCCCCGGGGTGCTGCTGCTGTGGGGGGCAGCCAGAGCCCAGGAGATAAGCCTCCGGGGTTCCCCCTGCAGGAAGAACCTCTCCATCCAGGGCTTCCGCTGGTGGTTCCAGTGGCTGGGCATCAACTTCACGCTCTTCATGGGGCTGTTTTTCCTGACCACGCCCTCCATCATCCTGTCCACCATAGACAAGTTCAATGTCACCAAACCCATCCATGAGCTGAACGTGAGTGACCGTGCTGCGAGGCGGGCAATGAGAAGGCATGGTGGGTGGGAGGGGAGCCGAGGGAGGGCCCCGAGTCGGGAGCAGTGTCTCTGAGCAGGGGTGAGGCCAGAGGTGCGAGCACAGAAGAAGCTCCTGCGGGGCCTCTGCTGGGGCTGTCCTCACCTCCGCGTCATGCTCCAGGCTCTCCGACGGCCCCGTGGACACAGCTCAGCTCCCCCGCATGCCCCCCAGGCCAGACAGGTGGCTGGCACCTGACCTGGGGGAGCGCTGGGGGGGTTCAGAGGGGGCTGGGGGCGGGTAGAAAGGAGTGACAAATGCTTCACAGATTGGGGCGGCAGGGTGCGATGGCCTCTTACGTGTTCTGGCATCTGATAACCTTGTTAAAAGCCATTGATTCTAGATAGGAAATGGATGATTTTTTAAAATCTGAGATAAATCGAGAATAGCTAAACACTTCCTAAATTGGCATCTGCTTAAAAAGGCATTGGTTTCCCATAATTAGCTCTGCTGAAATATCACCCTAAATCATTTTTCTTTTTCCCAATCCCTCTTGGGGTTCAGTGAATCACACTCTGGGAAAGCACGTGGGGCTGGGGGCCCTGAGGCCCTGGTCCTCGCTGTGCCGTCGCTGGCTGGTGAACTCTGAGCCTTGGATTTTCATCCAATGGCTGGAGTGAAAGCACCCACCTTAGCACCTTCACGGGCTGCGGGGCTGGACCCCGTGAGCTAATGTGTGCTCGGAACTCTCTTACCTGATGTGGTATTAGAATAAAAAAAATACATAGTGTACACTAAGCAGTTTTGCTTAGAATTAAAGCTGGTAATTTGCCGATCTTGGTACGTGTGGCCGAGGCCTGTTCTTTGGAGGTGGGTTGGCTGAGCGGAGGCCCCTTTTCTGTTCCCATAAACCAGTTTGGTTTTCTTACAGTAAAATAGGGATCTGCAGACAATGGCCACCATCCTAAGGACAGACCCCTCCCGGATCTCTGGTCCTTGACTGTTCTGTAGTTAGTTTCATCTAATTCAGTAACATTTTTTTTTTAATTCAGTAGTTTTTCTTTTAGAGATTTATTTACTTATTTGAGAGAGAGAGGCAGCAGGGGAGGGGCAGAGGGGAGAGAGAGTCTCCAGCAGACTGTCTATTGAGTGTGGAGCCCGACTCAGGGCTCGATCCCGTGACCCAGCGATCATGACCTGAGCCGAAGCCAGGAGTTGGACACTCAAGCGACGAGCCACCCAGAGGCCCCTCATTCAATAGCCTTTTCTAGAAATTGGCCTTTATTGAGTCTTTCTGAAGTATGCCACTTCATTTTCGTGAAATTTTCTCTGGTTATGCTCATTCTGTCAGGGAAAGTGGTGAGTGCGTGAGCCCGTGGGATGACAGTCGTGAGCGCAGCGGGCACACACAGGACCGGGCCCCTGCTGGGCCGGCGGGAGCTGAGTGGGCGGCCGCCCGGGGGGCCCAGCTTTGGCGTGCCCGCTTCCCTTGGCAGCCGCTGTTGGTTGTGTTTCGGGGAGCCGGGGGGCGATGGGTCTGGTCAGTAGGACATGCAGAGGTCGGATGCGTGCGAAGTTCCTTGCTTTGCTCCCGAGAGCTTTCCTCACGTCCAGGGCGGTCATGGCCTGTTCGGCGAACGTGATGGATCACCCTCCCCGTTCCAGGCTCGGTGTTGGCTCTGGGGGCGGTGGGCCTGCATGACCAGGTCACCGCGTCACTGTGCCCACGGCCCCTGCACCTGTCTCCTCCGTGGCCCTTGTTTTGCAGGACCCCATCGTCAGCCAGTTCTTCCCGACCCTCCTGCTCTGGTCCTTCTCGGCCCTGCTCCCCACCATCGTGTACTACTCCACGCTGCTGGAGTCCCACTGGACCAAGTGAGTGAGCAGGGCTGCGCTCCGCCCACCCCCAGAGCAGCGGCCCCCCAGCAGGGGCCTTCCTGCCCGGAGCCCCTGGGGGACCGGAGGGCCCACTTCTGGCTCCCTGCAGGTCTGGAGAGAACCGGATCATGATGTCAAAAGTCTACATATTCTTGATCTTCATGGTGCTGATCCTGCCCTCCCTGGGTCTCACCAGGTACCCACCACCCCCTCCTCTTGGAGTTCACGTCCGTCTGTCCCCGGGGGTAGGGAGATGTTGGGGGGGGCATGCACGTCCCTGACGACATTCACACTGGTCCCGCCCACTCGGGGTGCCGCGGGCTCACTGATTCTTCTGGAGATATGGTCTCTCTTCCTTAAATGAAGCTTGAGAGCAAAACGGAGCGGGGACCTTCCCCCGAGGGAAAGGAGACGCTGCTTTAAGAGCGGAGTTGCTGGGAAAGCCGCGCGGACCTGTCACCCTGCAGTTAAGCGGCGTCTCAGACGAGAAACGTGGCCCCCGCCTGCTGCTCAGAGCAGAATGTGAGACCGTGTGGGGAGCACCGGGAGTGCGGGCACGAGTTCTCACGGCGTTCCTTCTTGCCCCCAGCCTGGACTTCTTCTTCCGGTGGCTCTTTGACAAAACCTCCTCGGAAGGCTACATCAGGCTGGAGTAGGTACCGGGCACGCTGCGTTTGGGAGCCACCGTTCTGGGGACGCGTCCCACGGGGGCTGCATCCGGGGGCGGTGTGTGCTCCAGGACAGTCCTCCCCTCCGGCAACCCTGGGGCCCGGCACCCCCCCGCCTCCCGGGCTGGGCAGAGCCTTCGTGGCACCGCGGGCGGGGACCCGCTCTGCGGAAACGTGGTTCATCTCCAAGGCCGGAGTCGCATTAGTTGCCGTCTTGCTCGCTCTTTGAGACTTACTCCTGAGAACGGAGCCACTCGGGAGCAGACGAATAACGAGCCGTGTGGCGGCGCCTTCCGTGGTGGGGGAGAGGCGCCCGGGCCTCAGCTCACCCCCCGCCCCGCGGTGGCCCCCCAGGTGCGTCTTCCTGCCCGACCAGGGCGCCTTCTTTGTGAACTACGTCATCGCCTCGGCCTTCATCGGCAGCGGGATGGAGCTGCTGCGGCTGCCGGGCCTGGTCCTCTACACCTTCCGCATGTTCATGGCCAAGACTGCGGCCGACCGCAGGAACATCAAGCAGGTACAGGGGTGCGGCGGGTGGGGCCTGGATGTAGACCCCAGCCTCCGCGCCGTGCGGCTCCCCGGGTCCTGACCCTGAAGCCTGCGGGGGCGGTGGCACTGTCCCGTCTGGGCACCCCCTCTGCCCCCCAGCCTGCCCCCCCACCCCGGGCCTGCTCTGTTGACATGAGCGAAACGAGAGAGACACGAAGGGCCCAAGAATCCTCGTGGCCTGGGTGGAGGCCCAGTGGGGCTGGGGGTTTGTGGAGGGCAGACGGGACCCCAAGGGGTGGGGGTAGCTGTGCGCCTCCCATTTCCGACGTCGTCCTCGGCGCTGTCCCCTGGCGGCCGACTGACCTCCTCGCCCCCCTGCCCAGAACCAGGCCTTCCAGTACGAGTTCGGGGCCATGTACGCGTGGATGCTGTGTGTCTTCACCGTCATCATGGCCTACAGCATCACCTGCCCCATCATCGCGCCCTTCGGTGAGTGGCCGGGGGCGGGGCGCTGGGTCACCCTCCATCCGAGCGGCTCTGCGGCGGACCGCCGGCTCTCGCCCTGGCCCGCGCCGCTGCTCGGCGCCCGGATCTCCCCGCCGGCGCCACACGGGGCTGCGAGGCAGGTGTGGCTTCTGTCCCCCCTTCACTGATGAAGCCCCAGGGGGATGGAGTGAGGAGCAGACCCAGGATGTGGACTGGGGACCGTTTGACTTTGGAGACCAAGGTCTCGCCACTAAAGTAAATATCAGGTTCCCCGGTTTCGGCGCCAAAATACGTATATGTTTATAGATTAGACATCCACATGGGCAGGCCGCGGAGCCAGCCCCAGGAGGCGGGCGGTGGCGGGCCCCGTGGCCCAGCAGGTGTGCAGTTCACAGCCACACCTCTGCAGGCCTCATCTACATCCTGCTCAAGCACATGGTGGACCGGCACAACCTCTACTTCGCCTACCTCCCGGCCAAGCTGGAGAAGAGGATCCACCTGGCAGCCGTGAACCAGGCCCTGGCCGCGCCCATCCTGTGCCTCTTCTGGCTCTGTTTCTTCTCCTTCCTGCGCCTGGGTGAGGGGCCCCCCGGCCAGGGCGGGCTGCGGGGTGGGGCAGGAGGCCGCCCCCGGCCTCATAGTGCCGCACGCACGCCGGCCGGTCGGATCCCTCACCAGGGTGCCCGATCAGAACATGGGCCCGGGCATGGCTGGAGCTGGCAGGAGCCCAGGGGACCCCGGGGACCCCAAGTCAGTGCAGAAGCCATACAGAGAGGGCAGCCCCTAATCGGTGCAGAGAGCCTGAACCAGAGAGGGCAAGTGGTGCAGGCTGCCGTTTGGGGTGCAGGTGGGACCAGGTCCTCACACAGCGTGGGGGGGGGCACGCGGGGGCACGACGCGGGGCGGGCACACAGGAGGAGGAGCGGACATTCTCGGNGGATCCCTCACCAGGGTGCCCGATCAGAACATGGGCCTGGGCATGGCTGGAGCTGGCAGGAGCCCAGGGGACCCCGGGGACCCCAAGTCAGTGCAGAAGCCATACAGAGAGGGCAGCCCCTAATCGGTGCAGAGGGCCTGAACCAGAGAGGGCAAGTGGTGCAGGCTGCCATTTGGGGTGCAGGTGGGACCAGGTCCTCACACAGCATGGGGGGGGGGCACGCGGGGGCACGGCGCGGGGCGGGCACGCAGGAGGAGGAGCGGACATTCTCGGGCCAGGGAAAAAGGCCGAGGGCTGTGCCGAGCCCCGGTTGGGCGGGGGCCTCCGTCCCAGCTAGCCCAGGCCGTGGAGCCTGCAGGGAGCCAGCCCAGCAAGGAAGCGGGCAGATGAGCCTTGACATGGGGTCCCAGCTCCTGCAATCGGACCAGGGAGGAGGCCGGCCATTCAGTGGGTCCTCCTCTGGGGGCTCCTGGCTAGGACACCCTCCCGGCTGCGGGAGAGGTCACACGCGGTTGTCGCACTAGTGGCGTCCCCGCCCCCAGCATGGCTGGCGTCCCTTTGTCCCCAGGTCTGAGGGCCCCCCTCACCCTGTTCACGCTCCTGGTCGTGCTGCTCACCATCCTGGTCTGTGTGGCCTACACCTGCTTCGGGTGCTTCAAGCACCTCAGCCCCATGAACTACAGGGTAAGGGGCACCGCGGGGACATGGGGGGTGGGACGGTCCCCACCTCGTCACAGCCCAGCCTGTCGGCAGCCTCGTCCAGGTTTTGTTTATCTGTGGGGAAGGCGCGGGTGGCCGTGGGCAGCGTGTGGCTCCCCTCCCCTCCCCTGCCCTGCCCTGCCCCCGCGTGGCCCGCCCCCACGCCCTGCGGCCGAGCTTGGTGCCCGCTGGTACTGTTATCCCGGGGGTTAAAGGTCGGTCTGTTCCGGGGCTGCTGGTTCAGGGAGAGGGGTTTTGTTGATCGTGGCGAGTCCTTGCTGTCGCCTGCAGACGGAGGACTCGGGGAGCGACAGAGGAAGTGAGACGGAGGCCCCCAGGCCCGCGTCCTTCACGGTGAGTTCTGCTTCTTCCCCGGGCCACCAGCCCGAGCGGCTCCCGGGGCGGGGGGAGGGCGCAGAAGCGCCTCGATCACACGGCAGCCTCGGTGCCGGAAGGAATGCCTCGTCCCGCGAGAAGCTTGTCCGGCACGGGCGAAGCCACGTTCCAGAAGCACTGGCTAATGCTGTGCAGGCGAAGCCACGTTTGGCCCAGATGCTGCCCCGGGTTCCCGTTTCGGGCCCGGGTTCCTTCTCCGCAGGTTTCACGCCCCCTGCGCGCGGGCCTCTCCCGGGGCAGTGCGGCAGGGGCCCGAGGCTGCGGACGTGAGCCGGAAACGGGTCGCCCCAGTGCCTGCCGCGTGAGGCCCCAGGGTCCCCGCCAGAGCCAGGGCAGGCAGCCTTCTCCCCGGCTCCTGCCTCCCCGGGCCGGGCGCCCATGCAGCCCCGACACAGTCTCTTTGTTCCCCGCGTGCACCTGCCCCGGCCGACAGGGGAGGGGGCAGAACAGGTGGAGGGCCTGAGTCCCCATCTCCTCCGGCCTCTGGGGAGGGCAGTGGGGAGCAGGGGGGAGGGCCGGGTCCGGAGTCTGGTGCCCCCCCCACCGCTCCGAGCACTCAGGCCCCCATCTGCTTGCAGCCGTACGTGCCCCGGATTCTGAGCGGCCTGTGCTCAGAGAGAACAGCCCTGTCCCCGCAACAGCAGCAAACCTACGGCGCCATCCACAGCATCAGTGGGACCGTCCCGGGGCAGGGCCCAGCCTGGGGCCCCAGGGACAGTGACAGCGGGGCGCCTGCCTACCAGGAGGCCTGAGGGCGGCCAGGCCAGGCCCGGAGCCGGGAGAGGAAACCCAGGCGGGAAAGCGGCTCCACTGGGGCCCCAGCCGAGCCCAGGACGACTTCCCACCGGTTTTAAGCACAGCTGCTCTCAGGAGAAGGATTCAGAAAGGCGCTCCTGCCCTTGGCCGAGGGGCACAGGCTGGGGCTGCCCGCGGGTGGTGAGCACTGGCCTTTCTGGCCCTGGCAGCGGGGCCGGGAGCTGAGCCGCTCTGAGCCCGGCTCATTCCCAGGTTTCCCTCCCGCACAAACAGCTCCGTGGCTGGGACGCCGTCCCTGGGGTTTTTTCGCAGAATCCCGTGTGGGGACTGTGCCCCGCAGCCCCATGGCTGTGGTGATGGTGTCAGGAGGACACGCAGCCCGCCCAGCCCCCGGCGCACCCTCAACGAGCCCATAACCAAAGAGCCTGCGGTGGACCCAGACTGGAGAGGGGGCCCGGGTGATGGCCGGGGTTCAGCCCTCCCCCTCCGATCGTGGGGGCCGCTGTGGGAGCAGGAGGCCGTGGGCTAGTCCGGGTTAGGTGGGCCGTGACCCTGGTGGACGGACGGGTGGCCCCTTCCTTTTTCTCCCTGCGGGGATGGGGACTGGCAGCCTCCCGCTGCCTCCAGGGGGCGCCACAGGCCCAGGGGGCGGTGTGCATGGGGCCCACCGCACAGGGGCCGGGTGGGGCGGCCCAGGACATGGGGGGGAGCATCCTGGTGCCCCCGGGCCTGTCCCGCCCTTCCCAGTGGGGTCCCCTCCCCAGCCCAGACTGCCAACCTACCCCTGTACTGGGGGGGCACCGCATGTGGGACTGGGGCACGCCCACGTCACCTGCTTCCAGCCACTCTGAAGAATAAAATCATTTATCATCGCCGACGCGTGTGTGGGAGCGCTGGGGCAGGCAGTGAGCAGGGATGGCCGGGGGCGGGCGTGGGGGTGTACAGCGTTGCCAAGAGAAGACGGGTGGGGGGGGCTCTCCCTGCTCCTTGGGAGCGGCCCCGGGGGTGGGGCAGCCGTCGGCAGGGAGCCTGGGGGTGACGGCCAGCCCCGTGGGCATCAGCGCTGCTCCAGCAACCCCACGAACTTGCGGATGTCCTGGGCCAGCAGCTCCGGCTCCTCAAAGGCAGCAAAGTGGCCCCCGCGGGGCATGTAGGAATAGGAGAGGAGTTTGGGGTACTTGAACTTCACCCACTTTTCCGGTGCGTGCATTAACTCGCAAGGGAAGGCAGCAAAGCCTGTGGGCACGTGGACCTTCATCCTGGAAGGGACAGAGATCCCACGGAGAGGTGAGGTGGCATCGTGGTCCCCTCTGTCCCCCACAGCAGGGGCTCTGGGATGGGAGGGGGTGTCCGTTCACCCACCCACCGGGAGCCAGAAAGGACAGGACAGACCCACCCGCTTCCATGCCCACCCACCAGAGCCTTCTTCTCCGGAAGGGCCGGCCGGGCTGTCCGATCCCGCCATCAGAGGCCCCGCCCCGGGGTCGGGAGCGGCTGGTCTGGCTGCTCGGGCCCTGGAGGCCCGTTGGCGGGCGCCCCTTGCGCGCTCGGCCACACTCACCGGTCGTGCTTGTTGGCCATGAAGCCCTGGCCCAGGTTCTCCTTGTAGAAGCGCTGGGAGGAGGTGATGGTGCCCGTTGTCCAGTAGAGCATGACGTTGGTCAGCAGGTCGTCCAGGGAGAACTTCCTGCGCGAGCAGCCCCGGGAGGCCCTCAGTGCCCGGTGCGGCCTTCGGGCGGTGAGCCCCAGGGACCCCGCCCGGCCTCCTGCTCAGAGCTCGCCCCAGGCAGGCGCGCTATCCCCGAGGCTGCGGGGCTCCACGCGTGGGGAGCAAAGAGCCCTCTGGTTCTTACTGTGGGCGCACGTGGCCTGTGAACCCTGAAACCCCACGTGCCACTGGGGCTCCGTCCTGCTCTTGCTGGGTTCCCGCACGCCACCCTGTGTCCAGGGCCCCCGGGAGCCCTCTGTGGCTTCCCCCTGTCCAGCTGCTGGTGCCCACCACCTCTGCCCCCGATGCCCTCCCCATCTTCTGCTCCCCCAGCCTCCAGCCCTCCCCTCCCAGGAGAGCCCCCCCATGCGGCCAGACCCACTAACTTCACGCTTACCTGCCCCCCTGCCCCGCCGAGATACCCCTTCAATGCCATCAGCCCCGTGCCTTCTGCCACCCAGACCCACCTGATGGTCCACAGACCCCAGGGGATGCCGGCTCCATGGAGCAGCTCCCCTCACGTGGAGCAGCTCCCCTCACGCCTTCCCTGCTTGATTCCAGATCTGGGGGCTTTGGAGAGCTCCCGCCTCCCTGTGCCGGTGCTGATCCCTTCATCGGCCTCCTTCAGGACCACTCTCCCTCCCCTGCCGAGTCTGGTATCCGTGCCATCCAGGCCTGCCTTCCCGCCTCCCCTCTGCCCTCTCTCTCCTGTCCCACCCCCTGCAACTGCCAACCCGCACTTGCCTGCCCCCATCCAGGTAGGGGCTTCCCACCAGCCTCTGTCCTCCCCACCGCCCTGGGTGCTGCTAGCCTGCGCTGCACAGCCTGCTCGTTCCCCCCAGAGCACAGAGAAAGCCATTTCCTCCCATCCGACCCCTCCCCAGGCTCCGCATCCCCAATCTCAGTCCCTAACCAAGCGGGCACCTCCCACTCAGCATCACCACACCAGAAGCGCACACACTCACCGATGCAAGCGCACCCACACTCACTCACACGTGTATCCAAATCCACATGCACACACACCTGCACATTTCCACCATCCCAGGGCGCAGACACTCCGAGGCTCCCCCTCCTTATTCCCTAGTTTCTGCTTGATGAAGGGCATCCCTGCAGCCTGGTGGGGAGCTAGAAATGGCTCTCTCTGCTGCTGTCTTCCCCCCCCACTGAGCTCTGACCATCCCTGCTCCCCCCCCACTGA